>JBAMJV010000664.1:0-397138 GCA_037951105.1 Echinarachnius parma
ACAATGGCCCAACATCATCTCATGACATACACAGTTTCAACATCACCATAATTATGTATTATCTTATGTATGATCTAACAACTTAGCCTATTGCCAAGAATGAGTCCGAAGAGGGCGAAACTACCGAGGGCTGGGGCAGAGGCACACAGGGAGGGTTTGGGAGAGGGTATCTCCCCGGGGGGGCCACTCATGTATAATGTTTGACGGGTATGTGCCGCTTAAAAGAACCCCTTTTTCACACCCGATCGCAGCTCTAAAGATACCCGATTTTCAAAATTGCCGCTCCATAGACCCCCGGAATGACTTGGCTAGGTAGTTGAGTAGTGCCAAGTCCATTATTCTTCTTCTAGTTCGGCTCCATAGACCCCCGAAAGACTTGGCTATGTTTGAGTAGCGGCAAGTCCCGTTATTCTTCTTCCTGTTCGGCTCCTTGGACAACCATTTGAGCCTTTTTGAGGTTTCCGTAGGTCTTTGGTAGCTCCAAGCCTATGTATTTTGTAGTTTTAGTATGCTCCTTAGACCTCCCTTAACTCCCATTTCAAGGTTTTTGTAGCTCCAAAGACCCTATATTTTGTGCTTGTAGTCAGCTCTTCAGACCCCCATTTCAGAGTTTCGTGCGCACATCCCCGTCAAAAAATAATACGAGTGCCCCCCGGGGGTATCCCCCTCCCACGAATAATATTTTGCATTTATATAATATACTTGCAATAGTGCAAATTGGTGCACGTCACACAAGCAGCCAGAGCAATGCCATCCTACACTGGAACTACGTGGCCAGGTATACAGAAAAATACTTACCTCAGACCATACGCAAGTTACACAACAAACTGAGATAATCTGTTCGCGCGCGAAGCGCGCACCGACAATTGAAAAAGGTGTATACATTACTTTGTTAATGATAGAATTAACAAGTCTTAGCTGATTACAACTTATGTTTTCTTTCCCACTCGTAAACAGATACACACAGAAACAAAATATATCCTTCCCTAAAACCTGGGATGGGGAGGTGGGGGGGGGGGGGGGGGGGTGATTGTACATGTCGGAAGATCTCATCCCCCCACACCCACCCCCCCCACCCCCCCCCCCCCGCTCCCCGTTGTCTACGCCCTGGGTATCAGAGTTTGATCGTGGCGTTTGATAGATATGTGACCCGTCCTGGTTAGAACAGACAGAATTTCTGTAATCTCATTTCTGAGATTTTGATACAGTCCGAACCGGTACAATCTAAGCTTTAATATGCGCCGCGACGCGTTAAAAGGGCCCTTAGGCCATAAAATACAAAAAATGAGTTTTCACTACCAAATGAAAGTACAAACTCTATAGTTTTTGGATATGCAAACAAAATTCCGAAATTCCACTCCTATATAAGTGTCAAAATCGGGGTAATTGAAAAAAATCTGTTTTGCCCCCCAATTCTGCTATTGTGTAACTTCTCTGCAAGTTTCTTCTCTCCCCACTGCGCATGAAAATTACACACAAACGCATAAACTCATAATAGTCATCCCTTCTTCAATACACGACCCATATCTGTCAAGCATACACGAAGTTGAAGTTCAGATATTGTTGAATGAATACAAAATTAAACAAATTAAAAATAACCCTTATTATGGTAACCATGGTAACCGATTTCTTACAGACTACAGCATTAAAGATAATGCATATAATTGTTAAAAAGAGACTATTTTCTAAATTGTTTTACAAACTGAGTGACATGAACCCTGCCCCCCCCCCCTCCCCCACACTGCACTCAAAATCAAGTACAGGTCTTGTTACCATGACAACCAAGTGTTTACAGACCATAGAGTACAGAAGCTATGACGTCATACAATTTTTTTGTTTGTTCTTCTCACTTTTAACTTAATTTTCCAAAAGAGCATAACAAATAATGTCTAATGAATTGAATATGTAAAGTATGGCATGGGATATGACCATTCGAATGGTTTGTTGTTGCAATATGCAAACAGTGTTATAGTGCTCTGGTTCATAACTTTATGAACCAGAGCATTATAACACTGATTGCCCATTGAATTTAAATTCATTCGGATCGGCATATCTCAGCCAATACTTAACATATTCAATTTATTTTGGACATTTGGACATTATTTTTTATGTTTCGGAAAATGAAGTTCAAATTGAGACATTCTAATAATAGAATTTGATGACGTCACATTTCACCACTATTGGATAACAAATCATTTTAGTTTTTCTCTTTTTTATCCTCTACACACATGTAAATAACACCCAATTACATGCAAGTCAGTCACCGAACACAACCCAGACAACCAAGAACTTTCAAGTCATTCAAAGAAGCTCTGGACATCACGATTTAAAATAAATATTTTTTATTTACATAGATCATCATTGTTACCGTAGCAACATAACTCTTACAGGATTTTGAATGAGGAATAAGTGCACAGAACCGTGCATATGTAGGCATTTTAATATCAAACTCTGTACAAATGAAAATTCAATCATGTAGAAATGTACAGAAAATAATAAAAGAAATAAAAAACAAAATATAAACGCAACCTTAAAGGGATCTAGTAACTTTGTTGACATGTGTAAAAGTGATGATTGGTTGATGCAATGTATATTGTTGTTATCTCATATGTCCACAGGGTATTGTGTGAACATTTCAAGTCAAATGGACATTGCATGGCCAAGTAATGGGCGAAAATGCAAAGTGATATTCACTAACTCACTGCACTCACTTTGTACACGGTTTCAAAATTCCACGGGAGTTTTTCTTATCTGAATACTTCGATCGTACATATCTTTGTAACGAAAGGGAAATTTGAAAAACCGAAACCTGTCCCATGATTTTATTGTTAATACGAATACAACAAGGTATGAGGGAACCGCTATAATTAAAATTTTATTTTGAGGATTTGGACAATGTTACTAAGTCCCTTTAACACATTCCATTATCATGAGAAAAATAAAGGTTATTTGAATGCAGATAAATGTATACAGATATTAAATATCGTTTTCAAACATGAAGAAAATTGAGATGGACATGAAAATAGTAATTCCCAATTACAATAGAAACCTTGCTTACAGGCTATTGGATGACAAGTACCTATACTCAGCTTTGGTTTCAATTCCATTTGAAAGTTCATTGAATACATGTGAAATGAGAATCATTCCCTTTCATATGCTCTCATAGTTGTAAAATTTGATTTCAAAATATTTTATTTATATATATTGTCTAGTCAGGCGATATCTTGACCTAAAAACAAATACATAAACTGTTAAATACACTTCTTTCAAACAAGTCAAAAGAGGGTTTTCAATAGTTGTTGATGATATCTCTATTTAATAATTATTTTAACAAAACATCACAACCACAATTTTGTATGACAAATGAGAGAGCCCTCTTGAGTTGTAATGGTTCTTTTTTTTGTAATGATAGCCGGATTTTCACTTAGTTGTTTATTGTCGAGCATGGTTGAGTTATAAGTAACTATTAGTTTGTACTGTAATGATGCAGGTGTTGATTACTAAAATTCACTTTGACCAATATTGGCAGATGCCTATTTCACCATGCATAGACAGTACTGGCTGTAAGTTAGAAATCCAGAATGATACAATGATCAATAGCCATTTTATCCTCAAATACTAGTAATTATTATCATAACAGTATTTCCACTTGTAAATCAATGAAGTATTACCACTTCCTTGTCTTTTGAATATTTTCTCAAAAGAAGCTATGTTAATGCAGACTTCTTTGCCCATTATTGCATTCATGTTTGATAATTTACTCTCTTGGCATTTCATGCTTACTCTTGAAATGCAAAATAAATTGTTGCTTACAATATCTTATAAAATAATGATGGGAAATGACTACAATCCACAAATACAATACCATTAAAAATTGGATGCAAAGTTTGTAAAACAGTCTTTTTACAGGGATCATCATGTTCAAATAAGGACATACAACAGGATGCTATTTAAATGTGAAACAAGCTGCTATGCCTTTGTGTACCAAATCAATTATCTAAACCATTTTCATGGAAGAAAAACAAAATCCAAATTCATCAGTAAAAAAAAAATGTCTGTAAAGACTGAGGGCTAATGCTTTTCCCCTGTGAACGCTCATGGACTAAGTCGAATATCACCCATGTGATTATTTCCATATTGTCCTTAAGAGTTAACTGGTTCTGTTTGGAGAGGTTGCCTAAGGGACAAGCCAACTCTATTGTTCATGAGATCTCAGTCTCTGGGGCTCAGGGCCGGCAACATCCTGACAGGCTGGCGTTACAAAATGGCCAAATTTGTTTGAACAAGTAGTTTTGGCGGTCGAGAGACAGTCCAGGAGGCTTCAGCATGGCCGGGCACATGGCATTTGACGGCTCCACACCTCTCTTCATCTTGCATCTGGCGGTTTCCTCATCTCCGATTCTCTAGCGAACAAAGACGATACCAGGCTTGTCTTGGCTGAATCTGAAGTATGCGTACTTCCTGGGGCCAGTTACTTTCCGGAGGTATATGTAGAGGAAGCCCTTTCAGTTGTACCAGTGCCAACCCTGACCACTGTTGTACAGCTTGGGGACACTTGAGGATGAGGACTTGCCCACCACTTCTGCAAACTCTCCTAGGCTGTCACAGACAGACCTGAAATGCATGGATAGTTTGAATATTAAAAATACTTGTACCTATACCAAACAAATATTTCACAAAATTACTTCAGCCTCAGTACTCAAGATAAAACCAGGACATGCAGCACATTATGTGTATTTAATATCAAAATAGATTTACATGTTGTATTCTTCATTTTGTAGATGAAATCACTTCATAGTATCATTTATTTAATGGCAAAACAAATCTATATGTCAGTACATGGCTTAACCACGACAAATTTCAAGAAAATGTCAGTAAACTAAAAATAGTATTAGCATTTTGTAAGGGGTCAAGTATGATATAACTTTTTTTTTTACGTCAAATTAACAAATCTACTTTATAATATAACCTGGCAGAAATGTATCGCTTGATGGTATCTTTTTATTTTTGTATTAATCACTAAACTATAGACCACACTATTTAAGAAACAAAATCATAACAGATTTTCGTACATGATTTTCAAGACACTGATAATTATATTTTAAATATCAAATTAACAGAATGTCATGGAGGGTTATAGAAGCCGAAAAAGGGCTGCCACGTATCCAAAAGGCTGACACTATATTAAAATGCCTATCGAGGCAAACTCAAAAACATACCTTTGACCAGACATCGGGTATCTCCCCTCTCCATCTGTCAGAACTTTCACCGGCATGATCATGATGACGATGAGGGGGACGTGTACAGTCTGGATGAAAAACTCCTCCAGAACATCATCAACATCCTGTAAAATAACAAAAAAGACTTCTGTTATTATCACAATAAAATTTGGTTCTACTTAATAAAATATAGCCTTTACCATGCCTGTGACACTTATAATTAAAGTTTGGCTTAATAAAATAATAGCAAGACTAATCAGAATTAGAATATTAGTAGCATTTCTTTTTGTTTACTGTCAGCATCACTTTACAAGTAATTCTAGTCTGTTTGTATATTATAAAAGCTGTATCGGCCAACAACTAACTTTTATAGCTTAACAAAATATAAGCAGGAGAGGTCTAATATTTTTTAAATGTGCAACTTTTGTGTGATTGTTATTGTTAGTAACTTACTAAAACAGTGTGACGTGCGCTGTTAATATTGTGAGATAAGCCAAACAATTTTCCCGTTTCTATACATGTACACAGGTTCAGACTTTGTCATGAGTGTAGACCTCGACTAGGCTCTAGGATAGGCTCTACTCTATAAGATTGTGAAAAGTATATTGTTATGCTGATAAATAAATCAAATGCAGACAAATGAGCACTGAGTGCATGATGGAAAGGCAATTTACAACAGTAACAATTGTGCCATTTTTAGTTTTAATGTTTAATTTTTGTAACAGTTAGATGTGATCTAGAGTAAAGGGTTTACCATAAAGTAATAATATAGAAATGAATATGTAAACAAAATAGTTCATAATGTTACTTTACGTGGTATCCACTAGCAATATGTAGAACTACAATAACATTTAACAAAGGCAGTGTACTTCATTTCAGCATTGCTTCATATTTAAACATGTTATTGCTCGCCGTTTTTTTATTTGTTTGCTAAGTCTAAGTTGTGAAGCTAGTCCGTCAGCAGTAGATCTATAGTAGATCTAGATAGACTATCTCGATCTAGATAGACTAGCTCGGCTACGTTAACAAACTTCTTCAACTTACCAACTGGCCAACAAAAAATTAAAAGCTTCGGACTGGTTAAAAATATAGACTCTGTGACTCTGACGAGCAGGAATGTGAGCTTCATTCAGTTATAATCACCAAAGCCCCATTTTACACCTAAATGTATTATGTTTGTTGTACAATTTAATATTTATATTTTCTTACCGTTTCATTCATACTTGAAAGTTCCATGCAGCAAAATCCAGGTTGTGTTTTCAAGTTTTTTTCGAGCTAGCTCAGCCCCGGGGGGGGGGGGGGGGGGGGGGGCACTCATGTATAATGTAAGACGGGTATGTGCCGCTTAAAAGAACCCTTTTTCACACCAATCGCAGCTCTAAAGATACCCGATTTTCAAGTCCATTATTCTTCTTGTAGTTCGGCTCCATAGTCCCCCGGAATGACTTGACTATGTATTTGACTACCGCGAAGTCCATTTTCTCTTCTAGTTCGGCTCCTTGGACCACCATTTGAGCCTTTTTGAGGGTTTCCGTAGGTCTTTGGTAGCTCCATGTCTATGTTTTTTTGTAGTTTTAGTCTGCTCCTTAGATCCCTAAAACTCCCGTTTCAGGGTTTTTGTAGCTCCAAAGACCCTATATTTTGTGCTTGTAGTCAGCTCTTCAGACCCCCATTTCAGAGTTCCGTGAGGCACACCCCCGTCAAAAAAATAATTCGAGTGCCCCCCCCCCCCCCCCCCCCCCCCCCCCTCCCCCGGGAGCTCAGCTCACCAACTGTGTGAAGTACTGCGCTGAGTGCACGTACGTTTGCGCGCGCCACACACATGAATTGTTAGTGCGACTTCCGTGTTGATTTTACAGCGTATTGACTCAGCAGCGCTAAGGGGCCCTTTTCCCGCGTCGTGGCCCATATGATATCAAGTTTGTCACATAAAGATTCTGTAACCCGGAGTTATTAATGTTTTTCCAACAGCAATTTTGAATGCTCTGAAATAAAATCCAGAGAAATCGCCCGAGAAAGTTTACATCCGTTTCGAAAGTGAAAATAAGCTCACCAACCGGACGATATACGACCTGTGGCATGAATAGAATGCCTTAGTAACCTTCTTGCAAATTTCTTGAAAAATTGCGATATCAGTAAACATATTTGATTAAACATATTTGATTTACACCTTCCCTGCGAAAATCGTCGAATATAATCCATGCCATGAACAGATATTTACATATTTAATTGAAATTTAGGTGGAAATCAGAAAGATTACATAACATTCAAGCACACGAGTCACAGAGCATTATAATAGCGACCGCGGTCACGTGAACAAAAGGACACTCTCTCGATTGTTCGACAGATCGATCGATTCGTGTCTGCGTTCGTACACACAATGCAGCTTGCACTTCAAAGATGCGAAGCCATCACAATAGCGCGGTGCGCGGTGCCCTTTGGAATTATAATCCTGCAAACCGAGTTCGAAAAAGCATCATCGATATCAGTACGCGCAAGAGGAAGGGGGGGGGGGGGGGGGGGGGAGGGGAGGGTTCACAGTGATGTGGTATGCTACATTCAACCACATACATTCAAAGTGTGTACAGGGGGCGGGGGGGGGGGGTACATTCAGGACAATAATTTTCGGTCGTATTTTATAGATGGCCCCAATATGCGACATTTCACTAAACTATTCAATTCATGTTATTACTCCCCTCTCGTGTCCAATAGGACGCTCATAATTATAATCTAGAAGGTAGGCATAGATCTGGATTTAATAATAATCGTTTTAAAACTAAAGATGTATTCAACAGCTAGGAAATTTTGGAATACAACTGTTTCTTATGGAGTCCCCCAGATAACAATGCTACGTTGGCCCATCGTTGGCCCAATGTAGGCGGTCATGTTGGGCCAACGTCAAAACGTGACGTCTAGCCCACGTCATTCTTGCCGCTGGGCCCTCGTTGGCCCAACCCCCATACGCCAACGTCAATTGCCAACGTTGAGCCAACGTTTGCCCGATCCATTTATTTTGCTATTTCTGACGTCAAGCCAACATTGAGCCGACTAAACCCCAACGTTAATACGACTATATAAGTCAATGTCGGGCCAACGTTAAAACGTGACGTTTTGCCCACGTCATTCTTGCCGCTGGGCCCTCGTTGGCCCAACCCAACAAGCCAACGTCGTACAAGTGTTGGGCCAACGTTTTCCCAACCCTTGCCCAACCTTTCAGTTGGCTAATTATGACATCGGGCCAACGTTTACCCAACCTTGGGCCAACTGTTAGCCAACCTTGGGCCAACATTGAACCAACCTTGAACCAACCTTTAGCCAACCGTGAGCCAACCGTGAGCCAACCGTGAGCCAACCGTGAGCCAACCAACAATACGAACACTTAAAAAAAAAAAGATTAGTAGGCTGCATGGTGTTACATATTCTACCCTTCCGTCATTCAAACGCTAAGCCCTATATATCCTATATCTTAAATCTTAAATCTTAAATCTTAAATCTTAAATCTTAAATCTTAAATATATCCTATATCTTAAACCTAATCCTAAACTTATCATACCCTATTCTATCCTATCGTCTTAACAATATATAATGCAATCGACTTAGTATATATATATCCTCATACATACTATGTACATTTGTTGTAGTTAGTAATTGCCGAGAGTAGATTATAAAATAATCAGCCTTTGAATCATTATTCATAAGACTATTATTCAGGTGTCATTTATAGTTTTATAAATTATATAGAAAAACAAGGACATGATAACACTGTTTTCAATACAAATAATAGCAAAAATAGGAATTTTTCTGTTCACTAAATTATGATCGTTTATAATCGATCATGAACCCCGATAGCAATTCTGCGTTGGCCCAATGGCTGATTTCAAGTATGGTGTTTAGGGCTGGTGTTAGTGTTTACCAAACTGGCGTTTGTGTGTAATAAACACTAACACCGGCCTTAAAGACCATACTTGAAATCACCCATTGTCGGCCCACTTACAACGCATTGGGATCGATTGCGGAACGAACCTTTACCGATCATAAATCACTAATTAATAGGTGTATCAAAGTTAATAAAGAGGGGACTGTGCAGAGGGGCTTTGCACCGCGAATATTTTGTTAATAACATTTAATTGTATTGTATTAATTTACCAATGCAACAGCATCATATAATGTACAATATTTCCCGTCATTTATCAAAAAGGATAGACATATTGCATAGTATATTATTCAAAACTAGCCCTTCAACAACTATATATATAAGCAATACAAGTGTATACCGCACATTATATTATCGATAATATTACAACAAATTATATAGAAAACAAAGACATGATAACACTGTTTTCAATTCAAATAATAGCAAAAATAGGAATTTTTCTGTTCACTATTATGATCGTTTATAATCGATCATGAACCCCGATAGCAATTTACAAATTTAACAAAATCATAATATACATGTAAGGTACAATATTTCACAATTTCCCCTCATTTATTAAAAAGGACAGACATTGCATAGTATGTTAGTCAAAACTAGCCCTTGAACAACTATAAACAATACAAGTATATAATGTACATTATATTATCGATAATATTACAACAATCCAAAATGTTCCAAAAAGGTTTTCATACATTGTTGGTAGCACATAATTAAAATATATTTTAAGTATTATATAATATATTATACAATTTACGAAATCCGTATCGTGACATTGTACATTTTAAGTCGCATGGAGGTTCATCTAAAATTACTCCCCCAATGTATGAAATGGACTGTTTCCCTATACCTGTCTTGATTTAGCTATCTTGCATTTTGTTAATCAATTTCCCAGTGAAATATATAGCAGTGGTTCAATCATTTGTTCGTCATATTCGTATCTATATTACTACAAATGAAGTACAGTCCACTTCTGGTAAAGAGAGTTCAGCATTGGTTAACCCGAGTTTTGGTAACTAAAAGCTGCATCATTACATTACAAACTAACAGTTATAACTTACTTCACCATGTTCGAAAGGAATAACACAACACATTACTGAGTAAAAAGCATGTTCCCATTAAAAAAAGAGACATTAAAACTCAAGAGGACGCTCTTTAAAAACCTATTGGTCTTAACATTTACAAATAAAATGTTGTGCATGTCATGATTTGTTGAAATAGTGATTAGATAGAGAGATAATCAACGATTATTTAAAAACATCTTACTATAGTACCTTTTTAAAAAGGAGAAGCAATTTTTTAATTTGTTAGCGGCCGGTTCAAAGTAATATTTTGTGTTCCCTACAATTTTTAAAATGTTATGTTAATGGATATCTCAGGCATTTCTGAACCAATTTTGATCAAATTATAGTTTATTCTGTCATTACAATTGTATGCTCTTTCAAATTTGATACAATACTCCGTGTTTGATTATATCACACACATATTGTATGTAGCACCCTCTATACCAAAACCCAACGCAACTATCCTTTAATACCTTGATACCAAAAAACTATTTTCTCGGTAACGATTTCTATATAGACAATATGAATTCGGTCTAATATATTTTCTTTACACCTATAACGCGTCAATATCCCAATATTTGACCTCATTACATTTAAATATATGTGTAAATCCTCTCTAAAAAGTGCGAAACCGGCTAGAATCATCTGCAAACAATCCCAAATGCAAATAATACAGTAGGTTTGGAAATCTTTTGTATAAAATATGAGGAAAAACGCTGGTTCCACTACAGATCATTTTGAAACTCCACATGTAATCGGATAAAACGGATAAATATGCCTTGACCACGAGCACCGAGTGGGATGTATGCGAATTTCATGAACTAATTGTAGGGAACAATGTTGCTGTGTTGCTGTGTTGCAGTGTTGCGTCCAAATGGACGTTTTTAAATTGTTGTTTAAACGTTAGAAAAAAGAAAAAAAACCTTTCATGTATTTGATTTCAACTGCAAGTACCAGCATATAGCCTGTCGGACGCTGGAAACGTTCTAAGAACGTTTTTAAACGTTGATTAAGGAAGAAGACCTACGTGACCTAATACAAAAAAAACGTTTTGTAAACGTTGATTAAAGACGAATACGTGACCTAATTAAAACGTTTTGTAAAGTTTTGTGTTTGCTGGGTAGTGCCCGTAATGAATGTACTCGGGAGACTATTCACGAAAGCTTATGCGTATATTTATGAACTTAAAGGGATAGTTGATTTCTGGTAAGGAGAGTACAGTTTGGGTGAAACTGAATTTTAGTAACCAAAACCTACATCATTACATTGCAAACTAATAGTTATAACTAGAAAGGAACACAAAATTCCAAATGACGTAGTAAAAGACCATGTTATCATTCAAAAAGAGCCGTTAAAACGTAAGAGGGCGCCTTCTAAAAACTCATCGGTTTCAACCATTTTGAATAAAATAGTGTGCATGTGATGTTTTGTTGAAATAGTGATTAGATAGAGAAATAACCAACAACTATCAACATACCTTTTTTGTAACTTTTTGAAAAGAGGAAGCATTTTTTTGAATTTTTAACGGCTGGTTCAAAATTCTCTAATAAACCGGGGGCCCCAGCTTTATTACAAAATGTTACGTTTATGGATATTTCAGCCGTTTCTGAACCGATTTTGATCAAACAAAGATGATTGTATTATTTAGATAGTAGGCCTATGCTCTTTCAAATTTTACACTCAGTTTTTCATTATCTCACAAAAAAAAAAGTAGTCTAGCGCCCTCTCTACCAAAACTCAACTACGCCTTTAATTAGGAGTTTGAAAGACCGATTCCAGCGATTACACGGCAATGTGTAAATTTGAATAATTTCGATTTAAAAAGTGTAAAATTGAGAGAAAATGTTATAATGAATAATAAGTATAATAAGAAGTCTGACGTCAATTAGCCAACCAATTTCCAACACCACTCATTGATTAAATGTTGTAGTAGGTGAAACGGTGGCCCAACGTTGGCTTGCCTACAGTGTCGAAATGTGGTTGTTTGTCAAATGTTGGTTTGACGTCAACTAGCCAACCACTATCCAACGCCGCTCATTGACCGAATAGGTAGGCGAAACGTTGGCCTAACGTTGGCTGGCCCACCGTCAAAATGTGGTTGTTTGTTAAAGGTTGGTTTGACGTCAGCTAGCCAACCAATATCCAACGTCGCTCATTAACAGAATGTTGTAGTAGGCGAAACGTTGGCCCAACGTTGGCTTGCCCGACGTCGAAATGTGGTTGTTTGTTAAAGGTTGGTTTGACGTCAGCTAGCCAACCAATATCCAACGTCGCTCATTTACAGAATATTGTAGTAGGCGAAACGTTGGCCTAACGTTGACTTGCCCACCGTCGAAATGTGGTTGTTTGTTAAAGGTTGGTTTAACGTCAGCTAGCCAACCAATATCCAACGTCGCTCATTTACAGAATGTTTATGCAGGCGAAACGTTGGCCTAACGTTGGCTTGCCTACCGTCGAAATGTGGTTGTTTGTTAAAGGTTGGTTTGACGTCAGCTAGCCAACCAATTTCCAACGTCGCTCATTGACCGAATATTTTCGTAGGCCAAACGTTGGCCTAACGTTGGCTTGCCTTCTGTTGAAATGTGGTTGTTTGTCAAACGTTGGTTTGACGTCAGCTAGCCAACCAAAATCCAACGTCGCTCATTTACAGAATGTTGTTGTCGGCGAAACGTTGGCCCAACGTTGACTATCCTACCGTCGAAATATGGTTGTTTGTTAAAGGTTGGTTTGACGTCAGCTAGCCAACCAATATCCAACGTCGCTCATTTACAGAATGTTGTAGTCGGCGAAACGTTGGCCTAACGTTGGCTTCCCCACCGTCGAAATGTGGTTGTTTGTTAAAGGTTGGCTTGACGTCAGCTAGCCAACCAATATCCAACGTCGCTCATTAACAGAACGTTGTAGTCGGCGAAACGTTGGCCGAACGTTGACTATCCTACCGTCGAAATGTGGTTATGTATTAAACGTTGGTCTGACGTTAACGAGCCAACCAATATCCAACGCAAGTCATTGACACAGTGTCGTAGTAGGCGAAACGTTGGTTAAACGTTAGCCTGCCCACCGTCGACATGTGGTTGTTTGCCAAACGTTAGTACGACGTCAACTAGCCAACGAATATCCAACGCCACTCATCAACAAAATGTCGCAGTAGGCGAAACGTTGGCCCAACGTTTGTTTTTCGACCAAAGAATTATGATTGTTCGTCCAACTATCACCCAACGTTGTTTCAACGTACATTTGCCGACCAGTTTGCCAAAAGTCAACAGAAAACGTTGGCGAAACGTTGTCTTAACGTCAGCTCTCCGACTGCAAAAATTTGGTTGCATATTTACCTTAGGCCAACGTTGGCTCAACGTTGTTTTGCCAACCGCGACGGTGCCGACTATAGACTACGTTGGGCCAACGTAGCATTGTTATCTGGGCCGTTAACATACATAATTAAGCAGGGACGGCGGGGGCTGCAGCTTCTCCCTCCCCCCCCCCCCCCCCCTTCCCCCACACACACACTTTTTTCCGGCTTTAACCATAAGCATAAATTCATCATCATAAGTGCCAACATGACAAGGCTTATTTATAATTGAAATAAATGATTTGCCGTTTATACATTTTACTATACTTTATTGCGTTTATAGATTAAAAGGGAGCAATATCACTACAAAAATCAGAAAGCGTTACAGGCTAGTTTGGATACTAAAGCAACTGCTGTTTTCGAGTTTGTCAAATAGAATAATTATGGGCTTAGAAAAAAAACTAGATGTTGAATTCGTCACTCTTGACGAATTAAGGTTATACGTACTGAAATTACGATATGATGATATTGACTTTTCAACGCGTAATATGATGATATTATAACATTTACTTGGCATAAATGAGGTATGAATTCGAATCTACAACTCTTAATTGTTTCTAATATTGAAAGAAAATTGGGAGTTTATGGACTTTAAACAAAGTTATGGCCGATTTAAAAAAGTTAGTTTTTACCATATTTGCCAATTGGCGTGCGCGCGTAATTTTGACTTTGACGCGCGCACGCCAATTACTCAAAATGATAGGGAACGTTAAGGAAGGTATAAGGATTGCCAAACATGTCCAAAAAAAATACGTAATTTGTATTCATCTGCTTTACGCGCGCAAATACGCGAGGCAGACTAATAACAATTCTAAAGAGACACACTATAGTGCCTAAATTCATATTATTGAATAGTAATGACCACAATTTCTTTTAATCATAACCCGATCTACAACATATCGAAATTTGGGAGAAAATTGATGGAGAATAAGCAAGATATGGACGGAAGTCCACTGTAATCGATTTCAAATTATATTAAAATCGGATAAAATTCGTATTTCAACTTTAACCCTCAATATGATGACTTTATGACATTTACTCGGCATAAATGAGGTATGAATTCGTATCTACAATAAATGATCCATCCGAATACCAAAATAAAATTGGGGGTTTATGGACTTTTCAAAAAGTTATAGCCGAATACAAAAAGGATGTTTTTACCATATTTTGCAAATTTGAGCGCGCGCGTAATCTTGAGTTTGACGCGCGCGTACTCCCTTATTTTGAGTCGGCAATGACTCAAATTGATAGGGTGCCCTTATGGATGTGTTAGGAGTGCAAATCATGTGAAAAAACGACATTTTCTTGTTCATTTGCGTTACGCGCGCAAATACGCGAATTTTTTGAAACGCTTACAATTTTCTGAAACATATAGTAAATCACTCGGGTTAGGGTTTTGATAATTTTTAGACATTTTGTTTCATTTGATGGACGCGTACGCGCGCGTCTCTGAGTGTAAGCGCACGCGCATGAACTTAAAAGATGACGATTGACCTGATTGATATTGATGTGAAATTTGAAAAGAAATTGATGATGCATGACTGAGATATGATGATTGTTGAAATTTTACAAAATGGCGTCCTGATGACGTCACAATGATGTGACGACATTGAAATGAGTTTCTTGCACCAAGTCAGATGATGATCTATCATGATGTAAAATTTCATGACGATTGATTCATCTGATCTTGAGATATGCGACGAACAAAATCGGAAGAATAAATAAATAAATAAATCCTCTAACGAAATAGGTTATAGGTTATAGGTTATACGTATGATATACGTATAACCTAATAATTGACAATAGCAGTTTGAGTGACAAGACGGACGGCTCAAAGTCGGCAGTGCTTATTGCCATGATCAAGCGACGTCGTTTTGGGACAATGGCAACGAAAAATCGGTTCAGAAACGGCTAAAATATCCATAAACGTAACCATTTGTAATAAATGTGGGGGCCACAAATATTAGCTAATTTTGAACCAACCGTTACAAATTTTTAAAAAATGCTTCCTGTTTTAAACATTTTCAAAATAAGTTGTTTAATAGCTGTTGATTATCTGTCTATCTAATCACTATTTTTACGAACCTTCACATGCACAATATTTTATTTTAAATGGTTTAAACGAATGTGTTTTTAGAGAGCGCCATCTTTAGTTTGAACGCCTCTGTTTGAATGATAAAAGGCTTTTTACTCAGTCGTTTGTGATTTTGAATTCCTTTCAATCATGGTAGAGTTATGACTATTAGTTTGCAATGTAATGGTGCAGGTTTTGGTTACTAAAATCCAGTTTTACCAAAACTGTACTCTCTTTACCAGAACTCAGCTATCCCTTTAAGGGAATACAATTTTAGCATTTTTGCTCATAACTCAGGCATCTTCACATCCATGTAACACCTAGCGGACTGTCAAATCAGACAAAGTACACATTTTGCCAACCATTCAGCACCCTCTGCACATGCTTACCAAGTTACTAGATCATGTTAGGTTTGTGTGTGGTTCTTACATCTTTACTTCATAATTTCGAATTGTTCTGGAAATAGACTATCGTTCGAAATATGTTGTTAACAAATATTATCAGTTATTCATGTAGTACTTGTATTCTTTTGTTTGTCTAAGAAAAGAACAAACACACCACTCAAGCATTGACGTATGGTGTAGTACAGTCCACCTACTGGTGTATCGCGTACTGGTACATATGTAACACAAACTAAGGGTATCATACTGTAATGCGACCAAATTATATCATATAGCTCTGTTTCTGCTCCCTTAATTCCATATTTATTTTAGGCCATACATGATAACAACAAGCAGTTACAACAAAGCCCATTTGTGTACATAGTGCAGGTGGCTGCACCCACGCACCATGAGTAAATTGTATGAATTAATATTGAATTTGGTGTCCTTGTGTAATGCACCATTTATTATGCGCTGCAATGAGTGCTTTGTTATTAAATATTTCCAACTGCTGTGCAATCACAAAAGACCTCTGGGCTGCCGGTCTATCAGGCAGAATTCAATTAACTGTAAAACGTTCAGGATATAACAAGCATTCTTCCGAACCTGTCAAATTATCAGACCCATGTTGAATCAATTTCTACTTCCAAGGTATTGCGCTTGTAAAACCTTATGGGACGATGTCCATATACAAATAATATGGAACTACAACTACAAGCACAATTGGGTTACGACATTCCACATACATAACAACTTATGAAACAATTTGTTATACATACTTCATGCAATGCTATAATATACACAACCTCAAGTAAGAACATTTCGTGTGTATGTTAATATTTGATATGCGTTGATGTGTGTATTAGGCATGTTATGCGACTTTTTGTCGATATATACATTGTACCATGCACTCAATGCTGGCCCCTTGTAAAGCATGTATTGTGAAACTTACATGACACATGGGTCCAGTACGATGGGACCATTCTCTGTTAAAATATCGGACTAAATACATATATCAGTCTCATTTAATTAAATGTTCCTGCTCGATGAATTATTGGTAGTATTACATACATATTTGGGGTATGAGATATATTCGCTGAACCTTAATTTTGTTCACATTTTATGCTTACCTACATCTACAATTAACAAAATTATTTTGCAACTTTAACTGGCATGTATGTATTTAATCTATTCAGTATTCGTCTTCTGTCTAAGTTTTATTGTATTTAGTTTATAAATATACTGTTTGTTTGCATATTTACTTGTTTAACAAAAATGTGTGAAATATTAAAATAATAAATTCAAATCAATCAATAGATCCATATTACTTTGACTGGCTATAGCAAAACCCAGTAATTTCTTGTAAATCATGTTTTGAAAATATGGGCATTTTAGTGTAAAGGCTAATGTTTATGAAATTGGAACAAAAAAATTGTTGCCAAATGTTGGAGAATTATGATTATGAATTATGATTATTTGGAAAAAGGCATAACATGATATAGTGTAATGGGGCATTTCTAATTTCATGGAAGTCTAAGTTTTGATTCATGACGCAACTGTGGGTTGCGCTACAGCCGGTTACAAAACTAATTTTAAACACTAACATGGGTGTTTGTTAATAATTGTCCCATACCAAAAGAGTAGGTTAGGATTCTGTTCTACCATTCCTTGTATACTATAACATTAAGTTAAGTATTGATGAACAACATAATGGGAGGTTCCTGTGCTTTGTACAGCATGGAGCCTCATGTATCGTATTATTATATAAATATCCATAATAATAATACTTCCAATTATTATAATAATATTATAATAGTGATAACCATGAGCAATTAGTGATACCCATGATGTGAGTGTAGAACAGGTCAATGAGTATACGTATTTGGGGACAGTGGTCATAAGCTCACTTGATTGGTAAGACAATGTACTAAGGCTATACAAAAAGGGTAACCAACGTTTGTATTTTCTACGTCAATTAAGAAAACTTCATGTAGACAATACAATTTTGGAATTGTCATACAAGGCTTTGATTAAAAGTATCATCACTTTTAATTTGATTTGTTATTTTGGTAATGCAACACAACGAAATGGAAACAAACTTGAACGCATCAGAAAGGTGGCACAGCGCAGCGTGGGTAGACAATTGTCACCAATACAATCTCTGTACGAAAAAGGGTTCTTGCAAAAGTCAAACAAATTTTGAGAGACCCGACTCACCCATTGAGAGACAAATACACATTCAATATATCCGGATTTAGGCTACGCGCACCTCGAACAAACAGGCAAAGATTCAGAAACTCATTCGTTATCGATTCTACACACACTTACAATAGTACAGTTCGTAGATAAAATTGTTTCCTTTTTTTTGTTAACGTGAGACACCGGGGTGTTCAATTTGTAGGCATTGGTCTTTATTTTCTTTTCAATTTGTAGAACCCGCATTTGATTCAATATATACTGTACGATTGTACGATATCATTTATATTGCATACATGTATGATGAATATAAGGACTAGTTTTATATTTGTATTGATAGTGATTAATATCATAAGTATAATATACATGCACGACTTTGTTGATTGGATAAAGCTGAATAATTTAACGACAGGATTTATTGGTAATAAAAGATTTGTTTGAAATGGTGAGAATTGATATATCTAGTGTTAAATTGTTACTCTGAATTATAAAACCTGTCCAGTTGGTTAATAGAAACTGATCATAATGAATAAGTTAATGTTGTTGAATACTCTACAGTGAAACTTTTTGGATGCAATTTATACATAATATTTCATTGGTAACGGCGGATGTGACGTTATTATTCTGTTTAAAAAGGAAGCACATGAAGAAACTGATTTTTGGTTTACTTATATGAACATAATTACGGTATACAAATAGGTAATTGTTAGATGGTAGTTTGATTTAATGTAAACCATATTGAAATGCTATGGATGTCAAATAATATTGTTTATGAATGTGATTTAATTGTATTTTGATATGTCAATTCAATATATATGTAACCAGTGGAAAACAATTTTCTATGTAATGACCATGTACATAATAAACTTCAATTCAATTCAATTCAATTCGATTCAATTGAAACGTGACAAGGCAAATACTTTATAACTTCTTATGTAACCATATAAAGTACGTTTTGGCTCATCAAAGCATTACCATTGATCTGAACAATGCTGTCCTATTCAATCGGGCAAATAGCTATATCAAAATTAGAAGTACCAGAACAGATTGTACAAGATAATAATATATGTCAAGGTTAACCCTGTAGTGTCATAATAATACCATGTATCATTTTAGTTTCTTCTATAAACAGACAGCCGTTTTTCAAATAAGCACACGAACATCAATGTGACATTAACGATATATTGTAAATTAAAGAGTTATTTCGCATTTCAAATTGAGGTTAGCGGAATTTCCCAAGCAGCATACTAGTTATATCCGTAGCTCAAGTGCAACTATGGCGTCTCTAATTTGGGACTAAATAAGTTCATAAGTTGGCCTTGGACCCCCTTGTTTAACGTATTTAGTAGCAAATGTAGAGCCAGCATTAGCCGTTTCAAGTAAGAGACGTGTCCGGTTCGCGAATTTGCGTTTCCCAAACCTTTCGCCCTATCTTAAATTGATTTATTCATAAACAGTGATGTAGGCCATATGAGACAGTAACTACATGAACTCTACTCAGCGTGAATTATGGCAAATGAAAGGAAGAGTCATAAGAGAGGGTTCGAACCCATGACCCTGATACATATAAGAGTTGTAAGTCCACAGCGTGACCGATAGACTGAGCAAACCACTGATGGTTAATTACTACGCCCAAACTAACCCACAACCTAACCTAGTTATGAATATTTATGAGTAGCCCTTGACCTACATGACTGCTTATGAATAATGTATTATGCATGACGAGACTGTCCCATTATCTGGTCTTCCACCATCGTGTTAATCAATAAATAAAAAAAAATCCGTATCGACCACATTCTTATCAGTTTATTACTACTGTAAGCAAACAAGTACATCATGATTCAAGTATTCTAGTTGCTTATTCCAATAATTAAAAGTCCAAACATTATAATATCGATCTAATATAACCGAAATAATCATAGCCGTGTATCATAACATGTGTAATTTGGGGAGCAGCCATCTTGGATTTGAGATGGTTGCCATGGTTAACTGACAGGGAAGTAAGTTTCAAAAATGGATCTGTTGCCCCCGAAGACCTTGGACAAGTGGTATTACTTGTCATTTTTACTGTCCGGGTTCCCAATATACTCGATTTGGGGGAATATGCCAATTATATAAAATACCTAATTATGCAAATAATATGCGTTGCTAGAGGTTACCATAATGGCAACTAATCTTTGATATCGTAAATACATACATAGAACATAACTGACAAATAATAATCTGGAATTATTGCTTATAAGGGGCTGTAGCCACTGATAATCAATAATATTCATAAATATGCAAATTAGATGCAGCCATCTTTGATTTTGGGATGTTTCCCATATGGCACTTACAAACGCGCACCAGAAATGGAATCCTTGTCCCAAAATACCCTCGAATACTTTTTGTTATCAATATGCTATTATTCGTAAATACAAAAATGACCCCTGACCTTATTACGCAAATATGCAAATTAGCTAATTCACTATAAAAGGTGGGAACAAAGCTAAAATTTCGGGTGCGGTTCGTTATTCCGAAGGTTCGTTATTCCGAAGGTTCGTTATTCCGAAGGTTCGTTATTCCGAACACGCAAATTTCCTATACCTGAGTGTTCGTTAATCCGAAAATGAAATAGGGTTCGTTAATCCGAACATTTGTTGCATTATTCCGAAGGTTCGTTATTCCGAAGGTTCGTTATTCCGAAGGTTCGCTATTCCTAAAATGAAATCGGGTTCGTTATTCCGAAGGTTCGTTATTCCGAAGGTCCGTTATTCCGAAGGTTCGTTATTCCGAAGGTTCGCTATTCCTAAAATGAAATCGGGTTCGTTAATCCGAAAATGAATTTGGGTTTGTTATAATGCTATAATTTCATATAAAGAGATAAAATAAACTTAAATGTTTGATTGGTCTGGCCAAGGGAGGGAAAGGGGGAGGGGTATGCTTAATGCAGGCTGTAAATTAAATAAACAAAACACAAACTATAGTATTATAACAAGCCCGATTTAATTTTCGGAATAACGAACCCGATTTTATTTTCGGATCAACGAACCTTCGGAATAACGAACCTTCGGAATAACGAACCTTCGGAATAACGAACCTTCGGAATAACGAACCTTCGGAATAACGAACCTTCGGAATAACTGAACCTTCGGAATAACGAACCTTCGGAATAACGGACTGTAACCAAAATTTCTTCTTAAACCTTATAGAATATGAATCAATAAAAAACGTTAGACTAAGGAATGTCTCCAGGTCTAATAAACAAATGTTGGTCCGTCTACACGACTATTTACTTACTTCAATTACATTGATTTTGCATAGATAATGAGCTCCATAACCTTTAACCCCATGACCCCAACATCTTTAAATAAGATCATTGTCACCCAACGGATGCGAGGCTAACTGCTACAATAATATTTAAAACGAAATATAGGAGAAGCGTTAAAGGGGTAGTTTAGTTTTGGTAGAGAGGGCGCTGCACATCACAATTTTTTTGTGAGGTAATGAAAAACTGAATGTCGAATTTGAGAGAACGTGCAATTTTAATGGCAGAATAAACTTTATTTGGTCAAAATCGACCCAGAAACGGCTGAAATATCAATAAATATATCTGATCTTATAATTATTTGGGGCCCAAATAATTAGATGATTTTTAGAATTTTTGTTAAAAATGCTTGCACTTTTTCAAAAATTTACAAAAGCGTTTTTTAAATAGTTGTTGATGATCTCGCTATTTAATCATATATCAATAAAACATCACATGCATAATTTTGTATAAAAAATGGTTGAAACCAATGCCTTTTAAAAAAGCGCCCTCTTGTGTTTGAATGGCTCTTTTTTAATGATAACAGGCTTTTTACTTAGTCGTTTGTAATTTTGTATACCTTTCGAGCATGGTGGAGTTATAACTATTAGTTTATAATGTTACTGTGCAGGTTTTAGCTACTTAAGTTCAGCCTTACCAAAACTAAACTACCCCTTTAAGAACGATGCCTGAAAGTGGCAAAATAGGGCGGTAAAAAGGTCACTTGGGGTCAAGTTGAGCAAACTTCCACGAGGGAAAATAATTCACATATCATGAAGATTACATGGTAGGACATTCATGTTTCTTTCAAAAAGTGAACAATTGTTACCCTTAGCTGCCTAACTAAAAGTGGAACGCATACGAAACGGACAAAACGTTCTTCGAACGTATTTATTAGCCCGGTCATATCTGAGCGGATTGCGAAAACATATGCCAAACGAACAGCAAAATTGTCAAGCCGTTCGTGTCCGTTTGTCTCCGTTCGTATACGTTTCTTGTCCGTTTCTTGTTTGGTGAATACTTTCCTTGTACGGCGATGTCTGTTCTATCCGTTTGAAAGTTTTGTGCATGCACACAACTTGAACCGGACACCACCGAATAGAGTCGCCCGTTGGTCGTACTGCAGCCGTTTCTCGTCCTGTACATGGCAGTGGTATCCGTTGATGTCCGGTGGAGCTGTGTCACGACCGGACAACTAACGGATTCCATACAAAACGGACGCACATCGTACAACAAACGTACGACCAGCGGACGACTAATTTCAAACGGATAGAACGGACATCGCCGTACAAGGAACGTATTCACCGAACAAGAAAAGGACAAGAAACGTATACGAGCGGATTGACAATTTTGCTATTCGTTGTTCATACTTTTAAAGGGATTAATGAGAATTTCAAGTAATTTATGCCTTTTATGTTGGCGCAATTGGAAATGTATTTTGCACTAGTGCAGTTGTTCGTGTTATAGCAAAAGTCACTTATTGTCATCGTACGAGTGCAGTCAGTAAGTACAATGAGTTAGTGAATATCACTTTGCACGTTTGCTCATATCTCAGTAAAAAAAACAACATCCAATAAAAATGACATTTTCACACATTACTTTGGGAACATATGAGATCACTCCAATATACATGTTTTAAATCATTCATTACTTTTTGCAATTGCCAACAGCCAACGATCCTAAATCCCTTTAAAGATGTTATGCTTTTTCCAATATTTCACATATTTCACTTTTTCATGACCTAGTGGAAACAATATTTTGTAATGCGCCCTTTTAACCCAAACTGCACTGTCCCATTTTCTGGAGAATTTGCAATCTTATAAGATTGATTGATTGATTGATTGATTGATTGATTGATTGATTGATTACTTGCACTTTGTAAATAAGCACCTGCGCACCCTGTGTATGCACACACACACACACACAGTATCTGCAAGAATCTTCAGGATTGAAGGAGGCAGATTAACCCGAAGAAGAAGAAGAAGAAGAAGAACATGTATTAGTAAGTTAACATGTATTAAAGCGAACCAAAACACATAAGATAAAGCACACTGTGTAATAAGACTTATTTTCACACATCCCAAATGTCCCTGAATCACCCGTTCCATGAATTCTTTTGAAGAGTGGGCATAGCTTCTGTTTTGCTATCGCAATTAGCTCTTTATGGATGCTGTGAGTGGGGCCATGATTTTTGTTTGTTGCCGAAACGTGACGTTTTTTTGGACTGACGTTGATTGGTAAAGCCAAATGCAATTTTAACTATTAGTTTAATAACGTATTGTTATGAAAAATCGGAGCGAACAAAAATACATTGCGCTGCTTATAGTTTATCATTTTGACTCAAATTATTTAGTATGTGTTTTATTTTTTTCTACTTCGAATACATGTTAAACATGATAGTACATATTAGTCAGAACGAGGGTGTTCATATACGACATTTGACTTGAATGATATCAATGAGCGCGTACGCTTTCGCAATTCTCCATAATTGTTATATGTTTGCTACTTTTAATTCAATAGTTATACTTAGAAATATCATGGTATATGATAATGATACAAAAGGTCGTGCATTTATTTCCGCCCTAGCAAAGCATAATCTAGACCACGAGCATTTATTATTCTGATATGAATCACTGTAAACCAACTAAATTGGCGTCAGACAGGGAAACAACAGCTTAATTGTTTTGGTGAAATAGTGGGGTATAACTGTAACCTGGTAACTATAGAAATACGGGTCTAGGCAATTCATTCACTGTACAAGCCTTTGTTTTGTAAGACAAAGAGGAATTACACCCCTTTAGTTCGGCATCTTCGCAGCTGTTTTGGGGGCATGCTAGAGAAAATCGAACATGCTCGGCACAAATCATATACAGCAGTGTGCACGTTCACGCTTACGCCAAAACAATTGTTAACATGGCAACCTCTGACAATTCTGTCAAAAAGCTATGGTATATTCAATCAATAACTATATTTAGTCACATTTTCACACTTCCCCGTCTCAAATGGTTGTTGGTTATGTTGTGGCCTGTTATTCAACAAAGACAACATTGTCTGTTCTTTCAGCATGATCATGAATGGAATTTTAGCGTTGAAGTCCAAAAAAACGTCACATCTTTGCTGAGGGTCTGCACAAAAATGTAAACATGGCAGTTTCCATTTTAGTACGGGACGCCGCAAACAAAAAAAATTGTGTCGTTTCTTTGCGAGATTGGTGTGGCCTCATCAGTGGGCCATTTTTGTGTGATTTGTATTACAAATTAAAGCTCTCGGTGTCAAAAACGAAGTAGCATAGATGAAATGCTATTATTTTGGTTCGATTTAAACCATAATACACCCTTTTTAAGACCAGATACAAATTTCATTCACTGTTCACCTATTCACTTGTTCACCATTTTCTGTACAGGACAATTACATGTAGGAAATCAATCTATCTGGGATATGAGAGACGTGACAATGTACTAATAACAACAAAATCTATCAACTAGGCATGATCGTGTAACATGGTTATGTTGCGATTTGCAACTGTGATTATTGGGCTATTTTGTAGTTTTGTATATTACAGGATAATCATTATGTGTGTAGTTACACATTCATATGTGGGCCATGTACTGACCAATTCAGGGTCACTGTTCCCCATCCTTTTGTGCTCTGATTTGCCCAGAGTAATCGCCACCCCTCCCCTTTCTTGATGTGACGCTTTGCTCAGGGCCAAGTCTCGCTCTTCTTATCACTCTCTCTTTCAGTCTTTCCTTTTGTTACTTCGACCTCGGCTACTGGCTCTCTCTCTCTCTATATCTGACTTGGTCAGCAGTTTCACGCTGTCCTTCCTAGCTCTCACTAGTAATGAATATTCATGAGCATAGTCTCGTCAAGGTTGTAGTAGCGTCCCTATTGCGTAATTCAAGGGCTAACTTCTCCCAGTACCCAAAGCTAGATGATTGATAAAACAGATGAGCACGTGTAGCTCTTGTGTTAGATTATGGTCCCTAGATGAGTGTGTTGTACGATTGGGATATGGGTATTCGTAATGTATTGAAGCCCCCTGAGTATGCTTTCAATAAGAGTAGGTATTCCTGTATACACGAATCCTTATACATGTATATAGTACAGTTTATATCGTAATTGATTCGATCATGCCAATATGCATTCAGTCATCATTTTGTTTATTGTCAAATGCTATATGAGTGTTGTACAGATGAGTTATTTATATAATGTTCATGTAAAATGCTGACTTGTAAACTTGAGTCCTTGGCTGTTTTTATCACCTTGTTTTTCGGCCTTGCTTGCGCGTCTTTGTTAGGAAAGTTTGTTCCCCCTTTCTTGCGGCCTTGCTCGCGCTCGCTTGCCCTTGCGCTATGTTAGTTACTTTGGCCCAGCGTGAGATTTGCTCTCCACCTTCCGGAGATGTTGAAATGTAATAGCCCCGCGTTGCGTAACAGCGAGGTCGCACTCTCCTCTACGGACGAGACTCGCGTGTCGTCCTTCCGACTGCCCACGCGCGAAAGGCAGAGCTTGTCGTCGTTTCGAGGACACAGCTCCGTCCTTCGCTCAGGGTCGGGTTTTCGAGCCCTGCGATCGGAGGTCGACTTGCTCGACGACTATTTATATAAAAGGCGCTGCGCGATCAGAAATCAGTAGTTCTATTCCGAGAGATATTCCGAGACATACGTTCCGAGATTATCCCGAATTAGCTATATCTAGCCAAGTACTCGAGTTACTGCGTTCTCCGCAGACAGTTATAGTTTTACGCCACTTTTATACGAATGGATTATACTTGTTAATAAACGACAACACTTATATTTTATAACTGGAATCTATTACTCTTATTCATTATCTCCTTGCCTCGTTGGATTATTGAACATGTTTGATTGCTGAGTGGAATGAACATATTAAGTTAAAGACAAACAGTTTATATCATCATCATTATCATCTACATCATCTCCCATAAATTGTAACAGTTATATTATATGAACATATTTCATGATCTACGTCCGTGAGGGAAACTATGCAAACAATTCTTAGTGTCGCTAGGTCGTCGAAAGCTTCCTGGTTAGCTGTATGCCAAATAATGATATAGCTGTATTGTCCCCCTCCCCCACCCCCACCCCCCCCCCCCCCCGTCCCCCATCGCAAAAACGGATCGACGCCTCTGGCTCCAATGGCACTTTTGGGTTAATACGTAGCTGCAGCTGTATAATATGTTACAAAATAAAAGATGATTAACAGTACATTCAGAGTAGACACAGCAAATAATAGAAGTGCAAAAGGTTTGAAAATGGCCAAAAGTGCAAAGTTTGAAGATATAAACCCCTCAAAAAAAGTTCGGAAACTAAAGTTTGATCGATTATATCTATTTTATTAAGAAATCATAATGGTTATATTTGGTATCACTTGAAAGGGTGTGTATACCTCTTTAAAATGATACCAACTTCGTAAGCATCACGAGCACGAGGTATGCGCAGTATACTTGAGAATGGGGGAAAGTCAGAAGTGAAATGTCACAAAATGCGCCAACAAACTTCCGTTGGAAGGTCTGACACCCATATCACGGTCTTTCTGAAGTTCAAATTCGTTCGACGATTACTATCTTGTCAATGAAGACATACTGTTGAATATGGTATCAGACAAAAGCCTGTTTAATTATCTTTCCAATGACACCTCACTTGTGCTATTTCGTTTCGTTATTGAACGATAGGCTCCCGCTCACCGCTTCGGCGAGCACATTGTGATTACGTAATGAGCGATTCCTTTGGTAATTCGGTTTTCCCGCGCTCTGCGTGTATGAGCTCATTCTCGCTCAAGCATCCACACCGGTCGCCTGTCTGCTTTTCATCTCCCGCCTCCTTCCAGTCATGGATTGCGATCCCACCGCTCTTCCCACCCAGGCCATCTTGGACGCTATAGAATCCCTCCAAGAAAAGGTAGATTCCGTCTGTAAGCGTCCTCGTTCTGATGAGGAACAGCCCCGCGACGTAGCTTTCAAGCACGAAGGGAACAGGCAACAATATCTCTTCACCGGTGTCATTGACAAGCACATCGGCCACGCCCTCGCCGCTCTAGAGGAGCTCGGCGTTCCCGCCGTCTTGGGTCACCTGACCCAGGCCCGCACCGCCATAGCTACCAGGCAAAAGCACATCCGACTTGCGGATCGCTCCGCCCTCGGTTGGGCCACAGTCAGCGAATACGTGGAGGATGAGCTGGCAGATGATTCCGGCGACGAAAAGCGTATCAAAAAGGCCGAGAAAGCAGCCGCCGCCAATAAAGCCGAAGCTTCAAAGAAGGCGGCCTCCAAGCGTCAGGGCACGTCCAGGTTTTCCCGCCCTCAACAGGACCATCAGTCTCGTCCTTTTCGTGGCGGCCATTTTCGGAGCTCCTACAGCTACGCCCCCTACCGCCGCCCCGAGTCACGCTTGTGTTTCCAGTGCGGTGTGCCAGGCCACGTCCGTTCCAACTGCCCCTCTCTTCGCCCCATGCGTCGCCCGGCCCCAAGAGCCCCCGCCACCGCTCCCAGCCCCTTCTAGCTCCAGGCCGTCGACTTCGAGCGTCCCAGTCACCGCATTTCCGCCTGATGGCGTCAAAGGTAAATTGAGACCATGTTTGGGTTTTTGGAAAGAAGAATTGAATGCTACCCCCTTCATTTTGGGTGTTGTTGAGCACGGGTATAAGATACCTTTCATCACGGCGCCCCCAGCCTTTTACGCTAAGATTAATAAATCTAGTTTGGATCATCCCGTTTTCGTTGAGGGCGCAATTGATGAATTGTTACGTAATAGATGCGTAGTCGAGGTCCCGCACAGGCCTCATTGTTGTAACCCTTTGACAGTCGCGCAAGGTAAAAAATTGCGTTTGGTTTTGGACCTTCGTCACCCCAATCAGTTTGTTGCAAAAATTGATTTTAAATATGAGGATTTGGCTCATATAGCTCAGGTATTGGGCGCAGGTCAGTTTTATTTTTCTTTCGATTTGAAGTCGGGCTATCGCCACGTTGATATCTTTCCCCCTCACTGTGAATTCTTAGGTTTTGCTTGGCGCCATTCCGATTGCGTGACACGTCATTACGTGTTCACTGTCCTTCCTTTCGGTCTTAGCAGCGCGTGTCATTTGTTCACTAAGCTGACGAGACCATTGGCCTATTATTGGCGCTCGCGCGGATTAATGGCATACATCTATATCGATGACGGTCTCATTATTTCACCTTCTTTGGATGTTGCCGCGTCTAATCTCGCGTTGGTTAAGCGGACTATTGCTAGCAGCGGTTTTGTTCCCAGCGAAGCCAAGTGCGTTTGGGTTCCGTCTAGCAATATTCAATATTTGGGGCTCGTCATTGATTCGCCTTCCGCTTCTTTCCGGGTTCCTCAAGCTAAGTTAGACGCATTGCTGTCGTCCATTGACGATATCCTGCTGCACTCGTCAGCGTCCGATTCGATCCCCGTCGTTACTCTCGCATCTTTTGCAGGACGTGTAGTGTCAATGTCTCTGGCTGTCGGGCCAGTATCGAGATTGATGACCCGCGCTACGTACCGCGCGATCGAATCTATAGGTCCTCTTGGTCTTCCTCTGTCTTTGTACCGGAAGATGTTGTTCGCGAGCTTAGGTTTTGGCGGGAAAACATCGCGTCCCTCAACGGTTTTCCCTTTAGATTTCGCCTTGCCGCGACGATGCAGATTTTCTCGGATGCGAGTGGCTTCGGTTATGGCGCTCACGTCCAGGGGCGACCCCACTTGCGCGTTCACGGTTTGTGGTCGTCGTCGGAGAAGCTCACCAGCTCTACCTGGCGTGAATTATCGGCGGTGCTCCGCGCACTTAAGGCATTTGCTAGCTTGTGTTTTCACCAGAAGATTCGATGGTTTTCGGACAACGCGAACGTGCCCCGGATTATTAAACACGGTAGTACCAATCCGACCCTGCACCGCTTGGCGTTGGACATTTACGAGTATTGTCATTCGCAAGACATTATTATTTTGCCTGAGTGGCTGCCAAGAGAAGAGAATACGCTAGCGTTATCGGCGAAGCGTTGTAAGTTTGCGATTTAATTAAGCATGATATTATTTTATCGTACACCGCCTTTGTTATAGGTTGTTATGGTAGCCGATGTGTATCGGCGTTTTTTATTCTATGCAGCAGAGACCGTTGCATAATTATTACGAATGTTATTTTTCGCGAGTGCCGAATTTGTTTGTGAGAAGGGCGCCCACATAGGGTATGAAGCCCCGCCTTGTCATGGCGACCGACACGGTATCGGTATACAGCCTCTATGAGGCGCGATTATTGTTTCGTATTGACTGTCATTTTGCTTGCTAGAAGGGCGCCCACATGCTTGAAGCCCCGCCTTAAATGGCTACCGACTTGGTATCGGTATATTGCCTCTATGGGGCGGACTAACGTTTGTATTGAGAAGTGTGATTTTATTGTTCGTTCGTAGGGCGCCCGCTATGGGCCGGAAGCCCTGTCATAATGAATTGGTAATTGACGTTATGTTTGTATATAGCTAATTGCTTGGCCGGGAGCGTCATTCGTGTTCGAATTGTTTGAGATGATTAATTCATCAGTGCACCCCCATTTTTGTACGCGTGCGGAAATACCCGTTTTTTTAATGCCATGTAGATTTGCTAGAATTTTCTATTCTTTTTATTCTAAGCGACCGTTTTCCTACTTTGGCGTTTCTCGACCGCTACCGATGCTCAGCATTACCATTATGTTTCAAACTCAATTTCGTTTCCCCTTGTGTTCTTATTGTGTTGTATTTGTGTTGTAGTGCATATGTATGGTTTACCTAGAGGTAAATATAGAAAGGAAATTAACTTTCTGACGTAGTAACACGTAGGAAGAAAGTGCTATTTCGTTTCGTTATTGAACGATAGGCTCCCGCTCACCGCTTCGGCGAGCACATTGTGATTACGTAATGAGCGATTCCTTTGGTAATTCGGTTTTCCCGCGCTCTGCGTGTATGAGCTCATTCTCGCTCAAGCATCCACACCGGTACCCCCCCCCCCCCCCCCCCCCGCCTCTATTCACTATTTTTTACGTCGAGCTTTCGTTTTGCTGCATGCGCAACTGTCCCATTGTGGTGCATGTATATGCTTCAATGACCTCCCCCCCCCCCCCCCCCTAGCAAGGAGCCAGGGAGTGCGCCCTCGTTTATGCACCCTTGGACGCACCCACGTTTCCCCCAGCAGATCTGGGGGTTTTTCGTGGCCTCCGCGTGCTAAGCCCCAACGCTAGCACGGTGCTGAACGCCTTGCTCCCCCCTTCCCCACACTTATTGTGTTTTGGATAATGAATGTTCTTGTTGATGTTTGGATTCTTGGGGTACTTCATACGTGTGTACCTGTATTCGCCTATATTTCGTTATTGTAATGAATCGTGCGTTATTACTGTGCTGTTTGCGCATACATATGCAGTAAGCATCGAGTTGTGTATAATAACTCGGATTCGATTATATGAACGGTTCTCATTTTCCCATTTTCGCTCGGTTTCGAGCCGACCTCCAGATACTTGGACGAGCAGAGTGGATTCCATATCCAGCCCATATCTCCGGTCCTTGGCGCAGAGCACCTTACCAGCCCTACTTGTCTCATCTAAAGCGTCCTCCACAACCTCCAAGTACCGCGCAGCATGGGGGAGATGGCTGCTATGGGCCCGCTCCTCGGATGACATTGTCCCCTTTCCAGTGCAGCCGTTTCACCTGTGCCTGTACATCTCACACCTGGCTTCTTCTAGCGGAGCGAAGTCGGCAGCGGACTCCGCGGTCGCCGCTATCAAGTGGGCCCACAGCACGGTGGGCGTAGCCTCTCCTACTGACGATCCTATGGTCAAGAGCGCCCTCCACGGCTACAACCGCACGCACGCCTCTCCCGTCAGTCGGAAGGAACCCGTCACGGCGGATATCCTCGGCAGGCTCCTTGCCTCACTCGATCAGGGCAGCGTTTCTCTGGCAGACCTAATCCTTTTTGTTTGTTTCGTCTGCTACGCCGGCTTCCTGCTGTTCGACGATATACGCTCTCTACGGCGGAGAGACTGCGCAGTCTCCTCCGACAGGATGGTCATCCATCTCGCGAGTTCGAAGACCGACCAGTACCGGCAGGGGCGCGACGTCACGATCGCTCGGACACGTAAAGCGACCTGCCCCGTGGCTGTCGCAGAGAGGTATTTCGGCGCCCTCGGCGACCCGCTCGATTCTTCCCTCCCCCTCGTTCGCAGGCTCACCTCTTCCAAGCGGGGCCCGATTCCAACCCGGCACGCCCTGAGCTACACCAGAACCCGCGAGACCGTTTTGGAGGCCCTTAAACCCTTCGTTCCGGACATCGGTCTTTTTGGCCTGCATAGCCTGAGGTCGGGGGGCGCTAGGTCCGCAAGCAACGCGGGCGTTCCGCCCTTTCTCATCTCCCAGCGAGGGATGCGTACATCAAGTCTGACCCCTCTTCCAACCTCCTCTTTTCCCAGTCCCTCGGCATCTGATAACACGTGTGTTCACACAGGACTTCGATTTATATGATTCCCATTTTCGATGCACTTACGCCATGTCAGGGCGTTCTTGTTTTTTGCGTAATAAACGGCGACCGCTACCGATGCTCAGCATTACCATTATGTTTCAAACTCAATTTCGTTTCCCCTTGTGTTCTTATTGTGTTGTATTTGTGTTGTAGTGCATATGTATGGTTTACCTAGAGGTAAATATAGAAAGGAAATTAACTTTCTGACGTAGTAACACGTAGGAAGAAATGAATAATTATGAAAGCCGGGTAGGTACAATTAAGGTGAATATTTGGGAGGTTCGACAGCAAAATGTAAGCAAAATGCATTTGATTGTGTGAAATTGAAGGCGTTGCATCCAAAAACGACTTTTGTGGGGATATCTTAGTACTTTACTTTACATAATCATTATGAAATTCAACATTATGTTAAAGCGTGTTAATTTGTCATTGAAATAGTGCCCTATTCATAGTGGTTATGTGCTTGAGGTGTGTGTAGTACCTCTAAATGTATGGGGCTCAAAATGACACGTTGCTAGGTCGACTTTCTACCGTTTGATACGTGGTAATAAGGGCATACCTACGGTCGAAGAGGGCGCTAATATGCCAGGTCTGGCCAGTTTGCGTAGGTTTAGAGAAATTTTAAGCATTTTCAATACATCAAGTTTGTGAGTTTCCTGTATTACACACTCACATTCAGCATAATCATTGCAAATGAGACATCATATTAAAGGTAAATTAACGAGCTTTCCGATAGTGCAAAACGTAATGATGATAGAGTTATGATTAATACAGCAATATCTTACCGGAATCTTGAAACAAGGAGCCATGGTCTTAAATTCATAGCATTTATAGACCCCCATATCCGGTTTTACTGCACACACCCCAATAGCATAATTATTACAGGTGAGACATGATTTTAAAGAAAAATAAACACGCTTTCACATGATACTAAATTTACTGATGATTATGCAATTTAAAACCCTAAAACATCCCTCCAATAGTCGTTTTTCGATGCAACGCCTTCAATTTCACAAAAAGAAATGCATTTTGCAACATTTCCCTTTCGGCCCTCCCCATGTTCAGCTGTAACCATACTTAACCTGTTAATAAAATTGTTACGGACATAACCGTATTGAAAAGATAGACACATGGGCTTTAAAATGATACCAAATTTGATAAGTTTAAATTGAACACGCAACAATCTTCGATACAACTTGAACATTACAAAATACGGCACAAGAGTAAAATTTCCCAACTGAATACTTTCGGCCCGTTTTGCGACATTTGACTTCTGACCGTCCTCAATTCTGAAACGCACTGCGTATTCCCTGATTAGAAATAAATGACAAATAATGTACCATTTCAAAGGGAAGTCATCATGCATTGCAATGACACTAAAAGGAAAAAATACAATTTGACAATAAAAGTGATACAATCGATCAAAGTTGAGTTTCCGAACTTTTTTTGAGGGGTTTATATGCTTGTATTAAATCTTGGTAATGTTACAGCATGGATAAGTGCACACATTACTACGAACAAATACTGTCATAATAATTAGTTTATGTTCTCTATCTTCCATATTTTGATCAGTCCAATATAAACATGCATAATTATCTCAAAATATAGCTTCTAGAAAACGTGTTTGTGGACATAGCGTACGTAGGTGTTGTAACCCATGCACGATTTATGATTAAGTACAGTGTATGCATAACCTTCGACTTTCTTGACATTGTTTTCTAAACCAAATATGCCATTCGTGGTAATTAAACAGCTTACAAACGCAAAAGTGCACTGCAATACGAATGTGGTTTATAAAGTATTTTAAACTGCCGTGGAATCGGGCAGAATTAAACCGAACATGTCAAAATATATCAACCCATGATGCATTAATTTCTATGTTTAAAGTGATCCAAGTAAAGTGTCTAACTCCACGAAAATTACTTGGAGCTTCCTCGTTTCTCTTCTGCCGTGTTGTTTAGGTTATGCTAAGAGAAGAATAACATAGGGTTAGATTCTCCTAAATGTCCCTTTAGTATGAAGATAATTATTATTGAAAATCATCATCTCAAAAGCGTTGCCCAATGCTTTTGGTAAAAAGTACAATTTCCGATAGCTGAACACGTCCGGCCGGCGCTACGCGATCACGGACCTTCCGTTCGATAGACAGGACAGCGCAACGAGTCGATGTACCCGACTGATGAGCCGAGCGCGCGAAAAGTCTGTACCGTCTGTATACACGGGTTCGGATATCGTTAAACAGACGATCAGTATTCGGTGATAAAATTTGGTGTCGCTCCTATGATGATTTGTTCTATGCAACAATGGCGTAAAACTATAATACAAGTTATATCTATAGATAACTGAAAATAACGTCTTTTCTTAGATTTGTCTAGCATATGCATTAGTTCGTATTTTACTCGTCTTACAAGATTTGTATCAATATTTTACCCAAAATTAGATTCATGTATTTATTTATTTATTTATTCAAATATATTTATACAGGATAGCCTGATCAGCAAGGATACTGTTTTTCGTCAGGGTCCTGATATAACATCATACAATATACATCTATTATATTAATACGGTAAGCTTCAACCCCCCAAATGCCTCCCACTCGAGATATCCTCACCCCGAGAATTCGGCGACTCCCCGACCGTCGGGATCGAAGGATATACGTTTTGCGGAGGACAATAAGGTATTCCTGAGTCGCTCCCGCCCCGTGGTCGTCCTCCAGATCGAAGAAAAGGGAAAGTCAGCAATGCGGCATTGCCTATATAAGACGCCGAGCATTGACTAACGATTTATTGCTGTCAAATTATTTGTAAGAATATAAATTGGAGTAGATAAAACAAATAATATATTGAGAAACCATTTTAGATATAACACGTTGCGAAACTACCCAGGTTTTGATAAATATCAATATTTATATTACGCGAATGGTTGGTTATGATCGCTATTGCCGATTGGCATTGTGTTTGTAAGTGCATCGACGACAAAATGCGACAACTTCAATTTAGCTGCGGTTATACAACGCGCAATGGCTGTACAGCCGTGTATACACGTCGCGGAGTCATCTAATCACCCCACCGAACCGCAGTTTATTTGCATAGCTCACTGACCTGCTGACCATCGTCTCTATTTGCCCTACCGTACACGATACTATAATTGCGCCAGCTTGTGGTAAGATGTATTAAACCTGCCACGAAGCTAGCATGCAGTACCAGAAGAGACGCCGACGGGGTGGGGGTGGGGGTGGGGGTAGAATGGACGGGGAGGTCTCTGCTCATTTATTATGCAATGCATGTATAAACGGCTATCATCGGGTTTCACAAGAATATGAACAAAATGTATACGCGGGAGAACTTAGTTTGGATATGAATTGTGTAGGGGACACGACGGGTTATGTGTCATGCAGGCAATTGAAGACACGGGGGGGGGGGGGGGGGTTGGGGGGGGGGAGCGGCGAAGCTAGCAAGAACACGAACATAGTGCACTGTATCTAATTTGATACAAGCGGAACAAATTATCGGGGGTGGTGGTGGATGGTGGTGGATGGGGGAAGTATCTGCTCATAGTATGTAAATGCATGTACAAATATTCCTTTCAAGGGAATATACATGTATCATGATCATCGGGTTTCACAAAAATATGAACAAAGGTATCTGCGGGAAAACTTAGTTTATGATAGGAAATGTGTAGGGGTCACGACGGGTTATTTGTCATACAGGCAATTGGAGCCGCGGGGGGGGGGGGGGGGGGGGGGGGAGCGGCGAAGCTACTTTATTAGCAAGAACACATACATAGTGTATTGTATCTATTTTAATACAAGCGGAACAAATTATGGGTCATATGAAATATGGGGGATCACGGGCGTAGACATGACATTGATACCCATTCAAGTGGGGGGGGATGATCTATTCATTCATCGGATTACATCCCCCCCAGTTGAATAGGTATTACGTAACTCGCTACGCCCGTGTGGGGGATAACTGAATAACTTTGCGTGGATACTAAATCATCATGAATTTGTTATACATTGGCTGGATGTATCGTTGGACGGGTTGTGGGGCGGGATTGAGTCGCCCGAGTCTATTTTGTCTTACCAGTTAAATGATGACTGTGGGATATTTAGTAAAGTTTTAAAGTGGTGTATGTCATCATCGTCTTTCTCTTACAAAAACCTGCGGATTTCCGCGGGTACAGCTAGTAAAACAATAATACATTAATATGATAAATATAAATATAAAAATATGTACAAATAGCATATGACCAGCAGATTCAAGATATACTTTATTAACATTTTGGACAAAGTTGTATTAAAATAGTTTCAATTTATTTCAAATCATAAAAAACACAATTAAGTTTCTATATATATATACAGTCTAAATATACTAATTTTTACGAAAGAGAGAAATAAATTTGTTTGGTTACTCCAGCTAGCACGTGATTATCAGTCAAGCAGAACAATGTCAACACAGACATGACAGAACACCTCACAGTCATACAGCTGGCATAGCCTGAGGTCGGGGGGCGCTAGGTCCGCAAGCAACGCGGGCGTTCCGCCCTTTCTCATCTCCCAGCGAGGGATGCGTACATCAAGTCTGACCCCTCTTCCAACCTCCTCCCTTCCCAGTCCCTCGGCATCTGATAACACGTGTGTTCACACAGGACTTCGATTTATATGATTCCCATTTTCGATGCACTTACGCCATGTCAGGGCGTTCTTGTTTTTTGCGTAATAAACGGCGACCGCTACCGATGCTCAGCATTACCATTATGTTTCAAACTCAATTTCGTTTCCCCTTGTGTTCTTATTGTGTTGTATTTGTGTTGTAGTGCATATGTATGGTTTACCTAGAGGTAAATATAGAAAGGAAATTAACTTTCTGACGTAGTAACACGTAGGAAGAAATGAATAATTATGAAAGCCGGGTAGGTACAATTAAGGTGAATATTTGGGAGGTTCGACAGCAAAATGTAAGCAAAATGCATTTGATTGTGTGAAATTGAAGGCGTTGCATCCAAAAACGACTTTTGTGGGGATATCTTAGTACTTTACTTTACATAATCATTATGAAATTCAACATTATGTTAAAGCGTGTTAATTTGTCATTGAAATAGTGCCCTATTCATAGTGGTTATGTGCTTGAGGTGTGTGTAGTACCTCTAAATGTATGGGGCTCAAAATGACACGTTGCTAGGTCGACTTTCTACCGTTTGATACGTGGTAATAAGGGCATACCTACGGTCGAAGAGGGCGCTAATATGCCAGGTCTGGCCAGTTTGCGTAGGTTTAGAGAAATTTTAAGCATTTTCAATACATCAAGTTTGTGAGTTTCCTGTATTACACACTCACATTCAGCATAATCATTGCAAATGAGACATCATATTAAAGGTAAATTAACGAGCTTTCCGATAGTGCAAAACGTAATGATGATAGAGTTATGATTAATACAGCAATATCTTACCGGAATCTTGAAACAAGGAGCCATGGTCTTAAATTCATAGCATTTATAGACCCCCATATCCGGTTTTACTGCACACACCCCAATAGCATAATTATTACAGGTGAGACATGATTTTAAAGAAAAATAAACACGCTTTCACATGATACTAAATTTACTGATGATTATGCAATTTAAAACCCTAAAACATCCCTCCAATAGTCGTTTTTCGATGCAACGCCTTCAATTTCACAAAAAGAAATGCATTTTGCAACATTTCCCTTTCGGCCCTCCCCATGTTCAGCTGTAACCATACTTAACCTGTTAATAAAATTGTTACGGACATAACCGTATTGAAAAGATAGACACATGGGCTTTAAAATGATACCAAATTTGATAAGTTTAAATTGAACACGCAACAATCTTCGATACAACTTGAACATTACAAAATACGGCACAAGAGTAAAATTTCCCAACTGAATACTTTCGGCCCGTTTTGCGACATTTGACTTCTGACCGTCCTCAATTCTGAAACGCACTGCGTATTCCCTGATTAGAAATAAATGACAAATAATGTACCATTTCAAAGGGAAGTCATCATGCATTGCAATGACACTAAAAGGAAAAAATACAATTTGACAATAAAAGTGATACAATCGATCAAAGTTGAGTTTCCGAACTTTTTTTGAGGGGTTTATATGCTTGTATTAAATCTTGGTAATGTTACAGCATGGATAAGTGCACACATTACTACGAACAAATACTGTCATAATAATTAGTTTATGTTCTCTATCTTCCATATTTTGATCAGTCCAATATAAACATGCATAATTATCTCAAAATATAGCTTCTAGAAAACGTGTTTGTGGACATAGCGTACGTAGGTGTTGTAACCCATGCACGATTTATGATTAAGTACAGTGTATGCATAACCTTCGACTTTCTTGACATTGTTTTCTAAACCAAATATGCCATTCGTGGTAATTAAACAGCTTACAAACGCAAAAGTGCACTGCAATACGAATGTGGTTTATAAAGTATTTTAAACTGCCGTGGAATCGGGCAGAATTAAACCGAACATGTCAAAATATATCAACCCATGATGCATTAATTTCTATGTTTAAAGTGATCCAAGTAAAGTGTCTAACTCCACGAAAATTACTTGGAGCTTCCTCGTTTCTCTTCTGCCGTGTTGTTTAGGTTATGCTAAGAGAAGAATAACATAGGGTTAGATTCTCCTAAATGTCCCTTTAGTATGAAGATAATTATTATTGAAAATCATCATCTCAAAAGCGTTGCCCAATGCTTTTGGTAAAAAGTACAATTTCCGATAGCTGAACACGTCCGGCCGGCGCTACGCGATCACGGACCTTCCGTTCGATAGACAGGACAGCGCAACGAGTCGATGTACCCGACTGATGAGCCGAGCGCGCGAAAAGTCTGTACCGTCTGTATACACGGGTTCGGATATCGTTAAACAGACGATCAGTATTCGGTGATAAAATTTGGTGTCGCTCCTATGATGATTTGTTCTATGCAACAATGGCGTAAAACTATAATACAAGTTATATCTATAGATAACTGAAAATAACGTCTTTTCTTAGATTTGTCTAGCATATGCATTAGTTCGTATTTTACTCGTCTTACAAGATTTGTATCAATATTTTACCCAAAATTAGATTCATGTATTTATTTATTTATTTATTTATTTATTCAAATATATTTATACAGGATAGCCTGATCAGCAAGGATACTGTTTTTCGTCAGGGTCCTGATATAACATCATACAATATACATCTATTATATTAATACGGTAAGCTTCAACCCCCCAAATGCCTCCCACTCGAGATATCCTCACCCCGAGAATTCGGCGACTCCCCGACCGTCGGGATCGAAGGATATACGTTTTGCGGAGGACAATAAGGTATTCCTGAGTCGCTCCCGCCCCGTGGTCGTCCTCCAGATCGAAGAAAAGGGAAAGTCAGCAATGCGGCATTGCCTATATAAGACGCCGAGCATTGACTAACGATTTATTGCTGTCAAATTATTTGTAAGAATATAAATTGGAGTAGATAAAACAAATAATATATTGAGAAACCATTTTAGATATAACACGTTGCGAAACTACCCAGGTTTTGATAAATATCAATATTTATATTACGCGAATGGTTGGTTATGATCGCTATTGCCGATTGGCATTGTGTTTGTAAGTGCATCGACGACAAAATGCGACAACTTCAATTTAGCTGCGGTTATACAACGCGCAATGGCTGTACAGCCGTGTATACACGTCGCGGAGTCATCTAATCACCCCACCGAACCGCAGTTTATTTGCATAGCTCACTGACCTGCTGACCATCGTCTCTATTCGCCCTACCGTACACGATACTATAATTGCGCCAGCTTGTGGTAAGATGTATTAAACCTGCCACGAAGCTAGCATGCAGTACCAGAAGAGACGCCGACGGGGTGGGGGTGGGGGTGGGGGTAGAATGGACGGGGAGGTCTCTGCTCATTTATTATGCAATGCATGTATAAACGGCTATCATCGGGTTTCACAAGAATATGAACAAAATGTATACGCGGGAGAACTTAGTTTGGATATGAATTGTGTAGGGGACACGACGGGTTATGTGTCATGCAGGCAATTGAAGACACGGGGGGGGGGGGGGGGGGTTGGGGGGGGGGGGGAGCGGCGAAGCTAGCAAGAACACGAACATAGTGCACTGTATCTAATTTGATACAAGCGGAACAAATTATCGGGGGTGGTGGTGGATGGTGGTGGATGGGGGAAGTATCTGCTCATAGTATGTAAATGCATGTACAAATATTCCTTTCAAGGGAATATACATGTATCATGATCATCGGGTTTCACAAAAATATGAACAAAGGTATCTGCGGGAAAACTTAGTTTATGATAGGAAATGTGTAGGGGTCACGACGGGTTATTTGTCATACAGGCAATTGGAGCCGCGGGGGGGGGGGGGGGGGAGCGGCGAAGCTACTTTATTAGCAAGAACACATACATAGTGTATTGTATCTATTTTAATACAAGCGGAACAAATTATGGGTCATATGAAATATGGGGGATCACGGGCGTAGACATGACATTGATACCCATTCAAGTGGGGGGGGGATGATCTATTCATTCATCGGATTACATCCCCCCCAGTTGAATAGGTATTACGTAACTCGCTACGCCCGTGTGGGGGATAACTGAATAACTTTGCGTGGATACTAAATCATCATGAATTTGTTATACATTGGCTGGATGTATCGTTGGACGGGTTGTGGGGCGGGATTGAGTCGCCCGAGTCTATTTTGTCTTACCAGTTAAATGATGACTGTGGGATATTTAGTAAAGTTTTAAAGTGGTGTATGTCATCATCGTCTTTCTCTTACAAAAACCTGCGGATTTCCGCGGGTACAGCTAGTAAAACAATAATACATTAATATGATAAATATAAATATAAAAATATGTACAAATAGCATATGACCAGCAGATTCAAGATATACTTTATTAACATTTTGGACAAAGTTGTATTAAAATAGTTTCAATTTATTTCAAATCATAAAAAACACAATTAAGTTTCTATATATATATACAGTCTAAATATACTAATTTTTACGAAAGAGAGAAATAAATTTGTTTGGTTACTCCAGCTAGCACGTGATTATCAGTCAAGCAGAACAATGTCAACACAGACATGACAGAACACCTCACAGTCATACAGCTGGCACACGCACAGCCGCACATCACAATGGGAGAAGCACGCACATTCACTCATCCGTATCACACAATGGAATCATAACCACAAATAAACACAGCTACATTCATCCACCCGTTCTGCTTTGTCCGATAGATCACGTATATGTTGGATTATTTACTAAACAACAATTTAAAACAATATAATTAAAAACAGTTATCTATCGTTCCGCTGGTCATATATACATCAGTGAAAATACAGCTGTTTGTATAAACGTTTAAAAGAGGGAAGAGACCTCGAACATTGTAAATGACTAGGCAGCGAGTTCCAGACAATGCCACCCGAGTATATAAGGCTATTTTTATAACATTGTACTTTCGGTTTAGGTAGTATAATATTCAAAGTGTTAGCTGCTCTCGTATGAATATCGTGGCGATCACAAACCATTTCAATTGCATTACATAAGTGAGTAGGAGCTGTTCCATGAACGGATTTGTACATTAGTGTTGCTAAAAAATAATTCATTCGTTGACCTAATGATTGCCATTTTAATGTTTTAATTAAATCTTTTCCATTAACAGTTTCATAATCATAATTAGATGTAACAATTCTAGCTGCCCTTTTTTGTAAGCGATATAATAAATCCTTATTCTTCTGTGAACAATTGCCCCAGACTGTAATCGAATAATCTATACAAGGTTGAATGGTCATATTATACATCATTAATAGAGACTTTTTATCCAAAAATTGGGACATTTTACGCAATGAGTATAATTTACTAGAAATAGATCTAACCTTTGTTGAATTTACCTCTATTTAATCATACCAATAAAGTTAGTCAATGTGCCACATTATCATTTTATAGAATTGGGGAAATTAGACGATACTTAGAAGAAAACATGACTGTGACACTTGTACATGCGCTTATTTCATGTTACCTTGATTATTTTATCATTGTAATATTATTTTCTTTAATTTACCGGATACTTGAATTGTCTTCAACAGATACAAACTTTTCAGCTCGGATAGGTATCCGTCTCGAGTAAATGAGCATACTACTGACATATTTTTAAAATATTACAATGGTTACCTCTTAAATCTCGTATTGAGTTTGAAATTGGTTCACTTACGTATAAGTGTCTTCATGATATGGCACCAGCGTATAATAATGGAATTAATTGCAGGAAATAAAGCAAGCATAATTTTGCGTGCTCAGGTTGACTTTGTTTTAATTGTTCCTAAAACATTCATTAAATCATATGATGCACTATCCGCTCAAGCTGCAACTGCATAATTGTGGAACAGAACACCAAGTCACATAATAACAATAATATACTCGATTTATATAGCGCCTATTATGATTGATAATCATCTCTAAGCGCTTTACAATGATAATATTACCCCCGGTCATAGGATACATTGCAAACCAGCATACATACAACAATCTGGGGCATGGTTACAGTTTATGACAAGCTACAAAACTCACTTGTTTTATTGTTAATTTCCGTAATATTCAATGTTTGTGTAAATATAAATGTATTCATAAACATAGTGTATACACTGTATAATAATTATTTGTGATACAATGAAAGGTGTTGTTTCTGGAGTGCGCACTTTGGGTATAGGAAGTAAAGTCAGCATGGCTGGTTGGGTTAGGCTCGGGCCTATACGTCTTATTAGAGCCCTTGAGAATAATATACTTGGTTAGACTGTCTTGCCTTTGGGTCTTTGCCTTTGTTGGGTAAACAGGGCAATGAGATCAGGCACCTTTACCCGGTAGGGTTGGGTTAGTAACAGAACATGCTGCATTCGCCTTCCTTTTTTTATAAATATTTCATGTACGTATACTCTTCTGGAATAGCACCCTTCAGCTTCACTTGATAATATGTATACTATTAATTAGTATGCAGTGTAGTATGCTGAACCTCTCTTTCTTCTACTTGAATTTCTTTCAGCGCATAGATACATATTTGATATGTGCGTTGTAAGTACATTATCATTATTATTATTGTTTAGGTTTTATGACTGAAAACCTGATGTATCAGTGTCCATGTACAAATGATATGCTCAACAACTACAATCAGAATTGGATCATAAATTTTCACATATTTACCAACATATGACACAGATTATTATACCTACTACATGCAATGCTATACTAGACACAACCTTAATTGAGAACATCTCATGTGTATGTTTGTATTTGCCATGTGTTGTATGTGTTTATGAGAAGTGTTATGTTGCTTTGCTATATATACATGACATTGTAATCATCCAAATATGCTGTCCCCTGTAAATTATGTATTGTGAAATTAACATGACTAATGGGGCCATCCTGTATTGAAAACCTATATGCATTACAACGTGCACTAAAACGGCATTAGATGAACTATGTATGGACAATGCCAGTGCGCTACAAACAGTGCGCAGAAACGTATCTCCTTCTCGTGTGAATATGTCCGCGTGTTATGTGCAGTACAAGCGCATGTAGAGTATCAAACATGGCTGAAAGTGGACAAATCTAAATGTCGAGAAATGCAAAAAGGGCTACCTTTTCCCCTCTAATAATCGAAATGTTTTTTTTTTTTACATTAAAAGAAGGGTAATTTCATCGTTTTTTTTATTTTTTTTTTATGCGAGATGATATGAAAACGTAACAGCGTACAATTATACAATCGGCTGAATGAGCGAGAGTAAGTACAAATTCACAAATTGTCTTGTATTCGCCATAAAGAAGTAGTCTTTCTTGCAAATTTTATCGAAAATTTAACGGAAAAGGGTCACCTTTTCCCGGTAACAAAACGAGACATAACTGGTATAAACAACGCATGAAAATAAGGCTAAATTCGGTTCATTCCCCGTGTTGTAGCGTGGTGTGCGGAAAATGCAGGGCAGCGAAACGAATGTTTCCCATAATATCACATTATCAACAATTTAAATAGGCCTACTTACGTCATCAAACAATATAATTGTTTTATTCTGGTGCTGGTGTATCAGTAATCACGACAAGCGAACTACAAGGAAACAAATTCTTCACCCTGTTAAATATTCCAATCAGGTCACAGCAATGCACAATTTATACTGCACCGCGGTAGCATAAGTATACACTCCGCCGTTTCAATGACACATAAGGCATGGATATAATAACTTATCAAAATGGCGTTCCCACCGTGTTCATGCATTTGTAGTGTTGGAAGCTTCCACGCATGCGTATTACAGCCATAATGATGACGTATGAATACGTTTACGTTGGGGATTCCCACGTTACAAGCATCCGTTGACTAATTGGTCATTCCAAGCATTAGCATTTCATGCAATCAACGATCTGGTAATAGTGTGGCTACTTTGTCGTATTCGTCGGTTTGGTATAAGCAAGGAGTACCTCCTTGGTATAAGGAATAGAGGGCGCGTATGGCCCCAATATTGAACTATTAGCTTATCCAAATCCCAGAACGATGCATCAAAATCCGCACTACTTGTGGGAATGGAGCTTCATACAAAATTATCATGATTATGACTATAAACAAAGAATGTCGAATTTACCCACCCCAAATTTAATTGATCACACTGCTACATTATGATTCCTAATGCCCGAGTATCATGCCAAACTCACGCATGACCTAGAGAGGCTATTCGGTATAACAAGATGGACCCTACATTATATTGACACCTTTTTCATGTCGTCATAGATCGATGCATAACGTGATGCATAACGCGGGGAAAGCTTAGAAATTGGTTATTTCAAACAAATATGATGTAGAATACGATAGCTTGCCAAGCGATGCAAATAACTCAATGTTGCATATTGATACGTTTAAATGGCGCCACCTTGTGCTCAGATATTTATGACCGAATGTTCTCAATTAATTATACCATTCATATCAGTAAGTACAAGTATATTGTCCTTTGCCAAAACACAAACAAAAACAATATCAATATGTGCATACATACGGCCGGGAATACATAGCGCTATGTAAGTGTTCCATCGATCCTTAAGGAGATAGTTTAGTTTTGGTCAAACTGAATTTTCATAACCAAAACCTGCACCATTAGATTACAAACTAATACATATAACTCCACCATGCTCGAAAGGTATACACAATTACAAACGACGTAGTAAAAAGCCCGTTATCATTCAAGAAGAACCGTTAAAACCCAAAGGGGCTCTCTCTAAAAATTAATTGGATTAAACTATTTTTATTACAAAATTGTGCATGTGATGTTTTTTTTAATAATTATGAAATAGATATAACATCAACACCTTTAAACAAACCTCTTTGATTTTTTTTTCGAAAAAAGGGTGTAAGTAGAGTCGAAATATCGCCTGGCTAGACGATATATACATACAAATATTTTGAAATCAAATGTTACAACTATTACAACATTTGAAAGGGAATGATTCTAATTTCAATGAACTTTTAAAAGAATGAAAACCAACCCAAACCCTTACAATGTTGTTTCGGGAAGTACCAATACTCGAGTGTACCTTTAAGTGAAGACGTGGCACCGCTGGCTACAACTGAAAAGCAGTAAGTCCGTGCTGCAATAATAATAATTATTACTTGCATTTATATACCGCTTAGTACAGGGTTTCTAAGTTACATGATACATTGTATGCCGCATGTCATGAATGTTTGTGACCTACAATAATGATGATGGAGGTGGTAGGGGACAACGCCTGATAAATGTGTTTTCTTCCTTTCCCCTTGTTTGCGTTTTCGATATGTTTGCCCTTTGATTAGGAGGCCGTGCCCCAGATCCTTTCTCACCAAGCCACTGATGACTGTGGATTATCTAGAACCCATAATGTCTAATATCCAGCCTCCAAACACTGTAATTGAATCGGTAGCGTTTTAATACTAGTTGGTTTATAGCAAAGTTGAGTTCACTCGGGTTTCATAATAAACAATATGTCACCTCTTAACCCTTCTACAATAACTGTATAACCTCGTTCAAGTGATCCATTATCTTCATTAGGTTTTTTCCAATAGTAATATTTCAGACGTCTACACTTATGTCTTCGTAAAGGCCGAATAATGTGTTATGTATCGAAGACACAAAATTAACATTGACGTCAGATAGCATCCAAATTGTTCGCGTGATTTATCCAAATTCTGTGAAATTATCAAAATACTTTTGACTACCACCGTTCTGGAACTCTTTCAATGCTCATTGTTATTTTCTCCATGATTATGGAGGCGTTCGAGAAAAAAATCCAATATCAATATTCTGTTACCAAAGAGGTGCACGAGAAGTTTGACCGATCAAGTCAAGTGGTTTAAGTTTAATTTGACAAAGTTAATGGATCACTTCAACACAGGGATTGAAATATAATGTGAGAGAAGAAAATCAAGATAATGCAGACAGTTTGCGCTTTTCTCTTGTAATGGTACCAGTAATAATTATCAGTGGAAACAATCGTTTTGTTATGTTTCGTTTATTAATTAAAACTACACATATACATGATATACAACATATTCCAAATATAAAACATTACAAATTATGCATATAATTTCAAAATACAATAGTACTATTACAGGACGTGTTTTGATGACATAGAAACCGAACAGTAAAAGTACACACGGAATATTCACTTGACGAATATATGTGACTGCTTTTCAATGGTTAAATTGGAAGTTCGAGAAATTCATACATAAATGGTATGTTTCTCGTAAAATAGCATGTTTGTTCAGATATTTTCACTATCGGGTACAATTTAATTATAAAGTACAGAACAAATTTAAACATAGCGTTTCTATGCGAATGTAGTAATTATTGTTAATGCGGCGTTCCCACTGTCATGCGATTAGTAACGATCGCCATGATTGGCCATTTGTAGCTGATTGTGAAGTAATCTTGGTGATCGTATAAGAATTATCAGATCGTAAGGTCAGTCGTGGCAATCGTGTTGATCGTAGGAATTTTTTGGAACGGTTCAAACAATTTCTACGATCAACACGATTAATTGTCAATCGTGATCATCGCATCGGATCGTATTGGATCGTAACAAAGCGCATCTAATCGTGCTTCCAAATCGTGGTGATCGGGATCAACCTTGGACAAAACAAACACAACGCTCTGTTGAGATGTGCTGCGATCTCCCACGATCTGTGACGCTGTGATAGGAGTTGATACGAGCAGATGCGAGTGAATGCGAGTAGATACGAGTTAATGCGAGTAGATACGAGATGTCATGCCTGTTCATGGACATTCACGATCTGTTACGGAGTTCTCTCGCCCATATATATATACCGGACAAGATTGAATGCGCCTTATTCAGCGATCTGTCTTGAAGAGAGCACATCTTTACTGTAAACTTGCTTTCTCTAGTAATGTTTGGAGCATTTGAGAGATGCCACCCAAGGGTGCCAGACGCAAGAATGGAAATGGCCAGACTGCCCCACCCCCTAAGCCTGAACCAGTCCAGCCAGGGCCGGCACCAGAGGAGGCAGATGAGACCACCCCATCCAGAAAGCCATGAGAAAGAAAACAGTAACTGCCTTTACTGAAGAGCAATAGGAAGAAATTATTAAGTTCCACATGAGAAATTAGGTCCTTTACGGCAAACGCATTGCGGGTTTCAAAGATGTTACCCAGAAGGGGGATCTCTGGGCTGCACAGGCTGCCAAGATTAAAATAAGGTACACAAGCATGATGACCATGATAGGCTGTTTGAAGACACGCGCCAAGAAGAGTGGGTCAGGAGGAGATGCCATTACTGATATGAACAGCACAGAGAAGTGGGCGTGGGAGAAGTTCTCTTTTTTATTTTTATCCCTCACATGGAGACGGTGGATGCCCGAAATGTGGCCTCTTTTGCAGCAGCAGCATGTGCCCCATTGCTTCATGAGGTAGTTCATGAGTGCGAAGGCGTCATCCCAAGGATGAAGAAGGACATGTCTTGGTGGTCATCAGGGCTTGCAGCCAGAGGGCAGGGTGTGGGAGTTCTAGAGTTTCCTCTTCCAGGCCGTTGTACAGCTCAGAGTTGCCAAATATCTGAGCATATGACATGTGTCATTTTCCACCAAGCATCCACCATAGCCAGGAGTGGCATACGAAAAAAAAACCTTTGTAATTGTAGTACAGACTGCCGGTGTGGGATGGCTTCTTGATAGCAATGTGTTTGCTATCCAGGGCCACAATAGAGTGGGGGTGGTCCATCTCTGACCAAACTGGTTAGCTACGGCTGTCCAGGTTTCAGGGTTCACAGGTAGGATAAACACCTAATTTTTGTGCGCTTGCACAATTACCTGGCACACTGCTGGAACCATCTCTGAGATGCTGGACACTCCACACAGGAAGGCATATGCAAGGGACCAATAGTTGTCTCCAGTGACAAGATGCCTCAGTGTCACTGCCAATTTCAGTCCAGGTGAGAGAGGTTGCCTGAAACTGGTATTTTCCCGCTCGATTACTGGGGCCACCCTCTGCAAGACACCATCGAAGAGCTGTCGTGTTAACCTTGTGTAGTTTTTGATCTTCCTCGATCTTCAAGCCCGGAAGTCCAGGGTGTCAAGGAGGCTGGAGAACTGGCCAAGCTGTTGCCTCCTCTCCCCTGTGAGCCATGGTCGCAGCTCTCCTGGCCCTGTGTGGTTGGGGTTGTGGCTGGTCTGGCTTTTCTTCGTCTTCTTTTCTCTCTCGATAATGTAAACATACAGTACTACTGCAAATGTCACGTTGTCATTATCCTCGATTCCTGCCATCATTAATGGTTGTGGGTTGTAGTGTTCACTCTGTAGAAGTTCAATAATCAATGAATTTCATGGTTAGTCGGGCTATATATATATCCGTCGGGGTCTAATCGTAGCTCAAATCGTGATCACTCTCGATCTTCATCGTGAAAGACATCGTGACCACACTCGTATCCTATCGCAACAGAGCGTATCGGTTAGTGATGAACGTATCGGAAGGTATCCGAACGTATCTGCGAGTACCCGATCGTCCCAAATCGGGGACCCCGGTCGTGATGATCGTGTCACATCGAGACCCAATTGTGGACTCAATCGGGACAATCCTATCGGAACGTATATGATCGTATCTGAACGGGAGACCAGATCGTGACAGATCGTGTCACCTGAAAATGACCAATCTTGACCATATCGCATCTAAGCGCTCTAAATCTCACCAGAACGTATCGACTCGCATCTCCTCGTATCCAAACCTGAAATTTCAGAGAAGTTCAACGATCAGTTACGAATGGCCAATCGTGGCGTTCGTAACGGATCGCACGACAGTGGGAACGCCGCATAAAGCAATATTACTACATTTCCTCCTACGGTTGCAGCTATAGTGCTGTATGAGATTGTTGACACGAAAAATATACGCAAAGGTAATAATTCGTGAAAATACAAAAAAATCAAATAATAGTAGTGAGACAAAACAATGAATTTTTAAAGAGCACAGTAGAATGCGCAAGATAATCACTGCATGGACGCAAATTCCACTGTGTTTTTTGTATTGTTATTGTATTATCTCAAGGGACAGGACAGTTCTGGTCAAACTTAGTTCTAGTAACTAAAACAAGTTAGTATTAACAACTAATATTTATGAGAGTCGTGTACAGCCTAGCTTTCGATCCTAGCAGAATCTTCGTCAGGGCACAAATCACAGTTACTACAGAAAAAACACAGAATATATACCAACATAAACACATGTATGGAAGGGGGCTGGAAAGAGGAAAGGAGGCGGAGACACAAAACAATTCATCCCCGTGGTCTCAACAAAACCATTTGTTTGGTCTCTCAAAACCATTCATCCCCGTGGTCTCAACATCCAAGAAGGCAGTGATTAACCTTTGCATCTCCCCTTCATCGTCTGCACCACCATTTGTTTGTTTTCACCCCCCATATCGATACTTTACTTTGTTCCACATACTATTCATATTCTTATTTCCCATTTTATTTTCCCCATATATTCATTCTAGTTTCCTTTGAGATTACATTATATACACTGTCACCATTCATACACATAATCATGTTAGTTTATTAATATGTTACTTTTTGCATTTAATTTCTCTCTATAGGTACACTGTCCATAGACATGGGCTTATTCATATACATCCACATTCTCTTCATGCATAGTTCCACCTCTATTTTGATTATATTGTTCCACCCTCATTTGTCTCTCCACCTTCCCTCTGATTACCTACCCATTTAGGCTTCCTTTTGTTCACTATCTCTTTTACACTCCCTGTCCCATTCCTTTGTCTATGTTGCTTCCCTACATATCATCACCTACTGGGTACTCATCCTTTCCACTCTCTCCTTTGATCTCGCCTATCCTATTCATCCGATCCTGCAACACACTTCACTTCACTTTCTTTGTCCTAATCCTCTCGCTCCCACTACTCTCATAATCCCCTCTATTGTTCTCCCCCTCTCAGTGCCCCTGTGTGCACTCCCACACCTCATCAACTGTCTTTTGTTCACATGTCTCTTTCCATTTCTTGATTTATTTCTTTGATCCTCCCTACCTCTATTTTTCTCTAAGCCTTACACTCTCATCACATTTTCTTTGACTACAGCCACTTAAGGACCCACCCATGCCTGTTTGACCTGATTGGTCAAGCAGTCCTGACACTCACCCACTCACAGTTGCTTTCATTGTTTTGTGTCTCCGCCTCCTTTCCTCTTTCCAGCCCCCTTCCATACATGTGTTTATGTTGGTATATATTCTGTGTTTTTTCTGTAGTAACTGTCATTTGTGCCCTGACGAAGATTCTGCTAGGATCGAAAGCTAGGCTGTATACGACTCTCATTTTACCACATTGGCGATTTTTTAGTAGACAAGCAGTTTTCAGCAGTGGGGGGGGGGGGGGGGGGGGGGGGAGGAAGGAGTGTATACACACCCAACGCAACGCAAACTCTAAATGGATGTATACATTATATTTTGGACGGTAGAAATAACAAGTCTTAGCTCATACGTTTCATTTTGTCTTTCCCACTCCTCTTCTTTTTGTCTTTTTGTCACTTTTTTGGATTTGGGGTGAGGGGGGGGGGGGGGGGGGGGGCCCTAACACCATTACCCTCTAGTAAGGTGTCTTTCTTTAATATTTAAACAGTATGATCGTTCAGTCAATGGCAACAGATGATTGCATTATTTCGAATAATAAGATCATGAAAATGCGCCAAATAATACAATATTTAATGGAGGATATCAGAAGTAAGGAGTAGTTTTAACTACATCCGGTTTTGTGATGCGGCTTCAACGGCGCGAATTCAGCAGTGTATAACCCCGCGGCTATATCCAGTGACTTTAAAACAAGACTATATTGACGAATTTTAAACAAAATATGTTGGTCTGTATACCCACAAAGGTTGATCTCCACACAAATTTCAAATGTATAACCACCAATAAAGTCTGCATTTGTTTTTAAAAAGTACCTGTTTTTGTGTTTACATATGCTAATGGGGACTCATCTGCTCGGATGTCGTGACGTCATTGAAGCCAAACTATGATTGTGTGCTCGCTTTATGTACGGGCATGACCCTTGTACTCTGTTGTTCGCGCACAATTCCCCTTTGTGGACTGCTGTACCGTATCGATCGTGAATACGCCAAAGCTCGGACAAGCATGATAAGGATGTATTCGAAAATTCGATTTCTTGGCCCGTACAAACTGATCCCTTTTTTAAAGTAAACAAATCTCGTTTGGTAGTTCAATTGATTAACTAAGAATTGCGAAGTAAACGAGGTAAATTACTTTCTCTGACGTTTTATGTCTGTTTATGTAATGCGTGTGCTCCATAAACGGGGGTATATGAGGGCATGTGCGGAGTTACCAATTATGTCGTAATTTGCTAAAGATTGTATGAAGTATACCACCACATTTCGGGTACTTTTATTGTTGTTATTGCGGATATTATTTGTAATGTTCTTGTCTATTTGTGTAGTGAGCAAATAGGAAGAAAATAATTAATTAATATATTTATCTTTTATGTATGTCTTTACTTAATAGATTGGCCTACGGTGATTTTCACGAGAAACGTATAGTTTGGCTTCAGTGACGTATTGGATTTTGAGGATCGTTCCATTACTCGTTGATTATTTATGTTTTTTAAAAATCAAATATGGGAACAGTTAAAGGTTTCAAATTAATGATCTATTTGTATGGAATAGTTTTCTAAAATCATGATTTGAATTATCAAAGTATAGATTTCGCCAATAAAGTCTTCTTTTAATAATCGATGCCGTATAATAGAGACGTACGGCTCTGTATTCCATGCTCGTCCAGCGCCCTCTGCGTCGCCTTGAGCTATTAGTATCGGTCCCTGGAAGAAGAAGGAACAAACACAAACAGAATGTAGACAGATGTTCTTCATCTATAACGATGCACGGATGCAGTATGATTTGTTGTCCAGTATCATTGTGTTCTCGTTCACGCTTTGAATACCAACAAATATCATGCATTCAGATCATTATAAACACCAATGTTTTTTTTGCAAAGTAGTTCTTTACACCCATATCCGACCAACACAGTACATGCCCAAGCACGTAACAAACGTTCACACATTCAGGCGGCATTTAATTTTATTAAACTGCCAGGTCTGCGTACATAAAGAATGGAATGTTAACAAATATATAGCATTGAGTATGACAAAGACTGTGTACATACAACATGGAATGTACAGACAATTATATGACTTAGGCTTTTTAGTAGTATCATGTACGCATTACAAATGTGATACTTCTATTAAAGGTCAAATTGCAATAGACGTATAGACGTCCTCTATTTCGCTACGGGAGTTTACATAGTTGTGCGTTTGTAACGATTTGAGGCACCAAGGATGTTCCGTAGTTGGGCAGATCACTTTTTTTTTGTTCTGAGGCATCGATTTACGGGAAGAGGGGGCAGTGTAGGCAATTATAACTTATTATAACTGATATATTATAGTTCATGTGCGGTAATAAATGATTATTACTTATTAAAGTGATAGTTGAGTTCTGGTAAAGAAATTCAAAACAATTATCAGTTTCAATAATTTTAAACACACAAAATACAAACAATAGATATTAGATAGAGAAATAATCAACAACAAATTCAAAACCTATATTGCATTTGTTTTTAAAGGAAGCAATCACAAACAAAATGAACGGCTGATTAAAAATAATCGAATAATTGCGCAACCCCACAACTATTACAAATGGATATTTTAGCCATTTCTGAACCGATTTTGATCAAACACAGTTTATCTACCAATAAAATTGTATGCGCTTTCGAATTTGAAACTTCATTACGTGATTCTCCTGTTAGATGAAAACCTCACTTTGATGACCTAAACTGTGGTCGCGATTATCGTGTTTTTTAGTACTCAAGCCTGCATCCAGTAGATTTTATCGGGGTTGGCACTTTCTTAGAACCAGGACAGATCTCTGTGATAGCAATGGGCCTCGGGGGCAGTTAACACAGCGTGGGCTTGTTGACAATAGTGATACAACTGTCAGAAACTGATGTGAATGTGACCGAGTTGAATTCCACGATGATGGAAAACAAACTAACGACACAATCACGTCATGCAGTCGTTCATCATTGGACAAAACAATGTTTTGTGTAAAGCCCTCCATACCAGTATTCAACTATCCATTTAGGTATTAGGCTTAAAATTAACACAATTCTTAGCCTACACTTACATTAAGTTGGATGCCATCTTGATCTCTATTACAACGACAATGGTGATTGTGATCATCCCGCAAATCATCCCCGTCAGTGACAGATTAAAAGCCTGCTTAGACGCCTTTGCCTAGAAGAGATACAAGCAAACACGACACGATGAATGAACAGGTCTTGTTTATTTGGAAAAAGTCATGCTCGTAAGTGATTTTCTTCTCGAATTTTCGCTTGCATGATTGACATAGCTTCAAATATATGTTCCGCTAGAATTATCCTATGAAAAACAACTTATTTTATTACACAAAGTACAAACAAAAATCGTGAGTGGTATATAAATTGCCTGCCCTTGGTGGCTTCGGGATGTGTTCCCTGCTAACATCCGACAAGCGTCCGCAAGTGGGTCCAAGACCCAAAGTACTCGCAATACATTACGATAAGTTTGTATAGACCAATATTTAGCAGCTCTTAAGAATTCTGCACTGCTCATTTTACACAAATTCGGGAGGTTCTCGGCAGAAGCTCGTTCGTAAAGGGGATACATTGGTCCAAATTTGAAAAAGGAAAATATCTTCGCATTAACCCTAATAAGGCCTGGGGGGGGGGGGGGGGCATAATGCCCCCCCCCCCCCCGGCATAATGCCCCCCCCCCCCCCCCTCCGCGATTTTTTTTTATTGCTCCAAAACGCAATACGATGACGCGCTGCGGCTTGGTGGCTTTTTTCTTTTGGGTCTTGCGCACATTTTAAAACAGAAAGTTCGAAAATCGGACCTACCGTTACAAAGTCACGTGACCTTTTGTCTATGCATGTCAGCCCGAAAATCGCTCAATTTCGTGATTTGTGTACAAAACATATGGAAATATCAATTTTCGTAAAATGAGGTGTATCATTACTTATTTGGTGTTGTTTACATTTTATATGTTGGTTTTGGGGTTCAAAATAGTTAAATTATAGTTAGAAATAAAATAAACAATAAAAACAATAAAATACGTAAGTTAAATAAAAAACAAAGAAATACATAAGAAATTAACAAAACAATAGAAAACATAAGGAAGAACCGGGCTCTTCCAAATTTGTTTGTCGCATTATCATTCCAAATGCTGTAATGAATTATGTAGTGAAAACTAGTGTTTAATTATGAAGAATATATGATTTATGGGTAAAAATATGAATTTCATGACTTATTTGCATAAATTACCATAAATATGCAAATTAATGAATTTTTCAAAATTTTTAAAAATTACCATTGTATTCTATACACTTCACTTATCATGCGTGCACATTTTTATGTACTAGTACATGTACTAGTACTATTACTACTACTACTACTACTACTACTACTACTACTACTACTACTACTACTACTACTACACCTACTGCTACTACTACTACTACTACTACTACTACTACTACTACTACTACTACTACTGCTACTATTACTACCACTACTACTACTTCTACTACTAATACTACTACTACTACTTCTACTACGGCTACTACTACTACTACTACTACTACTACTACTACTACTACTACTACTACTACTTCTACTACTACTACTGCTACCATTGCTACTACTACTACTACATGTACTACTAATACTACTACTACCACTACTACTACTTTTACTACTACTTCTACTACTACTACTACTACTACTACTACTACTACTACTACTACTACATACTACTACTTCTTCTACTACTCCTACTACCACTACTTTGTCTACTAGTACTGCTATAACTACTATTATTACTTATACAATTACTACTTCCTTATATCAACCTTATAACTGTATCCCTCCAATCCATGAGGTATGCCGGATCCAATACATTAAATTTACATCGGAATGTAATGAATGCTTTTTCCTGTGTATGGGCTAGTGTGAATTTAGATACATACTCGGGCAATATTTATGTTTATCGCCTGACAGTACATGAGCTGCCATGTAATATTTTTGGATATTACATGGCACTGCTACATGAAAATCAGATGATAAAACAGTTGTTAACTTTGCTGTCGGGGAAAATCACGGAATGCTTTTCCCTCCACCACCAGTTAACAACTGTATAATAGAATATTGTTATGTTAAACCAAATGCAAAGCGCTAATGTCTGCATACGAATGAAACTATTTTGACATCTCGTCAGTCTGGGTCAGCAAAAACACTAACCCTGATGACGACATTTGGTTGCGGTGGCTGCTGAGCAGGGACAGGTGGATTTACAGTCTGACGACCCGGATAGGCGACGTAGCTGTTGCCTGGCTGGTAGACTGCCTGTACTGAGTGGCCATGCGCATGTGTAGGTGCCTCTACTGCCTGGCCAAGGCCCTGCGTCTGAATGATTACAATGATTACAATTATCTGTATTTGAATAACAGCTTAGTGCCGAAGCTACTTAATTCACTTTCCAAACAAATTGAGTTAACGATATTAATACGCTACGTAGGTATCTATTAATTCAAATTTTAAGGGAAAATATCACATTTTCATATTCCTTTTGGTGTGTATACAAATTTTCACAAAGAAACCTGCGTTGCTCCAAAGTAAAGCAAAACAAGGATTTAGAGCCGTTACCAAAATACAATGACTGTAGTACGGCAAGCAAGGGCAATTCTTGAAAAAAAAAAGGCAGGACAATTTGATATCGAAAATGAGAGAGTGAGATAAAGCAAGGTTCTGATCAATATTTATATTAATGCGAATTGTTTTGTCTCGCAAGTATCTTGTTTCTTGATATTGGTAATTTGTGGTTTTGAATACAAAATGTTTAGATTATTCCAAAATCTCGAAGGCAACGGGTTAAGTAAAATACAATAAAGATGACATCACACTTGAGTTTAATAAGCTTAAAAGATGTGTGTTATTTAATCATACCTTAGTTTGTGTTTGGCTAAATATGACAGCCAAATTGTCGATATGGAGTGATAATTGACGCATTATCCACGCTTATCCAGGGGTCGCAGGGTTTTTAAAAAGGGGTTTACCCTTATCATCTCAAGATGTATTGGTTAATAATTATAGTATTATTTGCTTACCTATTAATAATTGCAATAACTGCACGGATGGCTTTATGCCTTTTTTCCAAATTTCTCGTGAGGAATTTGTATTTTATTGGTATGTGTTGCTCGATCAACACAATCACAAACTATTTGTGTTAGTTATTTTAATTAAAGGGATAGTACAGTGGTGTATTAACAGATCAATAACGAAAGTTTCTTGTTGTCGAAAAAGAAAGAAAGCGAACCATGACATTTTGAGAAAATCTATTCGGAATACGTCGTAAGTAGGGGTATAATTTGGAAAAAATGTAATGTACCTTCTAAAGGCCATTGCTAGACTTGCAGTACAGCCGCACATGCTCGGGTATAAGATGAAAATTATAACCACGCTATAACATATAACAAGAAATGCGCATTTCTTTACGTGTGTATGTGCATGTTTGTAGGTTGTATGAATGTGTGCGTACGTGCGCGTGTGTGTGTGTGTGTTTCCCGCTAAAATGGAGCCCATTAGCACTATTTTGAATGAATTACCAACTATTATCCAGCAGCTATTTATGAAAAAAAATACTTGTAAAAACACATGCTGTTTTAATATTCTTTGATGAAGCAATCATCCAAATGATTCACCAAGTGAGGTATTATAATACCCGTGTTTCTAATCACCTGATAATTAATCCTATCCTTCTTCCTATCCTAACCGTTTTCTATCAACTATCCACTTAGTAGAATAATCGAATCGAGCTGTATAACCTGCCTTCTTTTATAGTTTCAGTTACAGTTTCAGTTTATTTTATTTTATTATACATGGTTAGTACTTGCAGAAAGGTAAATAGCTAGATAATCAATTATTAATTCATGTAAATTATGTCAATATTTTTGTGACATATATTTTATTTAAAAAATGTTCACAACAACAACAACGAAATAATATCATTAGTTTCAATTTGAATAAATACAATATAAATACAAAGTAAAAATTTGAATTTCCACTAAAATGCGATCGATGATCGGTCATGAATATTCATGAGGCATTCATAGTCTATTAACAATACTGCCGTATATTGTTGTGAACAATCAATAACGGATACTATGCTTATCAATCACTGTTGTTGAGTCTTAAAAGCAAATTCATTTCACTTAGGACTGTATTTGTTTGATTTTAAGAAGCCAGAAAAAACAAAGACATTGTAGAGTTTGTGAACATGCATGGCGTTGGGCAAAAAATGTAGAGGATTGGAACGAAGACATACAAAGGGTGACGACGGGCAACTTTACCCAATACGGTGCCAACGTAAACCTTTAAAAGGTGCTGAATCTAGAACCACTGGTTGGGCACTCTTTGGGAGCAGATAAGCACCATTTTATAACCCTTTTATAACCCCGCATGTTCGCGGCTGCGTGAAATGCCTATGGTATTGAAAATGCAGCACCAAGAGCTTTCCGTACACGAATGAGCGCAGAGCTACGCGGGCGTAACGGACCGAACTGGTGGTGAATTTAGGAGCAATGTCAGCGGCATGAATAAATGTTTCAACTTATATTTCTAAATGTAACGATACTTAGGTTCGGATTTTCCAATCAAGCCCTTTGATATACTATTTCAACAATACTACTCAAATAATTTGGCCAGTAAAGTTTTTGTGGTTAATTTTCCCCAAACTGGCATTTGGATTAAATATATAGAGAGATCATTTAAATAAATAAATAAAAAACAAACAAAACAGTCGGGGGATATTAGAAAATGCATAGCATTTAAAGATCTTCCCCAAATATTGATCAGGTTTTTCAGTACGTCACTACTAGTTTGTTATTGAAGCCCACTCACAAGTGTTTAATACTACATGTACTTGAATTAATTATGTACTAAACAAATTAAAGGGACTTCGTAGCATTGTCCAAATCCTCCAAATCCAATTTAAATTCTAGCGGTTCCCTCATACCTTGAAAGTTCCCTTTCGTTAAAAAGATATGTACGATTGAAGTGTTCAGATAATAAATTATTCATTGGATTATCGAAACCGTGTACAAAGTGATTGAAGTGACTTGAAATTTTTCAGACAACACCCAGTTGACATATCAGATAAAATTGTATCAGCCATTCATTACTTTTTGCACATATCAACAAAGTTACTAGATCCCTTTGCCTTTGTCCTCCAGCAAGACAATTTATCCACAATTGCTGTTCTCTACCCAGGTGTATAAATGGGTACCCGGTAGGAGGTGAAAGCCTATATGTGAAGGATCTTCTCAATGCCCATGAGCCGCTTGGAAGGAATGCTCCCCAGCGAGTGGAGATGGTGAACACAATGTGTGCTGGTTTGCATTGTATCCTATGACCGGGGGTAATATTATCATTGTAAAGCGGTTACTGGTTAGAGATGATTATCAATGATATTAGGCGCTATATAAACCTAGTATATTATTATTATTATTATAGTAATATTTACACTAATTACCTGCGTATACGAAGTAGATGGTGCCGTGGTGTCATCCTCCGTTCTTGACCTTACATTATGACCAGGCTGCGGCTCCGCATTGGGTGCATCGGGCCGTTTGACCGGGTTGTCGACTGCCTGTTGAGTTGCTGGCTCCTGGTGCATAGTGACCTTAATGGGGACCAACAGGCAATGGACAACACGTAATCATAATGTTTTGGTACCGTTGTGTGATAACAAATAGATGCCCCACATTTTGCAAAGGGTTGTGTAATTAATACACAATGCAATTAATTACCACCACTTACGGAACCATTACTCTTTGGTTCCGTGCACGCCAAACATTTGCGAGTGCGCCAATTCTATTTAAGCTACGTTTGGAGACAATATAATCACGGACGAGGCTTTCGTCCAAGACGAAAGGTAGTCTTCGTTTATGCAGACACCTGAACACATGTTGTATTATGATGATGATTTTTCCCAATTATCTATTTCGTTTAGAAAACTATTTTTCAGATTTTGGGGTGGAATGGACTAATCAAAATGTTACCTTTCTTCTATAAGAATATTATTGTTAGGTGGTGGAACCCTTTACATCCATGCTCCGACTAAGCTGCGTCGCTAGCATTCAAATTCTCATTCTCAAATTTGGTAGTCATGGCCTTTCTTTGTATGCCCTATTAACGGTAATGAAACTAATAATTATGGTATATTTGTATCATGTAAAGTGGTTTGTGATTCTGGTAGAAGCGACCTATTGTTTCCACTTAATAGTGAGGTACATCATTAGATGTAATACATATTCTCATGCAAAAATGTATTAGTTTTGACCTTCATTTGCATGCCCTTACCTTAATTAATCAAACATTTCGGATTTATTTTATTACTGTAAGCAGGATGTGATTATATACAAACATTTTAATGCGACCTATATTTTCCCACTTTTGCCGATTTATTGAGGTACGACGTTCAAATTCATTAATATTCTAATGCCAAAATCTGTTAGTCCTGACCTTCGTTGGTATGCCCTTACCTTAACAACACCAAATAGTTACGATTTATTGTATTGCCTCATGCAGGATATGATTAAATAGTAAACTATATAGTGCCTTGTTGGCACCACGTAGCTCACCCCCCCCCCCCCCCCCCCCCCTCCTCCTCCCAGGCCACCATCCACTCAAGCTCCCTGCTTTTGATTGTTGGTCTACTGCATTTGTTTTTTGTTATAATAATATACAATATATTGTAATATATTACATTATATTATGATTATATAACAATTCTCATTTTATTGTCTTATTTGTATGTATTTTCGGCTATTCCGACCGAAGTATCTCGTTAGAATTCATAATCATTGTCATGCTCAATTTGTGCGTATCAAGCCCATCATTAAACAATTTATTCCTTTGGGTGATTTGAGGTTAAAGTGCAGCCAAATCTTGCATTGAAGTAATACGCACCAATTATAAAGCATGGATTCATTAGACGAATTGTTATTGAAAGTTGGGGAAAGTTTGTTTTGATGTTAGCAAAAGGTGAAATATATTGTAATGGACATTAGGCACTTTAAAACAGCACGTTTAATCATCACATTTAGTCCATTACATTACTACGTAATAAATGAAACCATCAAGAGACTTCATGAAATACAAGAAACCAGCCTGGACAGCATCAACAAGCTAAAGGCAGACTCCAATGAGGCAGAACAATACTCCAGGCGTACATGTATTCGGGTGTACGGCGTTCCTGAACACCCAGGAGAGGACACGGACACGCTGGTCTTGGATCTGGCGCGCACAAAGCTGGACCTAAACCTGGAACAGAATGAAATCGACAAATCTCATCGTGTCGGTGCACCAGCCGCTGCAGGAGCACATGAAACGACTGGGAGGAGCGCTGCCAAACCGAGACCCATCATAGTGAGGTGTACCTCATACCGCACCAGAGAGAGAATCCTGAAGAACCGCAGAAAGCTGAAAGGTACCCACATAGGCATAGAAGAAGATCTGACTGTAAGAAATAGGACCATCCTATACAAAGCGAAAGAAGAAGCCAAGAAAAATGACAAGATAGACGCAGCATGGTCGACCGACGGCAGGATCATCCTGTTGCTGAAGGCAACGAACGGGAAATCTGTCAGGAAAAGAATCTGGTCGGTGAGTGATCTTTCAAAGATATGAACTACAAAACATTTCTTACATTTTATCCGGACCTTATCATGATATTGACATTGACACTTATTGAGACCGTACATATTCCCATGATATACCGGAAGTCTACAGTTGTGCCTTAGGGCTAGAAATCTGAACTCTGAAATTTGAATTAATATTATTGCTAATTTTCTTATACAAATAATATTCGATAATAATTTCATATTCTTCCCATGTGTATACAGCCATTATGAACTATACACTGTTATTCGCTGTATTTTTAAGATAATATTATTTGACGTTGTTTGTTGTTTTTCTTTTTGATGTCATTTGAATGTAGTTGTATCTTGTATAACAGGCAAAATAATGTAACATGTAGAAATTGTTTCTTGTGTAAAGTGGATGATCAATCTGATTTAATACTTGATGATGATACTGGTGATTTTATTGAAAATCAATATTACACTCCCTTGGAATTTAGTCGTGTTTTGGAAAACTTTGAACAATGTACGCTATCTCTTGCCCAATTTAATTGTCGGAGTTTAAAAAAAATTTTTGATATATTCACAAACTGTCTTGATGTTTTCAATAAACCATTATCATTAATTGGAGTTTGTGAAACATGGTTAAAAGAAGGAGAAGAACAAGAAATTTGTATTCCTCATTATAGCTTTGTTGGAAATTGTCGCCCAAATAAAAGAGGAGGTGGAGTTGGTTTATATATTAATGATAGCCTAAGATTTTTTAGACGTTTGGATTTAGATATTTTTAGTGATGAAATGGAAAGTGTGTTTATTGAATTACGTAATAATGTGAAAAATGTTATAGTTGCTATTGTATATCGACCTCCAGGTCAAAATCCGTTAAATTGTTTACTTCATCTTCAAGAATCTTTGAATAAGATAGTGGAAGAAAGAAAGGAATGTATTGTTATGGGCGATGTTAATGTTGACTTTTTGAAAAAGGATGAAAGTATGAATGTAATGGATTTTTTTAATAGCTTTGTTACTCTCTCATTTTTACCATATATTTATAAGCCGACTAGAATAACAAAAGATACTGCATCAACTTTAGATAATATATTTTATAATTATTCTGAAAATGTTTTAAAATGTGGCATAGTTATTACGGATGTGAGTGATCACTTAACACCATTCATTATTTTGAAATCAAATATGTTTGATTCCGAGCCCGATGATGAAGTTCCTAAAGTTGATTTGAATGAAGAAAATATAAAACACTTTTGTAATGAGTTGAATAAAGTTAGATGGGAACGACTAAATTTAATTCATGATGTGAATGATAGGTATAATTATTGTTTAAAGTTATATAAAGAGGTTTATGATGAATGTTTTCCTGTTAAATTTGTTAAAAAGAAAAAGAAAGTAGAAAAGCCTTGGGCTACAAAAGAGGTAATACAATTGAGTAAACGTAAACACTTGTTATATCGGAAGTACTTAAGAAATTCAACTCCTTTACGTGAACTTGCATATAAAACATGTAGAAATACTTTGAATAATTTAATTCGGGAAAATAAACGTGCATTCTATGATTCTAAATTTGATAATGTTCGTAATAATGTGAAAGCAACATGGAAACTAATAAACATGATTTTAAATAAGAAAACTTTGAAGCATGGTGTAAATGATATTGAAATTGGTGGTGAAAAAATTATGGATAAACAAAAAATTGTAAATACATTTAATTCTTATTTTAGTAAAATTGGGCAAGAATTACAGCAAAGTATTAATACTAACATGTGTAATGATGAGTCAGTTAAATATGATCAATACTTAAAAGGAAATTTCAGAAACTCACTGTTTTTATCCCCTGTTACAAATGCAGATAATATCGATATGGTTATGAATTTTGATGTAAATAAAAGTCCTGGGTATGATGGAGTTCACCCTAAGGTACTGAAACAGTCGATTCATTTAATTGTTACACCTTTATGCAATATTATTAATTTGTCATTTGAAAATGGAATATTCCCTGATGCTCTCAAGATTGCGAAGGTGATTCCAGTTTTTAAAAAAGGAAATAAATCTCTTTTGAATAATTATAGACCAATATCCGTTTTATCAGTTTTTAGTAAATTATTTGAAAAGATTTTATGTACTAAATTGACTAGTTTTATATGTAAAAATAACATTTTATATGAGAAACAGTTTGCTTTTAGAAAAGGTTACAGTACTTGCCATGCACTTCTCGATTTTACAGATAAAGTAGCAAATGCTTTTGAAAATAATGAATTTTTAATTGGTGTATTTTTAGACCTCTCTAAAGCGTTTGACTGTATTGATCATGATATTTTAATAAATAAATTATGTTTTTATGGAATAAGAGGAATTCCTCTTCTTTTAATGAAAAGTTATTTATCACACCGAAGGCAATTTGTTAGTATGGGTAAATGTTACTCAGAACATAGTTCTATTTTAACTGGGGTCCCACAAGGTTCAAATCTTGGACCACTCTTGTTTTTATTGTATATTAATGATTTGCCACTTGTCAGTAATATTTTATCTTCTATTTTATTTGCTGACGACACTACCTTGTTTGTATCCGGTAAAGATCCTGAACATGTCAATATTTTATTGAATAGTGAAATTGCAAAAATACATAAATGGTTTCTTGCTAATAAATTGTTGATTAACTTTGATAAAACAAACTATATAATTTTTAAAACTAAAAAATAAATATGTGAATGAAGATGTTATCAAGATATGTATTAATGGTAAAGAAATAAAGCAAGTACACCAAGTAACCTTTTTAGGTATTATTATTGATCAAAACCTAACCTGGAAATACCATATAAATTGTATTTCCAATAAGATCTCTAGAGTAATTGGTGTTTTAAATAGACTTAAACTTATATTGCCATTACGTATACTTGTAAACTTGTATAATACTATGATTTTACCATATTTTAATTACTGTATAATTGTATGGGGCAATTGTGCAATGCATTTGATGCCAAAGATATTTTTATTACAAAAGAGAGCTGTCAGAGTTATAACAAATTCTTTTTATAGAGCACATACAGATAAATTATTTTTTAAATTGAACATTTTAAAACTTCATGATTTATATGAGATAAGTGTTGCAGCTTTTATGTTCTCTTATGTATATGATAAAATTAAGTTGCCTGATTGTTTTAACGATTACTTTGTTTTGAATAGAAACATAAATGTATATACTACTAGAAATTCACACAAAATGTATATTCCATTCTTTCGTTATAGTTTTTCTAGAACTGTTATTAGATATAGAGGGTCAGTTATTTGGAATAATCTACCAGACTTTTTAAAAGAGTGTCCAACATTACCTAGTTTCAAGCGCAAATTTAAATGTAAACAATTATCAAGTTACAATTTATCTATATAATTTCATACAAAAACTTAATTTTGCCTGTCTGTATATATGTATGTGTGACTTTGTAGTTTGTAAATGTTAGTTGTATTATTGTGAACAACATTTTTATTCTTGTTTTATTTATGATATAATTCATGGTGTTGTAGAAAAAGGGGACCGGCCTAGACAGGCCAATGGCCTTTTCTGGCCCCTCACATCCCTGCAAAACCCATTACCTATATTTGATGTTGTTTGCTATTGTACAATATCTTTTGTCATTACATGTTGTAAATAGTTTGTATATTTATTAAATTGTATTTGATTGTAAAATGTTGATTTTATGGATGTGAAATAAACTGAAACTGAAACTGAAAACTGAAAAATTGCCTTTCAAAATAAATAAGTTTGGTAAGTCATACAATATGCATAACTTAAAGGGATAGTTGAGTTTTTGTAAAGAGAGTACAGTTTTGGTCAAACTGAATTTCAGTAACCAAAACCTGCACCATTTCATTACAAACTAACAGTTATAACTCCATCATGCTCGAAAGGAATACAAAATTACAAATGACTAAGTAAAAAGCCTGTTATCAATGTAAAAAATAGCCGTTAAAACTTAAAAGGGCGCTCTCTTAAAACTCAATGGTTTCATTCATGCATGTGATTTTTGGTTGAAATAGTGATTCGATAGAGACATAATTAACAACTATTTGAAAACCTGTTTGGTAAATTGTTGAAAAGAGGAAGCATTAACAAAACAAATTTTAACGGCTGGTTAAAAATTCTTTAATAATTGTGGGGCCCCACATTTATTAAATATGGTTATGTTTATGGATATTTCAGCCATTTCTGAACCGATTTCGACCAAATAAAGTTTATTCTGTCATTAAAATAATATGCTCTTTCAAATTTGATACTCAGTTTTTCATTATCTCACACAAGCATTATTTTATATAGCGCCCTCTATACCAAGAATCAACTATCCCTTTAAGTTGGGACAAAGTAGATTTGTATATACTGCAAACACCCAATCACGTCTCTCATATCTCAAAGACTGACACAAATTTAATTGAGCTTAATTGAACTTAATCGGGAAAAGGAGTAGTTTTCCAAAGTAAACGCAAATAATAATACATGTTTTGGAAAATCAATATTGTTATAATTTTGCAGATAATAAGCAGACATAGCTTACCTTCCAAATGTTGAAGGAGCAGCAAAAGTGCACGTCAAATGAAGAATTCACTTCGAAATGAAGATTCGTGAAAGCTGTAGGCATATACATTATATCATCTACCTACATAGGATATACATCATGCAACGTGTATATTTGCACATTCCATTCCCCACATTAATTATATCAGCGATATTAATGGAAGTCTGACGACAGGAATATCCATTGTTTATGGCGGGCAGCCACTGCTAAATAAGTCGGATATATAGATACGTTGTGACATCTAATAACCAGATAGCTGGACATACAGTTGGACGTGGTCAACATTGCAATAGATCCAACGATGAAGAAAAAATACACGTTTCACAAATCGAACGGAAGGAAAATGTTCGTACATTATATGTTATCGCTCATGTATGTTATTAACATTTCTGTATTACATGTATGGATGGTGTTATCTCAATTTTTAACCCATAACATTGTACAACAAAAGTTCACCCCTAGCTTCCACCCTAGGTATTACAGTATTTTGGTTTTATAACACTATACGATGAATAGAATACAATTCATGTTATTTTGTATAATATAACAAATATATTGATGGTGGTATGACTCAGTATGTCACATTTAAAAACACAGATAAATTCAAGTATAGTATTCAATACATTGTATTGTTTAAAGACAATATCCTCATTTTGCAAGTATCTTCTTTTTTAATAAGAACAATCCATGAACCACAACATAGTTGGTAGAATTTGAAAGAATAATTTACAACGTATTCAAAAAGTACGTTGAAACCGACATGCTTTGGAGCCTAATTTTCAATAATTATAATGTCCTTCTATTTTAAATTAATGCATCACTTACTATAATTGTTATATTCTTGACAAGGTGAAGGAAAAACCTCCTTTTGCAATGTACATCACTATAACATGTAATGGTATAAATTTAATCATTCCAACTCGAAATGAATGGTGGGTTAACATCAAGTAGAAACAGCAAGTAAAAAACAAGGACAGACGGATTTTTTAAAGCAGTAACTTTCTGGTAAGAATAATTTATTTTGTTGAGTTATTTTGCCCAGAAGGAATGTCGGCGGTCATACAACGACACCGTATTTAAGATCGTAGTTTATAGCCTGTCATAGCCAACAGTAACAGAGTAACATATAATACAGATCATGGTAGGCGGGGCTTATTCTTTCAATATAATTGGTCCGCACATTCCACCAATAGTATTGAAGAACATTTAGCTGGTATATCAACGGTCTATTATGTGAGCAACGTCATCAATACATTGTATGGATATCGCAGCCTCCAAAGTATGTTCAAGGTATGTTGGAATGGCACTCGTGCCTCAAATTGATGTGAAAACAACTCAACATAATACTTATTGAGTCCACTAAAGACATGTGTGTCATAATCATACGCAGGTGATACATAGCAATTCCATATCTATGTGGAGGAATTTAATTGGTATTTTCATTTTCGAACCCGAATAGACAGGTTCCACCAGTTTAATAACTTTATATTCCATTGTATTGAGCCTGTACATTTATATATTTTTCATTACTTCACCTTATTGTAAGTTTTGTTTTTGGTTATTTATGTAAATATTGTTATTCTGTTTATGCGTTTTATTGTGGCTACGTGTTTTATGGACTTCCTGAAAATCACCTAGAAAGAGGATAGCGAATTTATAGTCCGTGTTTGAAAAAAATATGCCCCCAAAATAGGCACAAACAATAATATACATGTGTGTGTGTGTGTGTGTGTGTGTGTGTGTGTGTGTGTGCGCGCGTGTGTGCGTGTGTGTGGATAGAGGTATGAGTGCTAGGGGGAAGTAGTGTGTGGGCGCGGTGCCTTTCGGGTTTGAATGCTAACAATACGTGTCTTGATCTCCACATGCATGTTTCCAGGTTTTTGATCTATATTATTACTCTGTACACACGTTATGGTAAATTATTCGTAAACATACTGCATGGATTATACTCACATTCAAGCAGAACATGACTGAAGAGTTTACATCTTTGTGATATGTGGACAAATATGTTGTTCTCACGTTGAGTAGCCGTATTATGCACAGTGGGTTTATAAATTGAATGAGTTTTTAAATATACTTCATATCAAATTCGTAAGATGTGTAAAAAAATAAAACATGTTTAATCTGTTTCCAACAAATCACACAATTGTTATGAGTCTACATTGCGTGTTATATTAAGTCATTTCTTGTACGTTGAGTACCGTAATATGTAAAATGTATTTAGAAATAAAATGAGTTTGAACATATTATACTTCATATAAATTTGATGTTTTAAATGTATGTTAATTGACTCAAAATATTCACTGCAAACAAATCACATAAGCAATCAGAGACACAAGACTCAAATATATATTTAAACGCGCCATCGACTGATCTATAGATTCAAACTTATTTTCTGAAGTTATAGCAATATCGTTTTCGCTTAAATGTAAAAGCAAAACTCAAAATTTTATTTTTCAAAACAATAGTTTTATTTTACAATTCAAACATTCACAGCAAAACGAAAGGCACTAAAATAAAAGAGCGTATTTTCACATAAGTCAGTTAAAGCCATTTAAATAGTAGTAATATAGGTATCACAAATCACGGTGTGTATGATTTATAATATCATATTAACTTCATTCTTAATGACACATACAATATACAGTATATATGGTTTATAATATCACATTAAGTACATTCTAAATGACAATTATTACATAATTAGTCTGCATTTTACATGAACTTGTATTATTTTGCTGACGGACAGTACATCAGTTCCGACTTCCTGCAGCCGACCTCGTGACAGTCTACACCGGTTTCGTCAGGCCCCTGCTCGAGTACGCATGCCCGGTTTGGCACTCGAGCCTCACAACTGCCGAATCCAACATGATTGAACAAATTCAAAAACGTGCACTTCGGATGATTTTTCCCGGCCGTTCTTACACTGAAGCTCTACTGAACGCCAATATCGTTGACCTGGCATCTCGCAGAGAGGAACTCTCACTAACTTTCGCTAGGAATGCAGCCAAATCCGGTGTCATTGATGACTGGTTCACCGAAAACAATCCGGTAAGAACTCTGAGAAACACTAAAAAATACAAAGAACCAAGATGCCGTACGAACCGTTATAAAAACAGTCCGGTACCATATATGACAAGACTCTTGAATTCTCATTAAATGGACTGCTACAATGCTCTCAAATTGACTGTTATAGAGCATGCTATATTTTTGTGAAATTCTATTTTTATATATATTATATGCATGAATGTATTAATTAATTATTAATTATTATATTTGTCGCAATATTCTAATTTCCTGATATACGCTGTAAACTTAACCACCAGTACTTATCTAAATGCCAGATTTTATTTTCACTTGCCAATTGAATGATTTATATAAAAGTGCCATATTACTCAACCTTTGATATTCACATTGTTTTAGTACCTGGCCTTTATTTAAACTTTAAGGATTATTATATAAAATTCAATATATATATTTGTTTTAGTGTACCTTTTATTTATTTGACTTTGCAAATGAAATATTAACTCCCAGGATTTATTTAAATACCAGATTTATTCTCAACTGTCAATTGAAATGATTTATATTATATAACAGTACAATTACTCGACCGTTGATACTCACATTGTTTTAGTATATCGCCACTATTTAAAACTTTTAAGGACTATAATATAATATTAATTTAATTTTTGTTTAAATTGTACTTGTTATTTTGTAGTACCTCGCCATTATTTAAACTTTATTATTCAAATTTATCTTTTGATTGCACTTTTGGTTTAATAGACTATGTAAACGAAATATTAACTTCCACTATTTATTTAAATACTAGATTTATTCTCAATTGACAATGGAAATTATTTATATAACAGTACAATTACTCGACCTTTGATTCATTGTTTTAGTATAGCGCCACTATTTTAAACTTTTAAGGACTTTAATACAATATCCAAATTTTGTTTTAAATTGGACTTTTTATTTAATGGACTCGAGTTTATATACACATTAATTCATGAATTATTTATTCATTACTTTATTAATTTGGTTGCAATATTCGATAATCGTGATATGCTATTTAACATAAATACCAACTCCAAGTAATTACTCAAATGCCAGATTCATTATCCACTTTAACTTATTTTATAGTAGTACCATGACTTTTTATCTTTTTATGCTAACGTTTCCGATTATTTCAGTGTAATGGATGTATTATTTGTCTTTATAAAATGTACTTTATTGTTAATATGTAATTGTATTTTGTAATGGTATCTCATGCTTTATATGATTTATTTGATTGTAAAATTGTATACAATTTAGCTTTCGGGCTACGATGTGCAGTTATATGAATAAAACCATTTATCTATCTATCTATCTATCTATCTATCTATCTATCTATCTATCTATCAAATGAACTTAATCAAGCATATATCTTACAGATAATGCAGTTCAAAAAGTTATGTCCACATCATGCATTGCATTACAAATTAGGTCACATTTAACAAGTTTACTGAATTTAAATGTCAGCAATACTAGAGCTTCGGATTAACAGAATAAAAGTGTCTCTACAAAGAACTGTTTTACCACGTCACACTCAATTTATCTATACGATAGGGATAATATATTAACCGTTGTGTACTTATAATTATAATTATTTGAAAGATAGGGACAATCAATTCATCGCTTTTGTCTATTAAGGACACTTGCTTACACAGACCAATCATGCCAATATTCTTGTTTCTTAAGTATTTTATATGAAAATGTAAGAAAATGTGCCTGTCTATAAAGACCAGCTACTCATTGTGGAATCAGAAGGGGTAATATGTAATCTATGTATCTATTTAAGGTAAACGAACCTCAGATTCTTCTAAATGATGACAACTAAGTATTAAAAGGAGGCAAACATTTCATGATACTATTAACCAAAGATAAATTTGTTGACAATACTGACAAATATACATGCTGGAATGTAGTCTTGTATTAATCTTTTATAATCAAAATCAACCAATAATACTTGTAGACTAATCAATTCAACAAAGACTACTTCCTCTTTAATTCCATATATGCTTTTATGTTTCCTTCTCTCTTCTGTTGATTACTTTTGTATTATAGTCTTCAAGTTTATCCTGAAACAACAATATTCAAATGAGATGCTTCTAGATTTAGTCATTTTGAATAACTAGGCAAATAAGTCTAATTATTTTGCTTCGATTGAGAAGAAAACATTACTTTCGTCTGAAATATAGTGGAATGCACACTAGGGTATAAACAAATACATAATAGAAATTATGGATATACCATTCATAATGTCCGTGTTGTGCGATTTCCCTCCAGTATGTGGTTTCAATCTTGTAAATAATATGTTACACTAACACTGTTGTAAGATGGTATATATAAACTACAGAGGAAAATACTAAAAAATTAAATAAATGTTTCCATTCCCCAAATTATCTTTAGAATTATTGCTACTTGTCTTATTTATAAAGGAACTAGCCTACACAAAAGGTTTGGCTACATATTTGGCATTTCTTTCCATGTAAACCAATTACATTAACTTAGATACCAAATAGTAATACATTATGAAATAGTCTCCAATATTCTCCAAATCAAATAAATAAAGTATCATTTGTGTAAGCAAGTTGATTAAATCATTTTAACAATAAAGCAAGGATAAATATGTTGTTTAATAGCCTTTCATGACGAACCGTTGCTAGTCGGAAAACCTCACCAATACAAGTATTTTTGTGTCGTATATCATTAAATTTGTATTTTCTCTTTTTGGTAAAATATCAATCTCTGTCTCTGATTTCCCTCTTGCTTCAACAATGTTCTTATGTGCTCCCTTCAGCCTGCTCAACGCACCCCTTTATTCTTCATCATTGACACCACCCGAACCACGCCCTTCCTTCTTCCTCATGTCGTTTGCAACATTGCGGGCAGCCTTGAGTCCCATGAACGGACACCTCGTCTGGCCATTGACCAGCGACTTTACCTGTCAACAAAAAAGAAGGAAAACAATAGTAATAAAATAGTGATGATGATGGTGGTAATGATGATGATAGTGGTGATGGTAATGGTGATGTTCATCGCTTTTTACAAATGAAATGGTATTTTTCACGAGTCCTGTGACCTTTAATTTGACTTCATGACCATAAAATCTGATGGGTACATTGGATTTCTAAAATACATTCAGGTTTTAAGTTTGATTTAAATCTGACATTCAGATTGTGCAATTTCAAGATATTTTCGAATACATATTGAGCCCTGTGACCTATGACCTTTGACCACAAAATCTAACCAAAGAAATATTTTCTATTCAATATACAAACAAATATACATACATACATTCGTTTGAAACGAATCCACCAATCAGTTCTTCGGATAACGCGATAACGAGTTATTTTTGCATATTTTGATGAGCCCCTTGACCCTCGACCTTTGACCTCATAATCCTCACATCTCATCAGTTTATCGGCTCTCCAAGATATATACATGTACCAAGTTTCGTGATAATTCGTCAATCGGTTATTGAGATAACGCAATCACGAGAACGGGACACACGGACGGACCACCCGAAAACATAAAAGCTGGTATATATTGACTGTCACTTTGCTAACTATTAATGATTTAATATTTTCATTGATATGCGATTTTCATTATTTTGATGTTAGACAAATAATGAAAATCAGTACAAGTTTGCAAGATCATACAAATAAACTAGTGGCTAGACAGGGGGTAACTGACCTGACTAGAAGATATCATGATGCATCCGGCCTCCTCCATGTCCCGCCTGGCCTTCCGGATACTCTCCTCCGTGATCCCCCTTGAGGCATCCTCAACCACAAACGTGCGGAATCCTAGGTTGGACGAGTCGATCGCACTGTAGCGCACGCAGTAGTCGTAGGCCAGGCCCGTGATGTAGATGTCGGTGACGCAGCGCTTGGACAGCTCTGCGGTCAGGTTCGTCTGGGACAGATGTTGGTTGTCAAAGAAGGCCGAGTAGCTGTCGATATAGTCATGGTAGCCTTTGTAGATCTTTGTGTGCTCAGCAAGAACCTATACGGTGCAATATCAAAAGGAAATATCATCAACGAGATAAAACAACATCATAAACAATAAAGATGGTGAGATAACAAGATCCATCGGGGATAGCTGCTGGTTGTTAAAGAAAGCCGAGTAGCTGTCAATGAAATCACTGTAGTTCCTTGAGACTCTGTGTGCTCGGAAAGAACCCCTATACAGTAGAATATCAAAAGGACACTATTATTATGAACAATAAACTACTCACTTTATCAAGGATTGACAGTATTATGAGAACGATTCATGATATACAACCCGATATCGTTGCACGCAGTGTGTCTACCCGATATGATACAGTCTGTTTTATGAGGCATACGCATTTAACAAATCCAGTCAAAAACAACAAATTAAACCAAACCACATTTTAAAAAATGATTTTTTTTGGTGCCAAATCCAAACAATAACAAATTACTTGAACACAAATGTTGACATGATGTTTGTGTGTAAACTGACCGTTAAATTAGGGTGCAATTCTGCTCCTTGGGATCGTTGCACGCAGTGTCTTGGCCATAGAGTCTGCTCCGTAGGGACTGGTCCATCGAAGATCACTGTGTCAAACATGTGTGCATCTTCCTTCTGGATCTGTAGATGTTAACATGACATAAGCAAACGTAACATTTGTATTATGAATGGAATAACAATTGCAGCAAAATAATATAAAAGTCAAATAAGGTTTGATTCCATTCATTCAAGGGAAAGTCGATCATGGCAAAAACAAATTGTTTTCGAATATATGAACCTGAACATAGTCGTTCCAAGGATTTGTTAAAATGGGGTGTTCTAGCCTCATTTAGTGCCGTAGTGGTGGTGTGTTTTAATATGTAGAACAGTAGAACCTGAATATGCCACAAATAAACATAACACAACAACAGTAGCATAGCGGGCGGGGGCGGGGGGGGGGGGGGGGGAGGGGGTGAAGTGCCTCGAAAAAGCCAATTAGGGCCCCAATAATTTGTAATTCTGTTCTATATCTCGGTTATCGAAAATTCAGAATACCGACGGAGCTTAAAATAATTACTGTTGTACACGTACATACCGGTGATGAAGGGGATACATTCCGGCGGTAGAGGTTATCAAAGAATGATATATGATTGGTTGGATGCCAGTCAAAGGAGTAGAACACTTGCTCGAACTCTATCCCCCCCACGATGCTGGCATGGGAAAAGGAAAGAAAAGATAATTACAACAATATTATATTGGTCTGAATATATCCTCCAGATGAACATTCATTAACATGTTTGCCAACGAAGCATTTGACATATGAAATTAATGTACTTTTTTGTATAAAGGCAATTTTCCTAACAATACCATTTTTCTGTTCCCTTAGACGGTCTTTAATGACAGGTGTTTCTGAACAAAAATAACAATTGATCATGTACAGTCAATTCCATCTCAAAGTTATTACAAACATTCGACTATATCAATTCAAGTGCTACTTATATGTTCAGGATATTTTTTAAAGACAAGGTGAATTTGAAGGTGAATTATATATCCATATATGCAAAAAGAAATCATGTTTTAGTTTTATATCTAATACAAATATATATATTCATATTTGGCTGTCATCTACAGCCTGTGTTAGAATGTGATGTTTGTTTGTATTGGTGATATTACACATTTAAACATTATTTATCTTATGACAAATCAACACAGATGAACTGTTGTGCTGTTGAACAAAAATGGTGTGCTTTGGTTTAACTCCTAACATACCAAGCTCTTCCGCGGCAGCTTATGCTTAATTGCCACAGCTGAGCATGCACGCACAATTATAGTACTTGCCCATGTCAATTGTATTGTGTGCGGTAGCATTATATACACAAGTGGCTCTATTGTACGTGCGACCCTTCATGTGCAGGCATGGGGTATTTGCCTTAGAATACATTCATTTAAAATCCCCTAACAGTATAGTCAAGCTAATGTGTTACTGGGGGTGTACTTCACGGACAGGTTTTGGTATAAGATAACCAACTGTGCTTTTGTTTAAATGGGACCAACACCCGACAATTATTCCTTGATGTATTAATAATCCGATCCACCAGCAACAATTGAAAAATGTGTCTCAAAAAATTTCAAACTTTAAAATCATCACTACTGCGAATAAAAACATTAGTTCAAGATGATTGTCTTCTTCTGCGGTCCTACAAACGGTCATTCTTCGATAAGTGTATATTTTCGACCATCGTGAGGTCGTGAAAATCAAAACTGTTTCTCCACTTTCTTTCTGTGTGTTTAATATATGTTAACATCTGGAGATTAGGGAAATATTGTTTGGCGCGATCTTTAATGGGGCTATGTAATATTTTGGGGGGTTTTATTAACATGTACACTGTTAATGCGTCATCTCCGTCACAACATTTTTGCACAACTAGATCGTCGCATTTAAACTGAAGAACATAATTCACTTCTTATTCAATCTTTGTTAGGAAAGAAAGGGTGACTGTGAAAGAAAAAAAAAAAACATTGGTCAACCATAATCACATTTTTTTCCTCTAGAGCCACCATTTATACTTGCAATGCTGAATAAATAGTGAATTTTGCCAAATAGTTTTGCTTTCAATCAGTGGGATGAAATTTTCTCAGGAAATTAGGATGAAGAGAGGTACATGATTACGAGTAAATAGATCGCTAAAAATACCAATACAAATATTTTTTACCAGAGTTTAATTTTTGTTGAAATGTATGCATTTGAACTCAGCGTGACAGAGATGACTGAAGCGTGACGGAAATGACTGAAGCGTGTATTTAACATGTTTAAGAATACATTATAATCACATGTTATATAATAATCTAAAATTCATGCAAACTAAGCTTTGTCATAGAATATTTGTCAATTTGAACAACATTGTGTGTCAATTAACTGAGTTGACAATCCAACTAAAACTCATCATCTCAGTCACAAAAGAGCCGTGACGGAGATGACGCGTGACGGAGATGACTATCTGACACATTTAAAGCGCCGATAGCTAATGGCAATGTATTTAATACAAATGAGCGATAGTGATGTATGGTTGTTCCGTAGGCACATTCATACAAATGATTAGAAATTCAATCTAACATCTTTATCTAGCTAATATCAATCGTTCGGAGATGATAATAATCATCCCCGTCACGAAAAAAACGTGACGGTGATGATGCGTGACGGAGATGACATTCAGACACATTTAAATCGCTGATAGCTTATAGCAATGTATGCAATACAAATAAGCGATAGTGTTGTATAGTTGTTCCGCGGGCACATTCATACAAATGATTAGAAATTCAATCTAATATATTTATCTAGCTAATAGCAAGCGTTCGGAGATGACGCTTAATAAAGGGGGTGCGGTTCGTTATTCCGAAGGTTCGTTATTCCGAAGGTTCGTTATTCCGAAGGTTCGTTATTCCGAAGGTTCGTTATTCCGAACACGCAAATTTCCTATACCTGAGTGTTCGTTAATCCGAAAATGAAATAGGGTTCGTTAATCCGAACATTTGTTGCATTATTCCGAAGGTTCGTTATTCCGAAGGTTCGTTATTCCGAAGGTTCGTTATTCCGAAGGTTCGCTATTCCTAAAATGAAATCGGGTTCGTTATTCCGAAGGTTCGTTATTCCGAAGGTCCGTTATTCCGAGGGTTCGTTATTCCGAAGGTTCGCTATTCCTAAAATGAAATCGGGTTCGTTAATCCGAAAATTAATTTGGGTTTGTTATAATGCTATAATTTCATATAAAGAGATAAAATAAACTTAAATGTTTGATTGGTCTGGCCAATGGAGGGAAAGGGGGAGGGGTATGCTTAATGCAGGCTGTAAATTAAATAAACAAAACACAAACTATAGTATTATAACAAGCCCGATTTAATTTTCGGAATAACGAACCCGATTTTATTTTCGGATCAACGAACCTTCGGAATAACGAACCTTCGGAATAACGAACCTTCGGAATAACGAACCCGATTTTATTTTCGGATCAACGAACCTTCGGAATAACGAACCTTCGGAATAACGAACCTTCGGAATAACGAACCTTCGGAATAACGAACCTTCGGAATAACGAACCTTCGGAATAACGAACCTTCGGAATAACGAACCTTCGGAATAACGAACCTTCGGAATAACTGAACCTTCGGAATAACGAACCTTCGGAATAACGGACTGTAACCAATAAAGGTACGGACCTGGTTTTTGACAAAGATCTCAAAAAAGCAATGTTACTTACATATAGACCGGGGAAAAAACGTGTCTCTTCTTTCTACTACCTAGTCACCCGACATGTTGCCACCACGATCACTCAAATTTAGCATATTTTTGTACCGTAGATGACGGACTCAAAATGCGTGACGGAGATGACGCAAAATATCGGGACACACAAAACAGATTCCTTTTGTATTTTTTTTTAATCGTTGCATGTGTGCGTATTTAATCTTGGTATTCGTAGTCAATTCATAAAATTGAATTTATTAAGGTATATTAGGACATAAAATATGCATCTTTTTTGAAATGCTATATTATGATATTTTTACATGATGCCATCGGGACATGCGAGTTTGAGGGGGGTGGAACATTAAAAAAAATAATAAAAAAAAAAGTATAAGAGTTATCACTTTACTTTTTTTTGTATTAGTTGATTTTTTACTTACAAAGAGATAACACCAAAAAAGCTTTAATTTTTTTTCTATGCGACACCAAAGTAGCGGGGCGCAAAACTATACACTTATCGATGATGAGTTTTTTTTTTTATTAAGATACACTTTTTCTAGAAACGTAGTTCACCAAATTTGTTGGTGAAATGGTCTACTAAAAAACATTATCTTAAATATATTAAATAAATACTGTTGGAATGTTTGTTCCCTTAATTTTGAAACAATACAGTAAAATAAAAAAATCTTCTTACTCATTAACAACTGGAATAATTTCCTGTGCTTCAGGAACTATAAGAGACCCGGATATGAAGTCATTCTGAACATCAACTACAAGCAAACCAGACTTTGGGATTAAAACCTGTGAAGAGAGACGAACAAAAATTCATCACTATTTGGTTGTGACAAAAATAAGTAAGCCTTTCAAAGAGTAATATCGCTTTACTTCCATAACGTTTTAATCCGTTCTTAGATACAATATTTTAAAATGACACAGGTAAATTCGTTTTTGTAAATATATATGAAAATACAAAAAATCAAAGTTATTTTCTAAAAATGAATACGGGTATACGGTGGCATACTAAACCCCTCAAAAAAAGTTCGGAAACTCAAGTTTGATCGATCATATCTCTCATATTTTTAAATTAGCATATTCGAATTGGTGTCACAATAAAGCCTCATTATATACCTTTCAAACGGTGCATTATGTGTAGTGAATATGCAATTGGGGCGATTGCAGTAGCCCAGAGAATAGGGGGAGGCAGGAAGTGAAATGTCGCAAAATGGCTCAATGCATTTAATTTACGAGTTCATGACTGTGCTGACCAGTTTTTTAAAAGTTCACTTTCTATTGAATACTGCCACCCTTTCCATTCATCAAAATCATTGGATTTGATACCATTTTAATGGAAATGATCTCTTCATTACGATGGCATATTAATCGTAAGGATTATGCAAATGGGGTGTGTGCAGCAAACCGGAATATGGAGATGGGTCGAGTGTGAAATCAAACAAAAAGATATGGAGTTGACACAAAATCAGAGCGTTGCATTTTTTTCGAGCTTTTGGGAGGATTTGTTAGCATTTCAAATAAAATATTCATGATTCAAATTGATATCAACGGAAAGCCCAACAACACATCTTCTGTATGAAAATGTAAAATTTATAATGATTTTAGTAAAGGGCGGCTGCAGGGAGATGAATGTGGGGGGAGCCTCAAAAGTGACCCATTTGAAAACGCTCTGATTTCAAGGCACAACTGAGTCACTATTCATGCGTTTTCAATTGAATTCTTCTCATTCATGGCCAACTCATTCAAGTCGCATCACATCCTCCACACAATGGTAAAAGACACCGACAACAAATCAGAGCGTTTTCAAATGGGTCACTTTTGAGGCTCCCCCACATTCATCTCCTTGCAGCCGCCCTTTACAAAAATCATAAATTTCACATTTTCATACAGAAGAGTTGTTGGGCTTTCCGTTGATATCAATTTGAATCATTAATATTTCATTTTAAATGCTAAAAAATCCTCCCAAAAGCTCGAAAAAATGCAACGCTCTGATTTTTTGTCAACTCCATATTTTTTGTCTGATTTCACACTCGACCCATCTCTACATTCCGGTTTGCTGCGCACAACCCATTTGCCTAATCATTACGATCAATATGCCATCGTAATGAAAAGATAATTTCCATTAAAATGGTATCAAATTCCAATGATTTTGATGAATGGAAAGGGTGGCAGTATTCAATAGAAAGTGAACTTTCAAAAAACTGGTCAGCACAGTCATGCACTCGTAAATTAAATGCATTGAGCCATTTTGTGACATTTCACTTCCTGCCTCCCCCTATTCTCTGGGCTACTGCAATCGCCCCAATTGCATAATCACTATACATAATGCACCGTTTGAAAGGTATATAATGAGGCTTTATTGTGACACCAATTTCGAATATGCTTATTAAAAAATACGAGAGATATGATCGATCAAACTTGAGTTTCCGAACTTTTTTTGAAGGGTTTATAATGGTCAAATGCAAAAATCAGATAAAATATTCAGCAGAGGCCGTTGAAACAAAATATGAATTCATATTCAAATCTGTTTTATTATCAAGTTTAAACAACTTGAAATGTTGTTCTAGATACCAATAAACATCTTTAATATGCTAAGAAGAATTCCTAAATAATTATTAAAGAGCCCCCTGTAAATTGGTATTATATAATTCAATGAAATACAATTTTGTGTACAGATGTACTCTTTACATGCTCTTATGTGCTCTTTGCTCTTTAGGCCAACTGGAAAAATAACCTCCAAATTAAACAAATTTGAATGTTCCCTGCTGCGCATCGTTAATCTTACTTACCATGGGTAGCCAGAACTTCCAAAGGATCATAAACTCGTCTCTATCTATCCGTTCATCCTGCAAAGAAAGTAGAATATAAATTCACGACCACCGGTCTAGAGTTCTGTAGGTTTTGGGTTCGATTCCCGGCGAAGCCTATTTTTCTTTGTTCATTTTCAATCATTTAGGATATTTCTGGTTTGAATTTAATTAACAAAAAGCTGCATCACGTCGTGTGATCCCGCGCACTTGCTTAACATTGCTTAAGAATAATGGATTGTATTATCCGTGGGTTAGTGCCCGGATTATATAGCTTCTGACTAATCGAGCAATGAGAAGGGTTTCATGAGAACGTCTCTCATTCAAGGGTCTCTGTGGCTCAATGGTTGGGAGCCGGTCTAGCATTCCGCAGATGTTGTGTTCGATTCCTGGCGAAGCCTTTTTGTCTTTTCTGATTAAATATTTTGTAGTCAGTATCTTCAATGTTTTAATGTTTTAAAAACATTACATATAAATATTGATTTACATGCAAATTGTTACCTAAGGGAAGTAAGATTAGTAGTCTAGATATGCAGACTTGTGGTTACACGCTTTACATACCTTCTTTTCATTGAACTGATTAAACATCTGTCTAGAGAGGGTTTCGTTCAAGGCGGGCGAGGGATGGCCTTCAGTCACGAAGATCTGCGTGCACATAGCGTGGAACTCATTGGGGTCCAAGATGCCGTCGCTGTATGCATGCATGAGGGAGAAAGGAGTAAACTTCAATGGATCAAATGTTATGTTAAATATCTGTCAAGAGCCTTGAGAGGGTCTCTTTTTCTTATTGAACTGATCAAACATTTGTCTAGAGAGAGTCTCGATCAAGGAGGGCAAGGCTGGCCTTTATTCATGAAGAGCTGCGTACAAAAGTCATAGCATGGAACTCATCTGGGACCTAGATGTCAATGCTAAATACATGGGCAAGAACAAATTGAACCTTCGAGGTGAAGTCAATGTTGGTCTGCACAAACATCAAATAAGGTTGTGTATTCCTTTAAAGGGATCTAGTAACTTTGTTGACATGTGCAAAAAGTGATGAATGGTTGATGCAATGTATATTGCTGTTATCTCATATGTCCACAGGGTATTGTGTGAAAATTTCAAGTCAAATGGACATTGCATGGCCAAGTAATGAGCGAAAATGCAAAGTGATATTGGGTGATATTCACTTACTCACTGCTGCCACTTTGTACAGGGATGAAAAACTCGCCCGGAGTTTTTCTTATCTGAATACTTCGATCGTACATATCTTTGTAACGAAAGGGAAATTTGAAAAACCGAAACCTGTCCCATGATTTTATTGTTAATACGAATACAACAAGGTATGAGGGAACCGCTAGAATTAAAATTTTATTTTGAGGATTTGGACAATGTTACTAAGTCCCTTTAACAGACCTAAAGTATAACTTATTGTTCTACGGCAACTTTCCTGTCTGTTGTTGAATATGTGTTGTTGTTGTTTTTTATTGGCGGTTCATTCAATTTGAATATGTGTGGCTGGTTGGTTATTTGTTTTTTGCAGACGCGTTCAATCAATTATGATTATTTACGTCAGGGAACGCCCTTTCTCGTCACCTTCCGATAGAAGCTTCCAAGATTCGAACTCTCTTTGGTCAGGCACAACCAATTGCCTCAATCAGACTTGCTGTAACAAGGTGATTTTGGTATCAACCATCAACAATTCTATTAATATTCTAAGCAACATAGATTTAGGAAATAACGAACAAAATATTCAACATTTTAAAAAACATATTTAAATATAATAATCATTTGTTATGCTTAAAGTGATCCATTAACATTGTCAAATTCAACTCAAATCATAAAAGAGTGTCCACTTTTATATTTTTTACTGTTAAAAAAGGCACATACAATTAAAATTGAATTAGAAAATTAGTTACGGATGTCGATCATCAATGCCACTTTGCTTAGCGATGAGAATAAAACGGTTTTGAAATCCAAACAAAATAAAACATGCCATTTTTTTCAATTTTGGTTTCTACTAACTCTAAGCTACCACCTGTCTCGCAAGTCAGATGATGAAGGTATCAGTTTCTAACTTACGAATTCGTATCAAAAAGTCTAAAGCATTCCGATGCCTTTCCTATGGCTTTGCTGTTGTTCCTGTTCAACGATGCAGCCTCTCTCAGCACATCAAAATAATTCTGATCGGACATTCCGCTACGTCCACCGATGGAATCTGGGCCGAGATGTCGACGTCCTGTTTAAATGAAATATATGAAATAGTCTTACTCATTCTTGTAATGCCATGAATACCAGCTGAATAAAGTAATACATTATGAAGCTTTCCTCGCTGCAAATTGGCTTGTGGGCTATCGGTAGATTGCTACTAGTTTGGTGCATTCAGCGTCTATAAATGCATGTGTAGCATTTACAAATATTTTGTGTAATTATTGATTAAAACGTGGTCCCCAACATTTATTTAAATATAACATAACTTAAATATGCACATTTGCATCTTTATATCAACAGCAAAATTGCACATTTAACCTGAAGGTGCAACCATTCTAACTAATTGTGCAAATGTCCTGCCAGTGTGGCATAACAAAATGTGGCAAAACAATTTGTTCTCAATGTGTACCGTCACATTTATTTACATAATTTTTGGTGGATATAAATCTACGTATATAGTGTGTATGATTATGAATAATATCTATGAGTAATATTTCTAGGTCATGCACTAAATGTATTGTTATTTTATTTATTTCCGATTTATTTAAACAGGGTAGCCCTTTCAGGATCGAGTACTGCTCTACATACAATCATGACATGGGTAAACATGACTAAGATTTAAGTTACAAATAAAAGCAGAGTTCAGAACAATTTACAAGCGTCATAAATATAAAATGAAATTACGAATAAAGCAAGTTAAGTACAAAAATAAGAAAAACAAACAAATCTATCTACATAATTATGCACAAAAAAAAGTAAAACAAAATGAGTTGGATCATTTGTATTGCATAAGTCGCTTTTTCATGTACTATTCACCATCATTGCCTTTGAAGTAGTAAGTCGCTTGGAAACCTCCTTTATTGACAATACTGTCTGTTCGAAAGAGGAGGAATAGGCTCGGGCCTGTAGACCGCATGGGTCCAGGGCTAGTCGTGCCACAGTAGATCCCGATCAGAGGAGCAGAGGAGTTGGGTCCGTCATAAATCTGAGGAAAACAAGTTAGAAGAATGGATTCATTTAAATTACCCTAAATGCATGCTTGTAAAACTAAAATTAGTTGATTAGGCAATCCACAGATGAGAAAGACGAGAAAGATAATATTGAGATGGTTAAGGTTATTTTAGGATTGATACAATAAATCAATTTAACTAATTATAAATCAAACAATACCTTTATGCCACTTAATTTTTGTGGCGATGATACTCACATAAAGCGAATCATATCGACATAGTGCGTCCATTTCGATATCAAAATCGTTGAATTCTAGTTGGATGTATCCAGTATTGCCAGATCGCGTGATGAGGAATTCACAATGCAGGTTATCGTAATAATTGGCTGGATATCCAGGACTGGTCAAGTTTCCTCGTGATTCGATGAAGTACCCCCCACAGTCTGTAAGATGAAATGTAAAGTAATGTGTTATATTCACTATACAGAGTACATAATATGACGGGCCAAATCTTATAATACTCACAGTGCAGTCCGTAATTCCCCCCCCCCCAAAAAAAAACAAAAACAAAAAAACAACAAACAACAAACAAACAAAAAGGAAAGGAAAAACATGCACCAAACCGATCGTAAGAAAGAGCCCAAAATCGTCTTTATTCTAACCTGTTCTTGTAAATAGTGTTTTATATTTTGTTTGTATTACTTTTGTATCTTGTTTGTATTAAAGGGAGAGATCCACTTTTGCAAGCCAAAATTCAAAAGTTGCGAGGTTATTGTCTTATATGAAAGTAAATGTCATTTAAAAGCATGCCTGAAAAATTAGGGCTTAAAATCTCTTTTTTGTGGAGTTATAGACCTAAAACTGAATAAACTGAGGGACGTCGGTTAATTATGTACATACGTATTGTTGGCCGGTGAGTAAGTTCGTACATAGATTTCACGGAGTGCCAGATCGATATGCATGACCCCTACGTGACCCCCGCTAGCTACGTGAGCCGCGCATAAGTACTAATGTGTGAGCGTTTACCAAGCAAAATACCCAAACTTCGCTTAAACTGACTACATGTAATTATATATTCTTTCTTTTTGAGATCTTTTTCCGTGACATACGTTAACAAATGTGGGCTTCACAATACCTTTACGAGAATTAGTACTATATTGTTGTAATGTTATGCTAAATCAGTTGAACTCCTTTATTGACCGATATATAGTTTAAATGGAGGGACGCATTCGTTTTTCATTCGTAGAATCCAAATTAGAGGGCTGTTCGGTCTGATTTTTTTTTTGCGTGGTACATTGATCCCCATCCGTCAACTGAAAGCTGTTCAGACGTTTTGTAAAAGTGGATCTGTCCCTTTAATATATGTTTACTGTATCTTTAAGAATATGTACAACTTGTACAATCTTAGGTATGGCAATACTTCAAGCTTCTAGCTTATATTGCCAGGTCTATGTGTGTTTCTATTTCGATGTTATGACAGTTTATTTTAATGTACGAAATTGATTATTGTGAGACATGCCCATATGCAGGAATATAATAACTAAATACACAAACAAAATAACAGTGCAGTCGTGCACATCCCTATAAACGTTTAAAAAACAATATAAACTTTATATTGATTTGAATTTTATTTTATAATATATGATACTTAGCCTGCTATATTGTTATGCATATGTGATGTCTTGTATTCACTCTCCCCATTATACGCGTTCATTTTGAATTGCTATAATGTAATGTATATTATAGTGTTCATATTTTGTTGTTTGTCAACATGCAACTTAAACCAACCACGACCACTTTGGCTTTTCCACTATCGTGAAAATAGCGGTTTCCCACTATTCTGTAATCCATGTCGCTAGATGGCAGATAATCGTGGCGATAGTGTCATGCGATACTATTGGTGACCGAAAAAAAAAAATTGTACAGCCGTTTTTTACATATATGCAGCGTTGTGTCGGCCATTCTCGCCTTTCCCGCGCTAAAGTGTATTTTGATGTTCTCTTGCCGAGCTATACGCCTCTCTCACACACTCTCTCCTTTTCTCTCGTTATTTTTCACGGTACCAGTTCGTACGGCATCAAACAGCTGTCGCGTAAGTCTATGCGCGAATCAACCGCTTATTTGAAAAACGAACCTGCATAACTGAGCAATATTTTTTTCTTAAAATGTTCAGGCCAGATCATTAAGAAAAACTGCACACCATTAGTTAAATTATCAAGAATGCCACATATTATTTAGATGATCTGTCCTGAACATTCAGCGAAAATAAATGTAATTTAATTTAATGTAGTCGTTGCACAAATATCCCCATTGCCACAACACGTGGAACCAAACATGACGCTATACTGCGCGGAATAGTGCTTTACCACTATTTCGGCCGTTATCGGTTTTGCGATAGTGGTCCTGACTGTAAACTACAGGGCGCCTTTGTAAAACAGTTTTGCATAACTGAGCAGGCATACCCTGCAGTATAACATTAACAAAAAATGTATTGACATAATGTTTTGTATAAAAGAGCACATATAACACATTACCTGTTGGTTGTGGTGCTGTACTTGTCGCTGACTTCGTAGGAGCTGACGTTGTACCATTAGGCATGGTAGATGGAGTTGACTTAGTTCCTATCGTGATGAAATGTTTATCGGAGAAACGTGAGAAAGCATGTTCACATATGTGTATATTTCTAACATGATTGTTATACAGTTTTAGCTACACTATGTATACCGTGAATAAACTCGTTCATTTATACTTTTGCTTAGAGTACATTGCTTGTTAATAACCTTCCTGGTTGAGCACATGCACATGTTGGCGTAAAGCCAATGGCATCGGTTGGAGTATAGCCTATAATAGACCCCCTGTGCCAGGTTTGGTCGCAAGATTTAACAACTCTGAGAAATATGCCACACCGATGACTTGTTGGACATAAACTTTTGGAGAGGGAATGGGACCAATATTATTATCAAATGTTTTGCCTTATACATAGCTGAAAACAAGAGGCTATATTACTACTGTATATGCAAATGTATTCAGTATTTCATTGTATATTGATAGCTTGGACATATTATCTGATCATTATACTAAGTCTAACATGATAATTTTTTTGTTTGGGGGTTAAATCTGGAAACGCATTAGCACGTTCTTCGATCTCGCGGACGCCTTCGGGTAGATCAGCCATGAGCTCAATACAGCTAACACTTAAGAGAAACAGGACAACCTCCTCATATACGACGTATCCAACCTTTGAATATGAAAGAACGCATGGGTACTTTTCAAATTATCAAAGGTCATGTCATGCTAACGTACGCTGGTGATTTCATACATATCACGACGACGGACACAAAAATCAAAACAAAACAAATCGTAGGATTCATTTCATTTAACGGAATTTCATCTTGTGCATATGAATTTTATTACGAGAACGGTAGATTCAATGTTGTCATTGAATTGTCATTGATTCGTCCTGAATAAATGTATGATACGTTTTGTCTTAGTGTCTTTGAGATTTGAACTAACTGTACATGAACTTAATAAAACGCAACTCTCTTAGTTAGACGCATTAAAAACAAGGTACTTAAATAAATGGCTATAAATGCAGTCTTGTGGCGCTACTTCGGCATAGGATGGTACTTACAAATTATCAATCAATAATTTTGTGAATTACCATTGCAGTAGATGTCGTCACTGTTGTCATCGCAGTCATCCCATCCATCGCACTCGTTGTCTGGTGGAATGCACTGCCAACTGAAATATGAAGACGTGCATGCTTCTGGCTGATACGTCGTTTCTGGTTTTAAAAAGGGGGCAAAACAACGATATTGCAGTGTCACCTATTATTGTTTTTCATCATAATTATCATTACATGCATTCGTTATAAAGTCAGCAGGCAAACATTAAATGGAAAGCGTGCATTTTTGTTTTTACTGGGGGGGGGGGGGGGGGGGGGGGGTGGTATGAACAACCTATATCAAAATGTGCATACAATATGCATACAATGTGCGAGCCATTAAAGGGACACTCCCTCTTTTACAAAACGTTCTGAACAGTTTCCAGTTGATGGATGGGGATGAATGAAACACACAACAAACAAATCAGATCGAACAGCCCTATAATTCGGATTCTATGAATGGAAAAACGAATGCGTCCCTCCATCAGACTATATATCGGTCAATTAAAGAGTTTAACTGATTTAGCATAATATTACAACTATATTGTACTTATTCTTGTAAAGGTATTGTGAAGCCGACATTTGTAAAGGTATGTCACGGGAACAAATCTAAAAAATGAAGAATATGTAATTACATGTGTAGTCAGTTTAGGCGAGGTTTTGGTTATTTGCCTAGTGTGCGGTCATGCTATTTTATGTGTGCGAGGGTCACGTAGCTAGCGCGGGTCATGTAGGGGTTCACGCATAGCGCTGTGGTACTTCTTGGAATCTATGCACGAACTTCCTCACTGGTGAATATACGTATAATGCACACCTTTTTTTGTTGGACGACGGTTTATTAGTTTTAGGTCTATAACTCACGAAAAAGATATTTCAAGCGCTAATTTGTTCAGCATGCTATTAAATGACATTTTCTTCATATAAGACAATAACCTCGCAACTTTTGCAATTTGGCTTGCAAAAGAGGGAATGTCCCTTTAACCCTAATCCCATTAGGGGGGGGGGGGGGGCCTTTTTGGCCCCCCCTGTCGTTTTTTTCGACGTGCATCTAGACCGATTGGAATTTCCCGTTCAAACTTCATGACTTTTTTCTCTCAGTCTCCCGCATGTTTTGATATATAATTCACCCCGGTCGGACCTGTAGAACTGATTATACAGTCGATAATTGCTCGACCGTCACAAAAAAATGTAATTTTTGTACAGGTTTCTATGTAATTCATATATCAGATGCCATGTAAACTCCAAATCTGTTATAATTGTTACATTGAATTATAATTTGGATTAATTTCTTTGTTATTAGTTTAATTCATACACTTCAGAGATAAATTCTTCTTAAAAAAAACAACAACAACAAACAATACAAACAATAAAATACATAAGAATGAAATCAATGTGGGTAAATCCGGGAATACTAATTTGCATATTTGCATAATTATGCAAATTAGTGATATATTTTATCACCATAAACAACATGGATATGATGAATTACATAATTTGATAGTATTTTTACAGAAAACCTGTAATTTCTATTGATTTTAGATGAAAATCCAAATTTTCCCCCAAATTCGTCAAAAATTTGCATATTCAAAATGTTAATTAATTATTAAAAACAAAATAATGGTTCAACATTTTTTTTTTCTTCAAATTCTTATTTTTCTTGACTTGTTTTACGTATGTGCCAATTTTCAAGTCGATCGGTCCATTCGTTGCCGAGATTTGAGGGGGGGGGGGGGGGGCAAAAAGGCCCCCCCCCCCCCCCCCCCCCCACCCCCCCCCCCCCCACCTAATGGACTCGAGTGACCAAAATAACCCAATGGGATTAGGGTTAAAGGGGAAGATTTGTAAAGTGTCTATTGATGTATTAGTTTTATAAGTAAGTATATTGGACAACCTGTCTCTGTAAATATAAAAAGACCTTCGGAGTTATGGAAATTATGATCAAATTATATGGTCATTACTTTACAATAGGTACGAACCATTTTTACATACACCGCGTGTTTTTTTTTTGTCCAGGGCACTTTATAAAAATAATCGATAAACCATTATTTGAATTTCCTTTGGGTAATGTTGTACGAAAAATTAACAGATACCCTTTCAAATGGGAGAAGATATAGTTTACCAGATTGCACGGGCGTAGACATGTCATTGATACCCATTCATCTGGGGGGGATGAGCTATTCATCCATCCCCCAGTTGAATAGGTATTACGTAACTCGCTACGCCCGTGCCATATTGTAATATCGTACTATAGAAATGAGGTGTAATATAGAGGTTCGGTTTATGATCTAAACTAAAGTGCGTATCTCACCGGCAGAGACGTCGCCGCGACTGCCGCGACTGATCAGTCGCGGTAGTCGCGGCGACTCGGGAGACCCGAAAATGGTTTGCAATCTCACCAAGGCGAAGTCTCGGAGACGTCTCCGCGACGTATCCATGGGAGCAGGAACAAACTGTACCAAATGATAAAGAACTCAGTCACGTGGTCTCTAAAGTGGGTCAAGTAGTGTCGCGGAGACGTCTCCGCAACGTCTCCTCTCAGTCGCCTTGGTCTACAGTAGGTCGCGGCGACGTCGCGGCGACGTCTCCCCAGTCGCGGACAAAATTAGTCTCCGCGACTGATGGAGAGTCTCCAAAAAAATCGAACATGTTTGATTTTCCCGCGACTCCCCGGAGACCCGGCTAGTCTCCAGGAGACGTCGCGGCGACGTCCGTCGCGAGACGTCTCCCCTAGCGGAGACTGAGTCGCCAACTAGTCGCCAACTAGTCTCCAGCCCGGTGAGATACCACCTTTACAGGTTCAGATAGCTGATACGTCTACCTTTACAATGATACCAACAATTCCTGGCCACCAGAGGGCTGCAGCAAAAAAAAAAAATGTTTTCCGGCCTCGGCTCATGGACTGAAAATGTAGTTTTGTTATTAGTATGTACATGTACACTGTGGTGTATAGGCAATTAAGACCATCTAATAGATACAAATGCTGGAATATTTAGAATAAGATATCAAACAATAGTAATATGGCATACGCTTTGTCATTGATTCAAAACTAATCATCACAGCATATACTCCTAAAAAAGGTAAATTTGGTTGATTGGTCATTGAATTATGTGTTCAAATTCTCAGCATAAATGTCCGCAAAAATTTGGTTAGAATCGAACAACAGCAGTACTGTGGATGGCGTTTGTTGATATACCTAGTAAACAGCAATTTTATGTAACGTAAGCATTATCAATTGTAAGCATGTTTTTTTATCTTTGATGTTAGTTGATACATCATTTCTAATCATGATGCTATAGTGATACGTGTAGTACAGCCGACTTTGAAGTACACTTAACCATACAAACCAGGCGCCTGAGAGACGCACAATCTAAAGCACGTCAGATGGCGGTTAGAATCCATACAATTCCCCAAATAAAAGCCATCTGACTGGCAGTTTTGCCGCATTTCACTTGTCATGTTTCCTATATCTCAAATAAATGTCCGAATACAATGATACCAACAATTCTTGGCCACCATAGGTTGCAGCCAAATCGATGTTTCCGGCCTCTGCTCATGGACTAAAAGCTTTGCCTTGTATTAAAACAATGTTGTATAGACAGTTACGACCAATATATAGCGACAAAATTATGGCGATATTTAGATCAAGGTATATAACAATTGTCACATGACTTGAGAGTCGAAGCCATACGACTGACAGTTTTGCCGCATTTCACTTGTGATGTTTCTTAAATCTCAACATGAAGCGCTTTCAACCAAAAAGGCGGTAAATCGACCTTTTCAACTTCCGAGGAAAACAGGTTTCGTTGTCCCAATTTGTACACGTGCCTATGGGTGTATGAAAATTTAACTTTCTATATTTTGATTTTGAGTGAGTTATTTGACGTACAATGTGGATTCCTAGATACGTAGATTATACATGTAGATATATCGTTAACTCAATTTTTATGGAAAGTGGATTTAGCGCCTTTTGGAAGTGAGCTCTTCAAATATACTGCGCATATCCCAAATATACGAAAATGATACAATGGTTAAATGGAAATAAACAACCTATAACATGATATTAAATTATATTAAACATGATTTCATACAAAATGAGATAATAATCGATATAAATTGAATTACCAAAACTATTGTGGAGGGTTTATATCCAACAAATCTCACTTTCCTACCTTGCAAGCTGAGGCGAAATGTGCATACAAGAAGAGCCGCTGTAAGGAATATTGGTCCTTGTTGAGTCATCATCTTATTTTGCTTTCCCTGTAGATGAATAGTTTATTAAATATAACTAAGTGAATAAACTAGAGTTTTGGTCCCATATACCCGTTTAATGCTACTGATGGTCAGAATTTATTTTAAACCTGACATAAACCCGAACTTAGTTTAATGAGCAAATGGTCAGGAAAGTTATGCAGCTTTTAAAAAGATATTTAAAATATAGATAAACTGACTAATAGTCTAGTGCTCCACTAGCTTAGCTAGACAGCTCTTTTGTTAGTTGTACCTTGCTTATTATGGTCCTTAACTATTATTAACCTGACACAAACCCAAAGCGTTGAATCAGCGTTTAGGGATATGCGAGAGAGATGGTCCGAAGTAATGCAGTTTGTTGGTAAAAGTAATTTCGTTGATATCTCATCCTTCATGTTTGTGTCAGGTGTATATTTGATTCTAACTATCAGTGGCTACAGGGACAAACAAATATCAAGGGCTCACAAGCTCAGTAGGCAGAGCACCGATCTAGCTATCTGGAGGTCTCTGGTTCGAATCCTGGGAAGTTCCTTTTTTTGGCTCATTTCTATATTATATTTTGTCTCATTTGTCATATGATTTAAATACTGTATAAACACAAGTTGCACTACTTCGGTGTCCCCTCGCACACATGTGTAAAGTTGATGTTCACACTCTTCATGATTGCGTCAAGATTACTTAATTGCGAAATTATTATAACAGCTGCTGCGAATAACAGTAATCATACACTAACACCGACTTTTACACCCACATTATAATAATACTAGTATACATCCACTGGCTTAGACACATTAATTTCAGTATGATTCTAATCCCAGATAATAGTGCATTGCGATAATAGTGTTACTAAGTGTTCATGTCCGAAATTCTGTACATATTATTTTGATGCTTTAATTAACAATGTCGGAAGAAGGCAGTGTAGGGAACATAATAAATCTTATGATAGAACAATATGAGTTAGTTATTCCAAGGTTTCAATACAAAACAACATTGACACAAATCAATATCTTCACACTTCCCACATTGATGTGGTATCTCAGCAGCAAGTGTACGTTTACGTTTAAAAATAAAACATGAACATCCAACAAAAATTATGATCGCAGAATGTAAACAACACCCAGTCTCAATGCACCCGCTAATATGTCGTCGTTATTGACCGACTTGCATCGACGCAAAAGGATGGATACGCCACCGCTCTGTACATGCGATGTAACAGTGGGTGCAAGTGGTCGCCATCTTCTAATAACCTTTAAACCTTTAAATTGTTCTAGTACCTTTGTTGACATGTGTAACAAAATACGTAGGCTTGATAGGATAAGACTTCTGTGATCTGATATGTCTTCTGAGTGATGTGTGAACATTATTTGGTAAATACATGCCATTATGACCGAGTAAATGAGCGAAATGCAAAGTGATATTTGCTAACCACTTACCTTCTGCACAATTCAAGGTTGTCCATAAAGCTTTAACATCCGAACAATTATATATTTATAACAAACAACAGTCGGGAAACCAAACCTGTTCCGTGCTTTATTGGTTAAACGCTACAACAAAATATGCGTAGTAAAAACCGTCCAATGTAAGTGTGTTTGGAGTTGGACAATGTTTCTAGATCCCTATGAAATGTGAACACCTGCGTTGTTTGTTACCTAGTATTGTCTGTCCATATACGACGACCACCACATTAATTAAATACGCTCCCTCGCATCATCCCCCCGTTTCTCAAAATAGATCTACACCACTGCCCGCATGCGTCCAAAGAGTCGGTTAACCAATTCATACAATCGTAGCATCTAGCTTGTTGAGTGTTAACTATATACACAGTTATAACTTTCCTAAACTTTAACTAAAATCGTAAATATCTTTTTAACGAAAGGGAAGTTTGAAACAAAATTGTTCCATGCTTCTATAGGTTATATGAATACAACAATATATGAGAGAACCACTAGTCTCAAGTAAGTTTTGTAAGTTTACACAATCTTACTAGATCCATTTAAGAAAAACGAGGAGACTAAGAGCGGGCACAACACCTTCCCAATAAATTTACTTAGTCATTGAAACTATCTCCTCCACCTTCCCCGCGAGTGATAATCACAAACTGTTATTTTGTTATTTGTTTCAAATTATTAGTTTATTGATGATTATGAAACAACGACATGAATGGAAAATATATCTCAAATATTTTATATATTCATTGTCGTCATTGTACTTTATTTACGAGTTCACAATTATAGACACAGGGAAGTGAGGAAGTGATAAGAAAGTGAAAAAAAACTGGACCGGGATTTTTCCCATCGCAGGTCCAAAACACGACACATACCAACAACAAAAATATAGGGCCTTATGACCTATAGGTACACATGTACAGTATATATCAATGGCGGATTGATATGAATTTATATAATAGGGGCGGCACTTTGAGGTGTCAACAAAAAAAAAAAAAAAACAGACAAATGATAATTATATAGATCCCCAAATTATGAACATAATGGAAAGTCATGCTTCAACGTATAAAACAACGTATCAACGAAAGGGAAAAAGGTAGGGGTTGGGCACGTGCCTCCTGCACCCCCTCTTTCTGATTGTGTTATTGTATGATTATTTAATTTTATATAGTTTATCCGTGTTATTTGAACTCAACCGGATCTTTCCAGGAACCTGACCACCTTCCTGTTATTTGTAATATGTGTTATATTCTCTGTTCCTGGTAGTGCTCGAAAAATAACTAACGTAATCAACATGTGATATCAGATTATAACATTTTATACAAATATAGATATTAGGCACTTAAATGATCGGCTGATCGGCTGATCTTCGCAAACATATGTTTTACTCCGGGAAACTTAGAGAGGACGCTGCATAACATAATTCTTGTTGTGAGGTAATACAAGACTTAGTGTCAAATTTGAAAGAGCATAACATTGTAATGACATAATAAACATCATTTGATGCAAATCGGTTCAAAAACAGGTAAGACTATCAATAAATATATCCGATCAGAATATGCCTGGGGTCGCAGGAATATTTAACAGCAAATATATAAAATGCTTACTCTTTTCCACACATTTTCAAAAAAGGTTTGTGAATAGTTGTGGAAGATGATTATCAATTATATTAGGCGCTAACAAATCGAGTATATTATTATCAAAATTCAGTTTGACAAGAACTGTAATCTATATGCGAAGAATTAACTGTCCCTTTTATGGCACAGCAAAATCTTACTTTACAGGAAATAACTATTGATCATTACAAGCATATCCCATTGACCTGTTGTAAATATACTGTATTAAAAACAAAAAGAAAACGTATTGCCCTGTCCAGAACTGATCGATTGCGTTATAAGATATTATGTATATTAAATTTGTAGTGAATACAGCATCACATTAACAATGTTGGTAACAAATGGTTTCAATCAACGTATTGTATAAGAGAGGCTTATGGCTAATGGCTGGTTTGTATAAAATTGATACAACAATTTGTATTTAGCCATTTGTAAGTTTAGTAAACAGTATATACTAGTTTGTAATGATACATTACATGTTTAAGTTAAACATAGTCTGTGTGACCTAAACTGTATTATCCCTTTAAGCCCTTGGCAAAACCACCACATATTATTCAACCGACACAAAACATAATACGTATTAGTAGATAATTGTTTGATATAAGGTTAGTAGGTGAATATGAAGTATCTGTTAAATTCATTATTAATATTAGTACTATTTGGTTTTAAGTGTTTTGATGACACACTTGAAAAACTATTGTGCGCCTGGTACATTGGTATTTGTATAACGATAAAGACTGAGTTTTGTTCAATAAGTGATAGTCTGTTTCGGTATACAAATAACCAGATTATACACCATGTACCAGGCGAACGATCCTTTTTCAGTTTTGTCATCAAACACTAATTACAACCAAACAATACTACTTATGATGATAACACAAGTCACGTCCAAAGAGACACATAATATTATGACCCTTGTACAGTTCGAGATACTAGTATATTACATGTAATTATGTTCCATGTGTATGATGGGTTACTATTGTTCCTACCATCTTTGTTTCTCCTTTGTTTTGTTTGTTTTTTTATTTATCTTTCTTGAACATATGATTCTCCAATTTGTATCAGTTTGTATTGTTATTTTGTTATGACTCCATGTTTTTAATTTGTATTGTTCGTATACAATTTTTGTATTCTGTTTGTTATTAATGAAATAATAAATAACATGTTGTAATATACCTTCGTACATGTTTTAGTAACGAGTATCCCCAAGTGGTCAGTTGTAATACATAACAGTAAGTCAAATAATTATATTTGGTCTACTTGATTGCAATAATTTCCTCTTATGATGATCACGTGCAGCTGCAAGCGTTCATTGCTAAACAAGAACATGAAGACATGGAATTTTTTTCCGATTAAATAGTCATAACAAAAGAAACCAAGAGTCAAACAATTGAAAGTAATACTAGTGACACTTGCCATTGTTAAATTGTTCAATGATTTAACATTTAAAGCTGGTTAAAGGGATAGTTCAGTCTTTGGAACAGAGGGTACAGTTTTCGTCAAACGAAATATTAGTAACAAAAACCTGCACCATTACATTACAAACTAAAATTTATAACTCCACCATGCTCGGAATGTATAACAAATAACAAGCGACTAAGTAAGAAGCCTATTATCATTCAAAAATATACATTACAACAGGACCAGTTTGTATATAACAGGACCATTTTGTAAAACAGTGTTAACTAACCATGTCATTCTGCGTAAATATATTGAAATACAGATAAATAAATGCAACTTAACTCAAGAGGGTGTTTTCTAAAAATGTGTATTTTTCAGACAAGAATTACAGACTCCTGCCACATCGAATACTGATAATTGTTGTATTCCTGTGAATGATGTGTGGCAGATTCATAACAAATTCACAATGATACATAGTGAACAGGTGAACAGAGGAAAAGAGAATGCTCGATCTGTGTCTACTACGAAATTATAAACTTACATGTTGTTGCATGTTACGACTAAAATAAAACACCAAATAAAAAATGGGTTTTATCTGCAAAATATATATATATTTTACATGAAGGTGTTATCTGCATGTGCAACATTTATCTTCTGAGTTCTTTCCTTGATGTTTTCTTTATATATGGTGATTCTTATGAAACAAAACTGTGTTCCTGGTTTAATAAATATACTAAGATGATATAAATGTATACAATCTATGATAAAACAACAGGATAATCATGAAAATTGATTTAGTTTTACCGTTTTAAATGTTTTTCATTGTGTTTATCTTTTTCTTTGTTTGTCTTTGTTTTATTCTTTATATATTATATTGTTTTATGCAAATGAGAATGTAATAAGTCTTATTCACCATGCCAAATGGGAATACTAACAGTACATGTGAAAAGATGGGTATAAAACTGTAACATAAAAGTTACATCTAAAAACTCTTTATGTTGTATATGGAAGAATAAAAAAAAAAAAAAGAATTTTCAGTGAAACGTGATCGCAAAATGTTACATAACACCCGGATCGTTGACCCGGTGTGCACAAATTTGGTAAAAAAGTCATGAAGTGGAACCGTAAAATATTCAAGCATTGCGAAGAAATCGCGAAAATAGAGAAGGGGGGGGGGGGGCTAAATCAGCTCCCCAGTCTTTTTAGGGTTAAACCATCATTTAATGCAAATACCTCCATGACATTCCCTATTTAGTAATGAAGGAGCATCATTCAGAGTCACTCGCTTACCTGGCATATCAAATTCATCGCCTGACCTACATAATGGAGGATGACATTATGTTTTTGAAACCCGGATTTTGAATTGTTTGCGCTAGAATGTAACGTTAATATTCCGCCTTGTTTTTAGCCCACGTTTTGCCTGTTAAAACCTGCGAACTGCGAGAGCTAACAACACGGGGCGAAGCTTATTTGTTCGAGATTGACCTCACGTTTGACCACTTCCACCATAAATGTACCATTTAGCTATCTCCTTTCATAATATACATCAAATACTTAACATATTTGTATGCATTTTTTACAATCAAACGTGATAAAATGTGTATTAAACATGCAATTGTCATAATACTTAATATACTATAGGTTTTCCCATCCATTTTTAAACAATCGTCATTCAATGCCGATAATTGTTAACTTCATTTTCGTCTCGGAAATGTGTGGCTTTCAGTTTGTCAAGTTCAATTTCGTCTTTCAGCACCCAATTTCGTTTGTTCCCAATCAAATTCGTGTTTGTCATATGCATTTTTGTCAAAGGTAATTCGATTTCGTCCAATCGCAGACTGTGTGCCAGAAAGTGATGATCAATTTCTTCATTTTGCGATCGATTTCGTTCTTTATCGTTCAAATTCGTCTCACATTAGCAAGCTGTGATTAGTATTGAATGTTGGTATGAAATATCTTGTTAATCATCACACTATGGCTGATTCTTGTGAGATATACATGTATTGTCATGGGTTGGTTGTAATTAATGTCTATCATATAATTTATCAACATTTTCAGTCATGATAACTCGCAGCGCTTATCAATGAATGAATGAATGAATGAATGAATGAATGAATGAATGAATGAATGAATGAATGAATGAATCAGCCAATCAATCAATCAATCAATCAATCAATCAATAAATCAACCAATCAATCAATCAACCAACAAATCAATCAATCAATCAATCAATCAATCAATCAATCAATCAATCAATCAATCAATCAATCAATCAATCAATCAATCAATCAATCAACCAATCAATTAATCAATCAATCAATCAATCAACCAATACATCAATCAATCAATCAACCAACCAATAAATCAATCAATCAATCAATCAGTCAATCAGTTTCAAGTTTGAATTACAAGTGAAATGCACGGTAAAATGTTGAATTTTCACAATGCATAGATACTACGGGACGAATTTGAATGGGACATTCTTGAAATCGATTGAACAATGATGAATTCGAACATAACATTGCCCACTTAATCGCCAGGTGGGACGAATTTCATTGCACAATGACGAAATAGAATGACCAAATTTTAAAGTTGATTGGTCATTGACCAATTTGAACGATGAATGACTAAATTGTATTTAACAATTGCACGTTCTGGATTTCTCGGGACGAAATTGAAGTTAACAATTATCGAAATTGAATGACGATTGTTTGAAAATGGATGGGAAAACCTATATTATATGCATCGATAATTGACATAATTTGAGGCCTTACATTAAAACAGGAATTGTTATCATTCTCCATTGATAGAGATCCCTGTGGTTCGTGATGATTATTTTGTTATATATGTTTTGATGTGATAATCATTAGTTATAATTTAGGTTGATCAATATGCATCTTTATTGTTTTATGTGTTTAAATGCGTAGTAATTTTACTAACGTTTAAAATGGGCTCTTTTTGTATTCTTTCTTTTGTTGGCATGTACTGTATGTATTAAATTGAACAATTATGTTAACATTATCTTACAGAAACCAATAAATTTAAAAATTGTAATGAGTGAACCATGAACAAAATGTATAAATGGTTTGTCCATAGTTTAACCTTACTTAAACATCAATATTTGAACCCCCCCCCCCCCCCCCCTCCACACCAATATGACTTAAATACATAAACTTCCCACATATTTATCAGATTTCAATACAGAACCCATGCACAAACTAAAGAAGCTATAATAGTATCGATCCTACATTATATTGACACTCTTTCGTCAACATCATCGTCATTGCTTCACGTGACGCGAGGGGAGTTTGTATAAATTGATTTTCTTAAACAAATATGATGAAAATACAATAGCTTATCAATCGATGAAATTAACTCAATGTTGTAGTTTAATATTTATAAATGGCGCCACCTTGTGCTAAGATTCTGACAGAATGTTCTCCATATAATTCATACCATTATAATTATGTTGAGCCCATTGTATTTGCCATGGCTCTTCGAAACAATCGGGGATTGACCAGTCATTCCCCCCAAAAATCAAATTATCATTACCGAAATAAATAGGTACAAACATAACGTATGAGGGTTACATCGTCCCTTCATTATAGACGTGACACCCTACCCATAGAAAGCAGTTAGGCCGTACTTTTATGCTGTATTTGATGAATCTTGTGACATACAATACTGATTGGGGAACACTGAAAACATTTATTGCTGAGACTGAATAAAAAACAAAAAATACCCCACAAAGTATGTATTTTCTTTAAGCATAGAATCCATGGATTATTTTAAGATGACAATCTCAATTTTGATGAAAAGCACAATTCAATACCCCACTGGGCCCTTTAAAGAGACTTAGTAGCATTGTCCAAATCCTCAAAATCCAATTGGAATTCAAACGGTTTCCTCATATCTTATTGTATTCTTATGAACATAAAAAGCATGGGACAGGTTTTCGGTTTTTCAAATTTCCCTTTTGTTAAAAAGTTATTTACGATTGAAGTATTAAGATGTCAAATTATCCAACGGATCGTCAGAACCATGTACAAAGTGAGTGCAATGATTTAGTGAATGTCACTTTGCATTTTTGCTCATAACTCGGCAAAATAAAGGCCATTTAACTGGAAATTTTCACACAACACCCAATGGATATATCAGATTACAACAATATACATTGAATCAACCATTCAAACATGTCAACAAAGTAACTAGATCCCTTTAAAGGGAGTTTGAAACTTTAATTCGCGTAAAACTGTACCTTACAAGCATGTTAACATATCACTGAAAACCAATTTCATAATCACTCGTACACACCACTGACATATATATAGTAAATTGACGAAGTTATCGAATTATTAATACTCTAGGTATTTATAAAAGAAACCCCAAAGTTAACACAGTAAACAGAAAGGATACGGTAAAAAGGCAAATTGTGTATTCAAGAATATATATACATACACTCTATTTTATTGCGTTGTATGAAAACCTTCACCTTCCTTTATTTCACGTTTTCATTCTTTGAGTACAATAACCACTGTATGCTATTGTTATGTTCCAATACAAAAACTAAGTCAAATTCTTATTTCAAACACAATTTTAAACCCTGCACTCTTTAATCCCTTTAATCCCAATTATTATAATAACCATAAATTGTATGCCAATATTACGTTTTATTACAAGTGCAAAAATCAGTCAAATAGTCATTCATACACAGTTCAAGCCAAGGTACACATTTCTACTTGAAAAACTTTTGACGACTAGTACGTGTATAGTTTATATTTGTACTTGTCTTCCACATGACTATTCTTACCTGTTTATTTTGTCTGGAAACTAATGTACATATTTTTTTTTTGTCCATTTGCTTTCAAGGCATTATATTAAAGGAGAAGTTTCCCCACCTACAATTTACTATTGATTATGTTCTGTACACATTAAAACATAATGTCATGCAAATATGTCCAACGTTTTCCCTCTGAGCAAAGGAGGGGCATCATTCAAAGTCAATCGCTGTATGGGTTAACCCCATTCATCGCGTACAGCATGGAGGCTGCCATTGTATGTTTTAAAGCCCGGATTGGTTATTGATAGCGCAAACATGTTACGCCATACCCCAACTAACAATCTCGGGCTCTTTTTGTTAGCTCTCGCAGCTTGCAGGGAATGTGCACAAACACACAAGAGTAGTTCGTGTTTGACGTTACATTTTTGAGCGAACAATTTAAAATCCCAGCTACATCAACATCAATGGCAGCCGCCATGCTGTACGCGATGAATGGGATTGGCCAGTACAGCGAGTAACTTTGAATGATGCTCCTTCTTTGCCCTAAGGGCCAAGGTTGGTCATGTTTCAATGTGTAGAGAACTTGATACAAAGTCAATAATGGTGGGGAAACTGTCCCTTAAAGCATTGTCACAACACATGGGTGCTATAGAACACACCATAACATAATCTGCTCACTATCTAACATTTTATTTTAAAAATAGAAGAACAAAACACAGATAATGATCTGTCCGACAAAATACGAAATACTATAGGTTTTCCCGTCCATTTTCAAACTATCGTCAATCAAATTCAAACAATGCTAACTTCAATTTCGTCCCGCGAAGTCGGGAAACTGAAATTGCTACATTCGATTTAGTCATTTACCATTCGAATTGAACAATGGTTATTCAAATTCAAAATTTGCTCATTCGATTTCGTAATTTTGCAAACGCACAATGTGAAGTTCGAATTCGTCGTTGATCATTCGATTTCAAGACTTAGTCGTTCAAATTCGTCACGTAGTGTGGTTGCCCTGGGTTATATGTATTTCCCTATTGTAGCTCATACAATTCATTTAAAAATGAATAACTTCAATAATAACTGTTCATAAAACCATTAACTAATAACAAAACAATTCATTCATTTCAAAAAACTATAATTGACCAAACGTCTGATTGGTTAATTTGTGTTGGGAGACAAATTAACATATCAAATGTTATTCCAAATACAAAAACCGTTCAATACAGGGTGGCCCAAAAAAAAACGGAACGGGGCACTTCCCAAAATTTAGTAACAAATGTATGATGTCCATCGGATAGAGTGTATTTTCAAACGAACAACGATACCAAGAACAGTCAATTTGGTCTTGAAGTTTTTGTTTTAGGGCGCTGTGAGTGACACCATGTCAGGTTCTCTTTTTTGTCAATTTGTATTGAGCCAGCGCTTGATGAATCGCACGAACCGCCGTTCATAGCGTTGAGCATCGCGCACTATTGTTAGCGTGCACTCAGCCGTGTGCCGAGAGAATGGGCATGGTCGCTGAATGGTATTACGGGCAAGGAGTGCGGTTAAACTGGCATTGACTAGGTCGAAATCGGCATAAATCGGCACCTGACATGGTCTCACTCACTGCGTCCTTACACAAAAACGACCTGACCAAAATTACTGTTCTTGGTATCGTTTTTCATTGGAAAGGACACCCTATCCGATGAACATTAACATTGTGGTATTATATTTTGGGAAGTGCCCCGTTCCGTTTTTTTGGGGCCACCCTGTATAGACGATAGACTAAAATTATGTGAAACTCCGGGACACAAAACATACATAGACATTGGGTTCACATTTACAAAGCATAATAATGAAAGGATGATGAAACAAAGTATCAAATACAGCTTTCCAGTTTGTTTGACGAGTTTGAATGGGAAATAACAACATTAAATTCACAAGGACGAATTTGATTATCACATTGTACATTGGCAGGAGCGATTGGACGAAATTTAACACGTTTTGACTAAAATGATCGGTACAACGACGAATTTGATTGCGAAAGAACAAAATGGGTGCGCAATCACGAAATCGAACATTACATATGACCGGCGAATGATTTTCTGGACGAAACTGAAGTTAACAATTATTGAAATTGAATGACGATTGTTTGAAAATGGATGGGAAAACCTATAATGTACAGAAGCTATGACGTCATAAAACGTCATACATTTTTTTATTTTTTTTATTTTCAAATTTGAACTTCATTTTCGGAAAGAACATAACAAATAATGTCCAAATACCGAAAATCAATTGAATATGTTTGGTATTGGCTGAAATATGCCCATCCGAATACATTGGTTGTCAATAGGCAATCAGTGTTATAGTGCTCTGGTTCATAAAGTTATGAATCACGGCACTATAACACTGATTGCCTATTGAAGTAAAATTCATTCGGATGGGCATATCTCAGCTAATACTTAACATATTCAATTTATTTTCGGTATTTTAACATTAATTGTCATGATCTTTCCGAAAATGAAGTTCAAATTTGAAAAATCTAAAAATAGATTTTTTATGACATCACACATCACCACTCTATAACATTATGTAATATATAATAAAATTGCCAACTATTGATATACAAAAAACACTCGGACACAAAACAACCACATGTCTATAATAATTGAAGGGGTAGTTTAGTTTTGGTAGAGAGGGCGCTGCACATCACAATTTGTTTGTGAGGTAATGAAAAACTGAGTGTCGAATTTGAGAGAACATGCAATTTTAATGGCAGAATAAACTTTATTTGGTCAAAAAACGTCCCAGAAACGGCTGAAATATCAATAAATATATCTGATCTGATCATTATTTGGGGCCCAAATAATTAGATGATTTTTTCTAAAAATTAAACAAATGCTTGCACTTTTTCAAACATTTTCAAAAGCGTTTTTTGTCATAGTTGTTGATGATCTCTATATTTAATCATTATTTCAATAAAACATCACATGCATAATTTTGTATGAAAAATGATTGAAACCAATGTTTTTTTTAGAAAGCACCCTCTTGTGTTTGAATGGCTCTTTTTAAACGATAACAGGCTTTTTACTTAGCCGTTCGTAATTTTGTATACCTTTCGAGCATGGTGGAGTTAAAACTATTAGTTTTATAATGTTACTGTCCATGTTTGGTTACTAAAGTTCAGCCTTACCAAAACTGTACTACCCCTTTAAACACGAAGTGATCAAACAATTAATAAACACATACTTATGAGAAGTGTACAAACTTAAATTGTACCGCCACCCGAAAATAATGTTCTTATAAATGAAAGGTAACATCTTTAGTAGTAGTGTATACCATCAGCAAGTTCAGAAAAATATGTTTCCACAAACAAAATATATACAGTAATTGGAAAACGCATCACCATTCTATTAAAGACATGCGTTCATGGGTCTCCATGTACAAATACTATCTTTGTCCAGAGCGAACGAATCGTCCGGGGTTCTCATGTCACCAAACGTACGCGTGAATAGCATCGGCGCACTCTCAAATGTTTGGCGCGAACGGAACCATGAAATAATTATGGTTCCGTAAGTGATGGTAGTTAATTGCATTGTTCATGAATTACACAACCCTTTGACAAATTTAGGGTATTTATTTGATATCATAAATCTGTACCAAAACATATAATTACGTGCTGTTCTTTGCCAGGAGGTCCCGTTTAACAGAGGATGGTACGATAGAAAATATAAAATTTTGTGTATTTACAGAAACATTCATACAATTTGCATTATGTTGGATAACAACCCTAACCGTCTTTTATTTTTTCACTACAACCTTTTAATCTGAATGCAGTAACCACTATCAGCCATACCCACTGTATGGTAGTAGTATGTTTTAATACAAAACAAAAAGTTAAATGGTTATTTCAAACACAATTTTAAACCCTGCACCCTCCTCCTTTTTACAACATCCTAGAAATTGAATTACACTATAAAAACACATAACCTACATACAACGTAAGCCAATATCACGCTCCATAACATGTACACATTACAGTCAAATTGACATTCAAACACAATCAAGCTGAGATACACAGTTCCACTTGAACAGAATCGGGACTATAGTTCGTGTATAGTTCATATTAACTTGGCTTTACATGACTAGACTAATTATCCATAGTTTAACGTAAAATAGTGTTTTAAAACTTCGGATAAATTTCTCTTATGATAACTTTTGTGATATTTTGAATAATAAATTAGATACTTGTATTCCTAAACAAAGATATAACATTAATAGTTATAACAAAACTCCAAGGCTCCATTGGTTCACTAAATCAATATTACGTTCGATGAATAAGAAAAATAATCTGTTTATAAATATAAATTAGATGGTACAGAACGATTACAAATTAATTATACATCTTATGAAAATATTTTGACTACGATTATTCGATTGGAAAAGAACAAATACTTTGAAAATATGTTGGCATTATATAAACATGATATGTAAAATACTTGGAAAATGATTAAGCAGGCAATGAATGTTGCTAATAATAGATCAGACATAACACAAGGTAAGTTTAATGATGAGATTGTTGAGGATCCTAGGGACATAGTAAATGATTTAAATCATTATTTTTCATCGATTTTTTGGGCCAGCCTAATTCAAATTCTAGATTTTTTGTTCGTACTCATAGATATGAAATTTCAGATATTGTATCGAAACTAGACACTAAGAAAAAATCAGGCCATGATGAAATAAATAATTTTATTTTAAAGGGCATTTTATCTTCCACTGTGGATCCTCTCGTTTATATTTTTAATTTGTCTTTATTATATGGTCAGATACCCCACGCTATGAAAATTGCTAAGGTCATTCCTTTGTTAATAATTATCGACCGATTTCTTTATTGTCCTCTTTTTCGACAATTTTACAAAAGATTACATATTTTCCGACAGTATCCTTTTTAAAATATAATGAAATTTGATCTAATCTTCAATTTGGTTTTCGGGAAAACATATTATTGGACTTCTCCAAAGCCATCGACACGATTAACCACGATATTCTACTTAATAAACATTCACATTATGGTGTACGTGGGATGGCCTTGGAGTGGTTCAGGAGCTATATTTTATATAGAAAGTAGTATGTATTTTTAAATGATAACTCCACAATGTAGTACATGTATATTAGGCCCACTTTTATTTATTTTATACATTAATGACTTTTGTCGATCATCTGATATATCTTTCGTACTTTTTGCTGATGACACAAATTTTTGTTTTTTCGCACAATGATCATTATAGATTAGTCGAAATAGTTCATATTGAAATGAGTAATATTTTATTGTGGATAAGAGCAAACAAATTATATTTGAATCTCCAGAAAACGAAATATATGTTGTTTAGTAAATCTATAGATTGGTTGCCTGTTAATATAGTTTTGGAATATACCCCATTGGAGTGTGTTTCATTAAATGTGTGGGTATAACGGTTGATAATAACCTTTATTGGAAATATCATATTGATAATATTTGTAAAATTATTTCTCGAAATATTGGTATTATTTATTAAGTAAAGACATGTCTTCCTTTGAATTCATTAATTATGCTTTATAGTTCATTGATACTCCCATATCTGAATTATGGTCTCTTAGTTTGGGGCAACACGCATTAAACGTTATTACATAAAGTTTTGCTATTACAAAAGAAGGTTATTCGTATTATTTGTAATTCCCCTTTTCGCTGCCATACAGAAGCTTTATTTTTTTTAAATAATATTTTAACGGTTAAAGATTTATATCGGAATAACGAACCTTCGGAATAACGAACCTACGGAATAACGAACCTTCGGAATAACCGAACCTTCGGAATAACGAACCTTCGGAATAATAATAATTACCCAACAAGACACTCTGAGGAATGTTATTTACCTCTCTCTCTTAGCTCAAAATGCTTATATATATATGAATGCCTATCGATTAATATTTGTAAGAAAAAATTGAAATTGTTTTTATTTCAATCTTATGAACATCATTAATTATATCGCCCATTTATTATTGCCCCTTCATTAAGTCTTCTTTTATTTTCCCTTTTTTGGTGAAACAAGGTCTTCTACTCGCTGACTAAAAATGTAATTTGATATGTTTTATTGTGCCCTTTCATGCATATCTCCTTTCGTAAGCGCAATTCTTCTTCCCCAGCTTCTTCTAAACCCCACATGCAGCTCATCCTTTTGTACTATTTTTGTACCCCCGAAACCTCATTTTTCTCTTCTTTTTCTTTTTTTGCAGTGTTTATTTTGTGTATCGTTACCGTCTTCTTCTATCTTTGTCATGTAATGTTCTCTCTTGTCCCATTTTCGTCTCTATTGGCATCCCTTTTTCCTTTATTTTAGCTCGTTTGTAGTAATGAATTCACTATTGTATTCATTTAATTATTCATTATTATCTGAGGGGTCCACTTTTGTACAAGCATTGCTTTTTAGTGGACCCCTCTTGTTTCCAATATGTATACCATAATCTTTGTAAATGATTATAATTGATTTGATATGTTTTGTTGGAAACATAAATCAAATTGAAATTGAAATTGAAATAATGGGATCTGAATAGCGGAATAACATGAATAGTGTGAATATGAATATGACAATATAACGTTTCATTACATCTACAGAAATACAGTAAAATTGAAAACACATTTCAAGGTAATATACACATTTCTACTTGATTAAACTCTTGAGTAGTGTAGTAACTAAATACCTCATGCACTGAGAGACTCTAGTTGAAATTATGGATTCAGAGATGACAGGAATAGCACAATTTTACTAGTGGCTCGAAATAGTGCATGATATATTTGTTGTATAACCTTGTAACAAATCTTTAAACAAATAATACCAATGTTTTCACTTATCATCAATGTTACTTTAAGTCGATGATTGAGAGTCATCCAACATTATTGAAATTATGTAATCCAATCATAACTGTACACGTTTGTAGAATAGTCAATCCAATATAATTTTCAATATTCCACGACTATTTAAGCAGTGAATAATTTGGTTATATACCGAATCAACATATAATCTGATTGATTCATCGCACAAATACATGAAAAATATAATATAAAGAAAAACAAACCATTGATCATGGAACCATTACTGACTATGTTCTGTTCGTGACACTGACCCCTTTGCGTGATAGCAAAGACGCTAAATGGAAAGACCGACCACTGTACAATTATCCTGTACAAAGTGAATGGACAGCGCGCGATGTTCAAAATTAACACGCACTTTGATACGCAGGAAATTTCATTATGACATCATAATAACAATGTTTACTTCTCCTGACTAAAAATAATTTCAAGAAGACGCGATAAAGTTTGATGATCCCAAATTTGCATAGCGTGCGTGAAATTTGTTTTGCGCACTTGGTTACGCGTACAATTATAAAGAATTAAATAAAGACAGTGCGCGGACTGAGCGCGCGTTAACATTATAATTCGCGAGTAGCCATTGCCATTTTTTCTCTACACTGTAAGATCTTTAAATTGTAAAAAATATGTTTTTCACAGCTATGATTTCAATTGTAAAATCGCTATCGACTAAAATGTTTACATATTTTTCTCATGAGGATGATATTAATTCTATATAAAGACACAACCCTAAAGGTTACTAAGGTCGACACTAAGCTGTTGTTCAATCTAGTTGTTCATGCTAGCCTGAATTTGCCGAGTTTTAGTAAGTACAGTTTGATTCTTATTTTCTTGAAAACTATTACTAAAGAAAGGGACATATGTTCAAAACAAGCTATCGACTATGTTTGTATGAATAAAAATGACATACATATAGTGATATTCTAAATTCCCTATGGTTACTAAAGTCCCGATTAAGCTCGATTTTATTCTTTATTTTGCCTGAAAGGACATCGCTGCGCGACCACCAGTGATCTGTGTTGTAATTATATAGTAATTGGTAATAGTCCTAGCGCAGAGCGAGTGTTGCGCTACCTTTCCATTGATGGTTACGCGCATTTACAACTAATGCGCGCCCAAATGCAAAACGCGCGCAACAAAGTGAATTATTAACCCGCTTTACATACACACGTGTAATTGAACGGAGGAAATAGTTGTTCGTATTTATAAAACGGATCCGGTAAATTCAATAACGTGATTGGTTAAATCCTGTCACGTGACTATTTATTAATTTCAACAAACATACACGACCGTGCGATTAAGGGTGCAACGCAATGCGTTACTCGTTTACGTTGCACAACTTTTTGCACGGCTGATGACGTCACAATGCTTGTTTACATTGTTTCTATCGAAGTAAAAATTCGCGAAAGCCATACAAAAAAAGATGGAAAACGCTTCGTTTTGTAAATTATCTGTTCTGTAGTAAATAAATATAAAATATATGGTATATGGATTGATATTACTAAGTTTGGGAATGGTAATGTATACAGTCCTTTTCATAATTCTCACTTTAACGGAATTTTTTTCGGCGATTTCGCATCGATCTGAATTTGGTGAATTTAACTCTGACAGAGTATTTTGCTGCAGAGTGAAATCAGTCAGTGAGAGCAGTAGTGATGATGAAATTCTTAATAAATATACACTCCAGAAAGTAAATATACTTGGTGATTAATTGTGGCAAGTCTGTTTCAAATTTTCCAGCAAAATAAACAATTCCGTGGTTTAGCTCGTCTTATAAAACAAATAGCCTAATACTACGGTCTTATTATCGTGCGTCATGTACATGCATCGCACTCTCGGGTTTGACGAATTACTGTCACGACCGTGGACACGATGTAAGGAAAACGATGCAAAATGTGCACCGTTTTATACATACAATCGCCATGTTATACATTTATTAATATTCACGGGTGAAAATATTATGTATTTCTTTTTAAATTGCTCTTTGGGAAATCTCGTCGAGCATCTTTCGCAAGCTAAAACAAGACCTCCGCTCGCAGAGAAGCTTTTATCACACGCATCTGTATGGACATTTTGTGAAATATGATCACCCGGCCTCTATGACGTCACTTTCATGGTATAGTGCACTATGCCATGAATGACGTCACGGTATTGCACATTTTTTCTCCATGGGCATTTTGTTTTCAACATCATCAACATCATACCAATGCTTTGTTTGGTCACATTACGCTATGTATACTAATCACTGAACAGGATTTCATTAATGAAGGATATAATATTGTACTTATCTTAACAGATTTTACGTTGTTTTACTTGGAATAAATAAAGAATATTGAACCATCGATGCATAAAAATGGATCATGTCATGTCAATAACCAAGAACGTGAATAGGTTTATGTGGGACCTGGATTTGAGAATTACATTATTTATTGCAATGCCTTTGTTTTCATATCACGATTTTAATAAATTCGTTTAGCAGATGCTATTCATGTTTTTCTCAATATTTGGAAACGATTGTGTGGAATGTACAATGGTACTTACCCAGCATTGTACGAAATACTACACTACATGCATACATTCCATTTATATGGCACATGGCAAAGTTGACATAAAAACAGTACATAAACTACAGTATACGCCTTTATACATTACTTAATCTACTAAATGTCCAGCTATTGACATGCGAACATCCCTCGGACTGTGAACACCCACATATCTATGTTTAGTAAAAACACAAAGTGATCGAACAATTGATAAACGTGATCATTATGAGAAGTGTACAAACATAACAGGAGGATATGGTAGAAAGTCATATGTAGTTTATTCAATAATATACAGGGTGGCCCCAACAAACGGAACGGGGCACTCCCCAAAATAATGTTACAAAATATTATGTCCATCCAATGAAAAACGATACCAAGATTAGTCATTTTGGTTGTGTAGCTTTTGTTTTAAGACGCTTTGAGTCAATTGGTTAGAACACATGATCTGATTTACCATTGATTATCATTAACAATCAATTGCATATCTTTATGCAATAAGGCCCATGACGTATATCGAATGCTGGTTGTGTGGGAACTACGGGGGACTATTTTTTTCGTAGAATACTTGGTACATACTTTTTCACATTAAAGAAAAAAGAGGTAAAATTGTATACGTCATCTGCTTCATAAGAAGAATTTAAGTAACCAACAAAGGCTATGATGAGGAATGTGACACCGGATAGAACAGCGGTGTTGAAGTGTATGATGAAGGAATCCTTTACTTGTACCGTCCAATTATAATCTGTTGATAACAAATAAAATGTCAATATATATAATGTATGTTAGGGTATTTACAAAGGAGAGATATTGGGAAAATGAAAAAAGAATGTTTGTATAACTATTGAGAATAATTTACATGTAAATAATTTTAAAAATGGAATGTAAAGGGATCGTGTAATAAAACATTGCCATTTGTTTATTATCATCTTGATCATGACGTATACCAAGTTTGAATATAAAATGAAATAGCAGTAATGAGACATACGTGATAATTCATGATATGTGACCTTTGACATTTTACATCATGATCTAACATCTTACCCAAGTCATCCTCTCTAAAAGAGGCATTGACTAATAAATCCCCCCTTCTCCACAATGCGTACGAAATGACTATTTCATGTTAAATACTCGGTAATTACTATTTTAATAAGTTGTCAGATGAACAACAAAATGGGTATTCGGCATGAATACAGGTGTGTAACGAAAGAGTGCTCTATACATTTGAACCTGCTGGAATGTTCCCTAGTGGGTGGTGAAATTAAGTATTGGGGCGTATTCGATGGCCGAGTTAAAAATACTATTGGTTTTCCTGGTTAAATTCGTCAAAACAGCAGCCAAACTGACAATTCGATCGATTGAATTAGAGCGATATTTGCTATATTTAGACTTTAAATCCGGTTAAAGGCATTTGATGGTGTACTTTTGTTCATTCAAAAATGTGGTTGTTTTGTTCAAATTAGCACTGCATAATCGTCATTTAATTTCCCGTAGGTAAAAAAAAGAAGAAGAAATTTGCACTTTGATCAACGTTTAAATTAGTTAATAGGCACCCAGTGTTGCTCATAAAACATTCACATTGGTGAATCAATGATTCCTTTATATCAAATACAGTCAAACCTGTCTATAGCGACCACTCACGGGACCGGCGAAAAGTGGCGAAAAGTTGGCGGCCATTTTTAATGTCTGGTCGCATATATTGTGCCTATATGAGCATGTGTAATTATTTGGCATCTGTACACGCACGTGTTCATAGTTTCATCTAGTATTTGTTGCATGCATAACCACAACAAAAGTTGAAATGATATATTGGCATTATGATTATTTTGAATGATATTGAATATGTGTATTATCTTTTTAAGCGAAATTAAAATTTATTACATTTATTGACTCATCAGCTGCACTTTTATATGCGCCTGTGTAGTTTTCTATATAGGATTATAAAGTCACAATGTAATGTTTGGTCGTATCAAGGGCACGGATTATCAATGCAAACAAGAAACACGGGGGAAACTCCCAGCCTCGGCGATTAAAATATAATTATGTTAGATGAAATTCAGTTATGTTGAGTGAAGTGCCTTTGTTCGACGCATTTCTGTATCACCATCAGGTACTGAAGGGCACATTTAGGCCCGGCTTCGCAAAGGAGAATTGTACAAACCATGGTTTAAACTATGGTCTACATCTATGGAGTGCTGCTCGTATACAAATAAAACAATTTCTAATTTCTAATTATATGACTGTTAGAGCTTGTAAATCAAAAATTTCACCATCTGATAAGACAACCATTTATTTGGTGCATTCAGTGAATGTGTACCATCAACATTGTTAACAATTAAAGGGATCTAGTAACTTTGTTGACATGTGCAAAAAGTGATGAATGGTTGATGCAATGTATGTTGTTGTTATCTCATATGTCCAAATGGTATTGTGTGAAAATTTCAAGTCAAATGGACATTGCATGGCCAAGTAATGAGCGAAAATGCAAAGTGATATTCACTAACTCATTGCACTCACTTTGTACACGGTTTGTGCGACAAGAGAGCGCGTGAGTCGATGCTTTGGTCGCTCATTAGCGCCATTTTTTTGGTCGCTATACACAGGTTTATACGTGCGTTGGGACTCAAATGGGGTGGTCGCTGGTCGCGTTAGGCAGGTGGTCGCATCACGCAGGTCGCTTAACACACTTTCAGGGGAGGACCGGAGAGCGGTCGTTACGAGTAGGTGGTCGCTATAGCCAGGTGGTCGCATTAGCAGGTTAGACTGTATTTATTTGTCTTATTTATTCAGGTAAGGGTATTCAGTGCTCTTTTTGCTACTTTTCATAAAGGGACCTGCATTTAATTTTAGTATTTACAACTCGGCTATTTGAAACACTTCCGCACTTTAATGTGCACTCTCACCACTACTAGGAGAACATTTCAACAGGTGCTACACTATAGTGCACTTATCCTTGTTACACACCATCATAGATGCCAAGTACAAATTTGTAATGTTTCCGATCGCGTACTTTAAAAGTTAAATTGAATGAAAGGTTTAGTTATTCAAATAATGATCCCTATCGTAAGTAAACTTCGTGCAAAATTGATGATCGAATCGTCAGTTTGGCTGCTGTTTTTACGAATTTGACCAGAAACCATTTATTATTTGTTTATCCAACAGAGTTTGATGCCACTTGGCACCTCTTACCAATAATCAAATTGCTTATACAAGTCAGACTAGAAACTGTAGAGACCTTTCTACGGTATAATCACAGCTAATTACAGGAAAACAAATAGACAAATACGCGTTTAGGGTATCTTTTTCTCCAAACTTGTTTCCCGGACTTGTCTTTTATATAAGGTAGATCTTGTTTAGGGTTAAATGTTTAAGGTTGTTAAACATTTCCATTATTTTTAGAAGTTTAATTGAGAGCAATTGACGTAGACCTTGTTTAGGGGTATGTTTTAGGGGTTATACTTGTTTAGGGGGCAAAATTGTCAAAAAAGCACGCGAAAATACTTGAATAGGGTATAAATTTGACCAATGAATAAAACTTTTTTAGGGTGGGTTTGAAAAACCTATGGTCGCGCGTGTGTACAGCAATATAGTTGAGTGGCCCCCCCCCCCCCCGGGTTTAAACTGATATATGTCTGGAGGGCGCCACTTTTAGTTAACGGCTGCACTTTGAAAGAAAGCAGCCTTGTAAGCTTCTTTTTCCCCACTATTCAAGCACCATTAAATCAAAAATATTAATAATTGTGATGACAACTGACACGTCTTAGTAATCAAAATCAGTTTGACGAGAACTGTCCTATTTCTTTACTATGAATTATGAATAGCGACAATTTTTTTAAAAATCATTAATCACGACTCTGAATTGGTATTATAGACAGTGACACGATATATGAATTGTCAAGAGCGGACCTTATTCGTATTCTGAACAAAATATATCGAGTATTTTTCCATCTCCTGTTTAACTCAGTTAAAGGACAATGAAATCCAGACAAATTGTTGTATGCACTACAAGACACTGATGAATAGTCTCTGAAAATTTGAGCACAATCGGTCAAGAAATAAGAAAACTATGGCTCTTTGAAAAGAGCCATGTATTTCTTCGAGTGACTCAAAATGGCAACGCACTCTGGCAAAGTTGTGGACAACTCCCCATACATTTTGTACACACAATTTCAGTTTTGTTCAATTTTCTCAAAATTTATATTTACCCTTTGTTCGAGTTCAACATATGTTTTGTAGAATGCTTTTATACATAACATATCATGAGTTGGGGGAATGGGAAAATGTGACTATGTAGAAAACTGTAAAAATGGGAACATTTGTGTACAAAACATATGGGGAGTTGCCCACGCACTTATCAGAGTGCGTTGCCAAATTGATTTCCCCATAGGAATAAGTGGACATCTTCAAAGAGCCGTAGTTTTCTTGTTTCTTACCCGATTATGCTCTAACTTTCAGAGATTATTCTTCTTAATCTCTTCAAGACTATGAAAGCAACATTTTGCTTGGGTTTCATTGCCCTTCAAACAAAACATGATTTCGTTTTCTAGCATTTTATCCATGGCCATGTTTCGTGTTCCGTGTTGCACTCGTGGCATGCTCAACCCAAGTTATCAAGTTATGGATGTTCTTGGAATAGTAGCCCTTTTGCTGTAGTATGAATAGCGACATTGAACAATACAACTACAATTGTGAACAATGACCCTCATGAAGAATGAACCCCTATTCAAATTATGCATGGCGACCCTTATAACAAGTTGACGATTTTAAATAGCTTACTTGAACAGCGAGCGTACCCCGAACTAGACGTAAGTAAACTTCCGCAAGAAAGCATGCATGACATGAAGATGTCATACTATACCAATCAGAAAAAACATACCTTCATATCGCGTGCCGAAATTAAGTTCCCGAGGTTTGTGGTCATTGCAAAAGTCGATTATGAGCTTGAAGTTCACGTCACAACTTCGTGTAGTTAGATCCAGAGTAAACGTTTCAGGCCATGACTGTTGAGACGTTAGGAGATCTTGTTTTGATATGTTCTGCAAGTAAATGAAAAACCCGGTTATTTGGACGAATCGCATGTAATCTTTAGGGTCATCGTTAAGGAAAATGGCTATTTCGACAAATAAACAAGGCATAGACAGCGGATCTGCATTATTTAACATTACTAGGACTAAGACGTGACGGAGTTGTGCCGATACCAGTAAGCATGTAAGAGAGCGATTCCATTATCTTGTTGCATTTCGTGTTGCATTTGTTGCTTAGATCGAACTTCAGTAATACATTCATATTTTGTCGATAGTGGTCGCAGCGTCAATGACCGCCGGGGGTACACGTATATTAGCCATACGGGTAAGTGCCACTTTGAAAAACTTTTTTCTTAGCCGATTACCACTATTAAAGGGATCTAGTAACTTTGTTGACATGACTGTGCAAAAAGTGATGAGTGGTAGATACAATGCATATTGTTGTTATATGATATGGCCACTGGGTGTTGTGTGAAAAGTTAAACGGACTTTATATGGCCGAGTAATGAGCAAAAATGCAAGTGACATTCACTTTCTCGTCGCACTCACTTTGCACACGGTTCTGAAGATCCATTAGATAATTTGACATCTGAACAATTCAATCGTAAATATCTTTATAACGGAATGGAAATTTTAAAAACCGAAACCTATCCCATGCTTTTTTTGTTAATAAGAATACAACAAGATATGAGGGAACAGCTAGAATTTCAATTGGATTTTGAGAATTTGGACAATGTTACTCAGTCCCTTTAAGGCTCTGTAGACCTTCAATCAAACGATAACCGCTATTAGACATATAAGTAAAACATAGTGGCTCAATAGACTATAAGTAAAAAATGCCACTCTTTATACCTGACAAAAACTGACCCAAGATCCTGCTTCTCACTCAGCTTGACATCTTCCATTGCAAGATCATAATTTCCCCTCACATCTGCTCCCTAGAACTCCGTTTTGAAGTAGGCTGATGCACACACTCCCACCCCCAATAAAACAATAAGTTGAGTACAGCCCCCCCCCCCCCCCCCCCTCCAGTAAATTAGCCCGAGTTTTGTACCCTGAGAGAAATCTCATGTAAGCTGCTTACTCGGGGTCGAGCTAACTTTCTGATAACCCGAGGTTTGCGAGTAATTGGACAGAAAGAGGCATAATCCCAACTATTTACAAATTGACACCAATGTCAGTCACGTTAGCGGCGGCTATGGTGTGACCGTGTGCTAAATACATTTAAAGTCAAAGCCTTTGTTAAATCGATGGTCACCAGATTTGCGTTATGGCCGACATTGTCGGGTTTTGAATCGTTTGACCCAGACGAGTCACATTATTATTTATCATGACTGGGTTTACCTCATTTTGGGGAAACTGTGCATTATAGATATTCAATATAATGTAAGGGTGTATCAGGGTGCAAAGCCTGTGTGTTTACACTGAAATTGACATTAACCATACACTTATCAACCTTCAAAGCATCCATAAATGCGACCCCATAACATATTTAGTGTCTTATAATCTTATTTGAATATGCACGTGCTATTATGAAACGTATATTAAAATTATATACGACGTTGCTCAATTGTTGCGTATTGATCAAGGCTTTTGTATAAATTATCTTGAACCATTTGTATTACGATGCTAAGCAAGATATTAAACTCCTTAATAATTAGCATGTAACGAATGTAATGATAGTCCTATTTAGTCCCATAGTACTATTTTAAATTCTAAAAAACGTCATGTGAACTTTTAAACATAAGACTTATAAATTTCATCTCATTTTAAAGGGATAGTTGAGTATTGGTCAAACTTAACTTTAGTAACCAAAACCTGCACCATTACGGTACAACGTAATAGTTACAACTTCACCATGCTCGAAAAGTATACACAATTACAAACGGCTAAGTAAAAAGCCCATTATCATTCAAAAAGAGCCATTAAAACACAAGAGGGCGCTTTCTAAAAAGGCATAGGTTATAACCATTTTCCATACAAAAGTATGCGTGTGATGTTTTATTGAAATAATGATTAAATAGAGAGATCATCAACAACTATTTAAAACACTTTTGACAATTTTTGAAAAAGTGCAAGCATTTTGTAAATTTTTTGAAAAATCATCTAATTATTTGGGCCCCAAATAATTATTAGATCAGATATATTTATTGATAGTTCAGCCATTTCTTGGTCGATTTTGACTAAATAAAGTTTATTCTGCCATTAAAGTTGCATGTTCTCTCAAATTCGACACTCAGTTTTTCATTACCTCACAACAAAATTGTGATGTGCAGCGCCCTCTCTACCAAAACTAAACTACCCCTTTAAGTAATTCCAAGTGTTTGCCGAATTTCCTGATAATATGTAATTTTTCGTTGGCATAGTAATACTAATTATAAGAAGTATTTCAAATGGCAGCCATTACAACAAATGTGACCTTACACCAAAAAACGACCAATAAGTCGGGAAAACTAATTGTGCTTATTTTCATACAATATTAAAATAGAAGTCATTACCATTAAAATGGTATATAATTTGTCATATTTGGACTAAGCATACCCTCTCAAAATGAACGCCAACGATTTGGAATATGGCTGAAGCATTTTTAAAATAAGGGAGAAATGGGCCACTTAAAAGATCAGTGTCCATTCAAATGCTGTAATAAGATCACATTTATTAGATGAAAAATAATATTTAAACATGATTTCCGACACTCAAAATTTCACAGAAGGTAGATTAAGATATGCTCATTCAGGAAATACCAACATCCGAAATTTCATATTTTGAACAAAATTTTACTATTTTAGCTAATAAAAGAGAAACTACCACAGCGACATAACGGTCGTTTTGTGGTTTAAGGTCACAAAGTTACTGCCATATCTGCCAGGATTCGTTTCGTGGATAATTTAGTACGTATATTTGCTTGATAAGGTGGTGTCGGCGCATAATCTGTCTGGGCGGATAGCCTGTCTGGGCCGCATGATATCCTGACGGATTCGTCAGCTTGTGCTAGGATTAGCCGACTGGGGACGTATTATTCTGTATAACGTTGGCCCGTCGAAGCATAATCAGTCTGCCGGATACTGTGTCCCCATTCGGTTTATGTATAACATATTTCGATGATCTATACTGTATACATAACCTAACCCTAACCCTAACCCTAACCTTAATTTGGTGGCTATAGGTCAGATTAGTGGCTATAGGTCAGATAAGTGGCTATAGGTCATATTTAGTCGCTATAGGTCAGTCTATACAGGTATAGCTTGACTTTAGGAGCAGTCTATCCGTCCGACAGCATATCCTAGCACAAGCTGACGAATCCGTCAGGATATGCTAGCATAGGAATTGAATAGTTATTTTATGGAAATATGCAAGGTATGTTATTGTGAGCATGTTATGTTGTGAGTTTGTCGTTTGTTTATCTCCATTTAGCTGACTAATGATTGACAGGTGGGGGATCTTTACTCTGGAGATTTTTTGTTTTTGTTTAGAGATGGGTCATAGAAAACTGAAAAGAAATTATTGGTAAACTGTTTAATAATATACAAACAATATACACAAACAATACAGTTGATGTATACACTAATACTCATTAGTTGAAGGCAACTTGCATTTTGATTTTAGGGAACCTTTAATGTCAAACAGATCATGATATTGCACTCATAAGGATATAATATCAATCTATTTCAGTATATGTTCTATTATTCTTGACTTAACATGACAAAGCAATGTTCATTAACATAACAAAGCAACAATTATATTGGTCAACGATAAAACCCCACTCATCCTTCGATACGACATTGTAAAAAACGATGCATGTTTAATAAAGTTCTAAGAACGTTACGGTTATACATCATGTGGGTGTAAATTACAAGCATTTTTTCACATCTATTGATTAACTTTGTATCTATACATACCTTTTGTTCTTCCTTGGTGTTTTTGTATGTTACACATAGAATGATGTCTCTTTCTTCAAATGAAATAGGTACAACTACACCCCAGGAGACTTGTTTATATCGCATTTCATTCTCCATTTTAGACCTCATATCCTAAGACAAAAATATAATGTCACATATTTATGGCAATCATAAATATCAGCGTGAAGATGGAAGCATAATTATAATTATGTCACAATAAAGTATGAGTGCAAGAGAAAATGGAAATTGTTATGGTATGATATTTACCCATAATGTGATAATTAACCTGATCTTGAAATATCTCAGAACACTTAATTTTGTTTAAATACGTCATGATGTAAACAAAAATAGTGTCACAAATAGTTTCACACATCGTAATATCACTGCTTTATATTATTACTAAATAATCCTATGTAAGGAATTGACCAGCACATGTTATGTCAACCTATTTGATACTTTATATGAATGCATCATGTAAGTAAATATGAAATGGAATTCTGAGGTCAAGCACCAGAGTTAGTGAGTTGTCCATCATTTTCTTTCATTATTTGTAGCGTTTTCTCCCGCAATATGTCAGCTTGTCCAGTTGCGGCTGACACGATTATACGATGAAGTAAGATGAAATATTGCCCCCGAACGAGATACAATGTGTATTCGGTTTAGTATACTTCACACACTGATCCATAGCACATACATAATTATTGTAGAATTGTGGCACATATTTCCACTTACATCTTTCTTTCCTTCAAGTCCCTCAAATATGTGTACGTATAGTATAGGTAGTCGACTACTTGGCATGGTATTTGGTAGATATGGGACAACCCAGAAGTTCTTCGTCATCGCCTTGCTCTTGCTGCTTGCGGTGTATACCTTATCGCTAAAGTGAAACAGGCTAACCATCATCTCTTTTGACCCGACAATGCACGTTTTATTGCTGCATTCAGTTCGAGTCCATAATTCATCATCTTGAAAAAAAAATCATACAAACAAATAATTTACATCGGAACAACGAATAAGAACCCCGTACAAACTAAATTGTACAAATTTAACTTAAATTTACATAGTATTGACGAATAGGAAGACAAACATTTTTATCGCCACATCTATTACAGTTCCTTCTTTGGTTCTATTTTTTCATATTCGCATTCACAATACTTTTTTTTGATTTCTCTTGATAGAAATTAAGTATTCGTAATACATATCCGTGCTTTACGTTTCCCTTAATTGTTCCAAATTGACATTATATTAGTCAATTAAAACACTTCTCGTATAATATCACCCTACCTCCTGTCCCTCCCTCGGCTACCAAACCCAAACCGTCTCATCCACTCTAGAGATTTAGTTAGTTAAAATCCTTCCGTGCCAATGTTTGCACATAAGGCGGCGCCTATCTCCGATTCATTAGCCCAAGGCCACACGTCTACTAAATGTAGCGATAGCTACGGAAGGGGGCCAGTCCTCTGGTACTCTTGAGATTACAAAGGTATAAATCAAATTACTTTTAGATTCACTATTATAATAAGAATGAATATGGCACAAACATTACCTGATTTATCATATTGTACAATCTCCACGGTGTCATTTTCACTAAGTGAGAAACAATGAGGTAGTGTTAGTTGTACGGGCATCATGAACACCACTCCATGCGGGAGGCACCTGACCACAAAGCTCGCTAGCATCTCATCATCACCGATCTGGAGATCATCGGGCGTATATGTCAGGACTTGGATTGATATAGTTTCGGTTGTGCCTTCTTTCAAAGCACCAGGTGGAATGTACAAAACGACACCGTAGTGATCGACACGTAGCTCGCCACCAGAGTGGGTGAACGTCCCTGATGCACTGTCCTTCGATGTTGCAATATAAGTTTGACCTGTATTTGAGGATGAAATACAAAGACTTGGACATCGCCATTGAAAATGTAAAGAATATTAATTATAATACATTATGAAAATCATGAAATAAAATCAAAACAATGTTCTCAAACAAACGAACAAACAATTCATCTAGACAACATACGAACGAACCTTAAAACATAAATCTCAATAATATTGACAAAGTTACATGTTCAACTGACTGAGGAATCCTTTAGTCTACAATATTGGCACAGGATTATAAAGTTAAGGTAATGTGCTACAGGGCGTATCTGGTGACGTTGTGTAAGGTTGCTAATGAAGTGTTAACTTTCAATTAACGCGTTGCCTCCCAAATTAATGGAATTTCATGCGAAAATGTATCATCTAGGTATTAATGTCCTCAATGATAGTTAGATTCCCTATCCGGTCAAATCAATCATTGGTGAACAAACAGGGAGGGGGAGGGGGGGGGGGGGGGGGGCAAGGTCGGACTGATGAGGAGGGGCATGTGCACTATCAGAGTCACACCGTTTGTTTTGAGTAGATAATTGTGATGATTGTGAGATGACCGTTTTCACACTTGTTCACACGATTTGACCTGTATTGAGGATGAAATACAAAGACTTGGACATCGCCATCGCCATCGTAAAGAATATTAATTATAATACATTATGAAAATCATGAAATTAAATCAAAACAATGTTCTCAAACAAACGAACAAACAATTCATCTAGACAACATACGAACGAACCTTAAAACATAAATCTCAATAATATTGACAAAGTTACATGTTCAACTGACTGAGGAATCCTTTAGTCTACAATATTGGCACAGGATTATAAAGTTAAGGTAATGTGCTACAGGGCGTATCTGGTGACGTTGTGTAAGGTTGCTAATGAAGTGTTAACTTTCAATTAACGCGTTGCCTCCCAAATTAATGGAATTTCATGCGAAAATGTATCATCTAGGTATTAATGTCCTCAATGATAGTTAGATTCCCTATCCGGTCAAATCAATCATTGGTGAACAAACAGGGAGGGGGAGGGGGGGGGGGGGGGGGGGGGGGCAAGGTCGGACTGATGAGGAGGGGCATGTGCACTATCAGAGTCACACCGTTTGTTTTGAGTAGATAATTGTGATGATTGTGAGATGACCGTTTTCACACTTGTTCACACGATTCTTGTTTACGGTGTGCACATGGTAGCATACATGAGTTTAATATTTGAAAACTGTACTTTAAAAGAAAAATACAATCATGGAATCACATACCATTGATGTACACAAACAACACGATATTCAATAATGCAAGAAGACCAGCTGTCAGATCCCAAAGCCGCTTATTCGGTAAGTCACTTGATCTTCTCTTATGCGTTGGTGTATCGCGTATATGTTGACCACTGTCCAGGAGTGAGGAGCCACCTATGTGTGCGTAAAATATTTAAGCCAATACTATTTATTTATTGTATTTATTTATTTATTTATTTATTCCTGCATGTCTCACAGTAACAATTTCGTGCATACACATTAACTGTCATGACATCAAAATAGAAACACACAGAGGTCGGCAATATAAGCTAGGAGCTAAGTGATGCCATACCTAAGATTTTACAAGTTTTACATATTCTTAAAACATAGATAAACATAAATTAATACATACAAGAACAAAGTAATAAAAAGCAAATATAAAACATTATTTACAAGTAAAGAGAAAGATGATAGTTAAGTCTCTACAGTATGTTCTATAGCAGGGAGAAATGTAGCAGGCATGATAGAAAGGTCCAGTCCATACTAGAAGAGAAATACGGGAAACAGAGAGAGAGAGAGGGGAAAAGGTGGGGGAGAGTTGAGAGGGAGGGGGGAGACTGGTGTGAAGATGCTTTATGTAATTACTTAACAGTGACATGTTATGCCGAATTACACATACAAATATATATATATATATAATACTACAGTACATGTTATCTTAAGAATTAACAAACCAACTGATTGAACAAAATATCTTACACAAAAACGTTTGCAATGAGCATGCGTTTGACTGCCTTTTTAAAAGAGTAAATTATAGGCAAATTACGTGTTTCAATTAACAAAGAATTCTGAACGTCTGGACCAGTATGTCTCACTGATTTATGTGCCATTATTGTACGTGGATTAAACAAATGCAAGTTTGCTGCTTGTCTTGTCAGATAAGAGTGAATTGCATTGTTGTTCAAAAACATAGAAGTAAACGAGGCAAGCAAAATGCTATTATTATAACGATACATGAATAAAGAGGTTTGAAGAAAATTTCACCGACTTTAAGACATTTAAAGCTAACAAACAACGGATCTGTGTGCTCACGATAACCAACTCCAGCACAAATTCTTAAAGCCTTTTTCTGTAACAAGTGAATGTCATCTGTTACATTCTTTTACACAGCCCACATAATATTACAATACGAAATATAAGGCAAAATCAAGGAATTATAAATCATTAATAATATTCTGTCAGACACAAGATATCTTACTCTATATAAAATCCCAATACTCCGAGAAATCGGAGTCATTATACTATTCCGGTGGTCATCCCAGTCTAGCTTCTCATTAATATGAACACCAAGGAACTTAGTACATGCCTTTCTCTCCAATACAACACCATTCAATCTAACAACTAATTGTTGCTGATTACAAATCTTTCTTCCTTTAAAATGAATATAGTTTGTTTTTGATACATTTAGAGCTAACATATTACTTCGAAACCATTGTGTTAACTTAGGAGGCTAAATATTAATTCTAGTCTCGACTGTATGAATATCACGATGAGAAAGGAAAATGCTTGTATCGTCTTCAAATAATATATATTGTAATGCTGTAGATGCATTACATATATCATTAACATAACTAAGAAACAACAGTGGCCCTAGAATATAACCTTGAGGGACACCACATTTTAAAGCAAGAATATCATAATAAGTATAACATGTATACTGCCTTCTATTAAATAAATAACTAGAGAACCATTTCAGAGCGATACCCCTCAATCCATAAAGCTCCAATTTACACAACAAGATTGAGTGGGTCAGATTAGCTGATCGATCGTGCACTTTATGATAACAGCGCCACATTTAGAAAACAGATTTCATATGTGGATACCAAATGTTTCCCACATAGTGCAAAGTACATTGTTCCAAAGTTACTATATTGGCCAGTTAATCTGACCCACTATAAGGCAAATCGGACTGTTAAAAGCATTGGGATGGAATGCACAAACAAAGTACTACAAGCAAATGCTTTAAGGGATTAAGTACATTGTTTAAATGTAACATAAAATGGCAAATGATTTATGAAATGCGCATTTATTTTTTGTGATTTGTCCACTCAGTGATTGATATTTGACATTTGCTTAATAAATACACTTTGTACACATGCAAAAAAAAAAAATGTTCCATGCTCATATTGGTAATAGGAATGCAAAAAGGTACGCGAGTACCGGGTTCAACTTCTAAGCAATATTTGAATACTATTGATTATTGATCCCTGTTAACATTATAAAGTATCGAAAAGGTGGACATTACTCATGGACGTCTAAAGTTATTACCGTCCAAAATTGTAGTTTAATTTCTGAAAATGTTTCTGTTATTTTGGTCCAATTTTAAATGTATTGATTCTACATAATTGAAATGTTCAGATTGTAAATACATTATTTCCTTTACAGCAAGCGTTGCATGCTTTTAATGATGGTTTCTATGAACATGTACTGTTAAATGATCCGTTTAGAAGATCGTTTAATAATCTTCATGATATGCGGTACTTGATTATCAACACTTATAGATGTGTACATTACGTGTATCGTTTCTCGTATGGATCCCAAATTTTAATATAAAATAGCATAATAGTAATTTCAGTACATTCACCATAACCAGGCCGGGGGGGGGGGGGGGGGGATTTTTGCATAAATTTACATAATTAATTAAAATTGTATTATTTAACACAAAAATAACAATGCAATCTTGTAGATTATGTTGCAGTCTATCTGCGTGCCATATTTGGTGACGGCCGCGCGTTCGACGGCCGAGAACTATCACTCCCGAGGCGATCTGGATGTAGCTATCTTTTCGAAGCGAAGCTGAGGAAAGATAGCGTATACATTCAGATCGACCAGGAAGTGATAGTTTGCCATCGCCTGAAGCAAAAAGGTGATTATTTGCTATATATTCGACATCAATTATTTTGGTCACAAACGATCTATAACAAACACAAAGGGCTAACAAGTTTGGAATATTGAGCAATTGATCGAGTTTTTTTTATTTTAATTTCGTCAATCCTGCCTGCACATGAACAAGATTTATGATTAAAAGTCAAAGACGCTTATATATTGTTTATTAAGCGTAGCCGCGCGCAAACGTTGTGCATCAGCGCGCTACGTTCCTGCGCACTAATGCTTGCGCGCGAACAATTGAATATCTACCCAGTGGAACGCACTTTTACCGACTATCTACACTCAACAAAATAAAGTGCTAAAAACGAGTGCTAAATACGAGTATGCACTAGAAGCGCTACTTCTAGCACTTCACGTGCCAATTACATCTGCGAAATGATTAGGTGCTGAAAAATCGGTGCTGAAAGTAAGTGCTAAACTTCAAAATGCTCGTTTTCCACTTGAAGTGCTGCCCTGTAAAAGTGCTGGTGCCATGCTGCACTACATCGTGCTAATTATGCACGTGTCGTGCACTTTGTGGACCACAACATCGACGGTAAGCAGCCAAAATAAGTTATATTTTATGACTGTGCATGTAAATGTATTTGAGTGGAATTTCTATAGGTAATCAACAAATATGAAATCTACCAGTGTGTTTCAATAAAATCAATATAGTTAGGTCGTAATTTGTTTGGAGGTGCATGTTGAATGAGAATGCAGTGCACATGTTCCAGTTGATGTACTGTATGTTAATGAATTGGCATAATTGCACTTGAACCTGCGGTTTGTGTGATCTAGATCTACGTCGTTGTGCTATAGAAATTCCACTCAAATATATTTACATGCGCAGTCATAAATGATAAGTTATTTTGGCTGCTTACCGTGTTTGTGGTCGATCGCGTATCCGTTAAAAGTTGTGAAATTAGAAAGAACATACATTAAAAAAACAGAAGTGCTGTTTTTAGCACTTGGAGGGCTACATTCAGCCCCTTTCCAATGCTCGCATATGGACGCCACAGCCTGTGCTAGTTCGGCACTAGAACACGTGCGAGTTTAGCACTACTTCAGAAGTGCCGTTTTAGCACTTGAAGTGTTTTACTAGCACTTTTGCTTGTGCTGAACTAGCACTGAATGTAGCTCTCCAAGTGCTAAAACGGCACTTCTTAAGTGGTGCTAAACTCGCACGTGTTCAAGTGCCGAACTAGCACAGGATGTGCTGTCCATATGCGAGCACCGGAAAGGTGCTGAATGTAGCCCTCCAAGTGCTAAAAACGGCACTTCTGTTTTTTTAGTGTAGTGAGTGCAACGCACTTTCACCGAAAATATCTACACAGTGTAACGAAATTTTATTCTCCCATCAATGATGGGCGAAACTATATGTTATCACGTTATTAACTTTTGACCAATCGTAGGGCAAGATTCTTAGTATGTGGAATATAATATTGGTTATCCGGCACCGTCCTCACATACTGCATTCAATGATATGCAATGTCTACAATTAGAAAGATTGTTTGTTCGAATGAAGCTGCACTCTAAGTTTGTATTAATCAAGCGTGGGCCAAGATTTGGCAAAGTGGCTTTCATGACGATAACCTCATGTCAACTGACACATCATTTGAGAAGTTTGACGAATTGCAAGTCGGGAAATACCAACTTACTTCTTTACGTTACGAATCTAAATCATGTTTTGACAAACTTCTTCAACGGACGAATCCAACAAGCACGAATTAACAAATGGATATTGTCATTCCGATTGAGGACGACGAATCTTATCAGACAGGACAAGTTGAGGGACAAATTTAGACATACAATACAAATTTAAGAATGAAAGTTTTTTGACAAATTTTAAATGAGTTTCCTTATCTTAAAATATTCATTAGAAATCATTACGTGCGCATGCGCCCTGTAGAGCGCGGCGCGGTAGCGTCGGTTCGTACTCTACTCATGTACACACATTTATTATAGATGTACACAACTAGTACCGTACTATACGTGCGTACACAACGTGTGTTCTGTACACATGCATTCACTCATAAGTAATGCGCTGCATATTCGCATAATCATACATGCATGCAACGTTCTTTGCATGCAACAAGTATTGAAGTTATAGTAAAATAAAAACGCACTACTGTTACTCGCACTACAAATTATATATTGTATTTGCCGATCGAGTAAAAACACATCAGGTCGACAACGACAAAGTGACAACTAAACTGAGACTTAATTATGTCAACAAAAGCACGTAGACGGCAGAGATCTACAGATGTCAAACTTGTGTGTGACAACTTTGTGCATGACAAATGTGTTATCAGTGATACGAAAGATTCGTCATGCACTGGGTTTCCGTGCAGTGCTGCATGACCAGTTTCTTAACTTGCATGACAAAATATTTGTCATACATTACGAATTAATTTCCATGCATGACAAATTGATTTCTTAGCATGAAGCACAAAATTTAATCACTTACCATTGCAGCAGGCGAAAAGTAAGAATGTAAATATTCCAATACACAGCGCTGTCAGTAGGCCAGTCTGGATATTTAAATGCTCAGCCATTTTTGTCATTCTAGGTAGGTCAACCCCTGGTGAAGAGATGAGAAATCTGGACGGTTGCATTTCGATATTTGATTTATGAACTGTTTGCTTACTCTACCTCCTATCAGAAGTGTTTAACCGATGAAAATGGTAGGAAGGTTATCAAAAGATCATCGCACTTGCGCAGAAATTTAACTTTTCGAGCATAATTAAGTTTGTCATCAGCATGTTTGTAACCTCAATTGGTGTTCGATTGTTTTTCCTTACAAATTTTCCGTGAACACATTCTAGAAATTGGCAATTAATTGTCTGACTTTTATTCACTCGCAACTTCAATTGTAAATCCATATGAAACGGGGCCCTGTTGTGATGGCGCTCGTTTCTACCCACTGCCCCTGTACCTTGATCGAGTTCAATATCTCTTACTCTTATGGGATGGGGCACCACGCGAAACATAGTAATTTAATATGTACAACAAATACAATTTAATTCTAACACAGTTCTCCTCCCCCCTTTGAAGTGGTGATCTCTTCTGCGTTTTTTCACGGACATTTCCTTTTCAACATCATAGCTTACCTACCTTGTATGTCCATACAGGTTGATACACTTTGTCCTGTTGGTATTCATTCATTTGACTTTTTCATTTGTTAGAGCTTATCATATAAAACCATGTAAGTAACAATACACTTACCATCGATTTTGGAAAACAAGCAGATCCTTTGCCATAGCAGAATTGTGACAAGTATCAGGGTAACCACCAGTTTAGCACGTTTTTCCTGTTGCACTGTCGATCTGTCACAAAAACCAATGGTCTGTGTTGATGAATCACTTTTGTCACGCAGTTCGCTCTGTGATATTGATGCCTCGTCTTTGGTATCCAAGTCTTTCTCTGACATTGGTGACTCGCCTTTGATATCAACGTCTTTCTCTGACATTGGTGACTCGTCTTTGATAAACACACATTTCTCTGGTATTGATGATTCGCCTTTGATGAACACACCTTTCTCTGGTAGTGATGATTCGTCTTTGGTATCCACGTCTTTCTCTGGTAATGTCCTTCTGTCCTGTCTTGGTGAGCCACCTATATCATGTACATGATTACAAAATATTAACAATCATTATGAACATTAGGTGTTATAAAAAAACCTCGGAATCCGATGCTAGGATTACCACGGATTTGCAATCATTGTTAACTCTACGATAGGCATTTTTTTATAAAGTTACTGTAAATATCATCCCAGGCATCTGCCTCAAGTCCTCATCACCATCATGGAATCTGAAAATTGTTGGAGTATGGAGATGGAAGTATTATCATATTACATTGAGTTACCTTTAATTCGTCCGTTAAAGTTGTATTCATTTTGCTATTACATGTACATGAATTCTCCGTAGACCTAAGCATAAAAAGCTTTTCTCTAACTGCATATAACACAACACCACATGCACTATTCTACACTCCACATAGAATAGGTTGTGATATGAACTGCATCGAATTCGCACCATATTTAAAATGTGGCAATGAGCCCATTTTGTCAGTTAAATACTTCACAAAAGAAAATCAATATGTACACATTTCGACAAAGAAGTTGACTACGAACACCTTTTCACCAATGAACACCAACAAACTAATTGGAATAATTATGTTAATTACGAATGTTTATTTCACCTTTGTTGATGTTCACATACTACACATTCAAATCTAGCAGTCAATATTCCGCTATGATTACAAGTTTGCCTCCAAAAATGTTGGTAAACAAAAATATGTGCCATATTGAATACAGATACTACTATTACATTATGACACAGACACACACACACATGCACACACATCAGGTAAACTCCAAACACGCACATCGGTACACTCCATGCATGCACGTACACGCTCGTGCACTTATGGTGCAGCCATATATATATAATAATGATATGTTCACAAATATTCACTTTGAAATACTGCCACTTTTGTATCACTTTTAGTTATCATGTCCTTCCCTTGCCAATGTTGCCACATACGGCGGCGCATATCCCCGTTGCATTAGCCCTAGGCCACACGTATACTAAATGTAGCAAAAGTTACAAGCGGGGCCAGTACTCTGCGTGGAAACTCGGGTTCGTGGAAAGTCTGGGTTCGAACCCGGGACCTCCCGTGCATGATGCGGACGCTATAACCGCTGAGCCACCACGCTTGTGCTTTTTTGTGCGTGTAAGGTATGCTTCTAGCAAATTGGTTTAGATGCTGGCGATTATTTGTTTGACAAACATTACAACATACAGCATGTGGTGCGAAATCGGATGGCATGTCAGGGGATTCATTAAACAACAATATGGTCTGACCTGGCTTAAGGATCAACGTGCTGGTCTGAAAGCATCTCTTGTACCATAACTTATCGTATTCAGACGAATCACTTTGTCATTCGTCATGTCATATACTGGTTGTTTGTTTCGTATGCATTATATCAGTGCTGCACAGTAAGTAAGTAATGTCAGCGTGTTCACACACAACAAATTTTCATCCCGAAATCGTGAGTAACGAATCATGACTAACGAACCGTCGTATACAGAATCATGATTAACAAAACTAACGAACGCTCACACACACAAAAACAAGATCACCAAAACAGCTGTCATTCAGCTGCACGAAACATCATATACGTGCGCAGTTTGCTATTGTGCATTGTGATGTCTTTGTTCTGTCTGCTGTCACGTTAAGCCGAGCCCAGTTATACGAGTGTCGTAAAGAGAATCATGATTAGCGAATCGACCGGTCGTTCACACGCAAAACGAGCGTGATTCATTAATCAGCTCTCGTGCGATACGATGCTCAAACCCCCGTTTCGTTAATAATGATTCTGTGTACGACCTTTCGTTAGTGAGCGTTCAGACACACAATTTCCGACAATTTCCGTCGTATAGCTAGTCGAGAGCTGACTAAAGAATCAGCTTCTGACTAGCTATACGATAAAATGTTTGTGTGTGAACACGGGATATTTCGAGTTCATCTTGCATTTAAACATTTAAATGGGTAAATTATGTTCTTCTTACAGTGTGTTTTACCTAAAGATCTAAGATCCTAAGATCTACTTAACATCATCGTGCAGCTATACAGCCCGCCCCGCTGAAACGAACACAAACACACAAACAAACAAACAAAAGAAAACGGACCAGACAACTTCCCCAAAACAAATTGATTATGTCCTTCGAATAGGGTGTTTTTTTCAATAAATATTATTCCAATAACAGTAATTTAGGTCGTCTAGTTTTTGTTTTAGAGCGCTGGTAGTGACACCATGTCAGGTGTCCATCGTTGTCAATTTGTACCAAGTCAGTGCATGTTAAATTGCACTTACTGCCCGTCATAACATCGAAAACTACGAGCAATTCGTGCACAGGAACTAACTTGGTAAAAAATGACACAAATTGGAATCTGACATGGTGACACTCTCAGCGCCCTAAAAAAACCTACACAACCAAAATGACTGTTCCTGATGTAGATTTTCATTGGAAAAGAGACCCTATCCGATTTTGTTGGTACTATATTTTGGGAAGTGCCCCGTTCCGTTTTGGGGGGCCATCCTGTATAGGTACATTTCTGAACAGCCTTATTTCAAGCAGATTGGTTGGCCGCAGCAGTTAAGACTTTCTCACCATTCTCCACTAGGTGTGGTATGACAGTTTTTAAAGGGACTTAGGCGTTTTGTCATTTAGAACAACCGCGTCTTTCCCTGGCTTTCACGAAGTCCCGATTTTCTGCTAAAAGGAGGGATTACGCTGCAAAGAAATTGAGAGCATGAATGGTTCGGTTTTTTCTGAATAGGGACGATATCCGGTTTATTGTTATCACTCGCTGCCTCGCTGATTTCGTCTCTTTTTAGTAAAAACCGCACCATTCATGCTCTCAGTTTCCTGGCAGCGTAATCCCTCCTTTTAGCAGAAAACCAGGACTTCGTGAAAGCCGGGGAAAGACGCGGTTGTTCTAAATGACAAAACGCCTTAGTAACATTGTCCAAATCCTCAAAATACAATTTTAATTATAGCGGTTCCCTCATATCTTGTTGTATTCGTATTAACAATACAATCATGGGACAGGTTTCGGTTTTTCAAATTTCCCTTTCGTTACAAAGATATGTACGATCGAAGTATTCAGATAAGAAAAACTCCGGGGGAGTTTGTCTTATCATGTACAAACTGAGTGCAGTGAGTTAGTAAATATCACTTTTTGCACATGTCAACAAGTTACTAGATCCCTTTAAGCTTTGCTGTAAAGGAAGAGGTGTTCCTAGCCGCGGTGCGTTTTTGTAAGTGTCCATAAAAGTGGTGATGAAGATATTTTACTTCTTTAACTTTTCTTCCATAATGTTTAGAAATATGCATTGATGGACAATTGCTAGATTTTAATTTGATATGCCTCACAAACGACAATGCTGTTATCATACGCATATGTAAAATTAGTTAGTTTTACATTTATATGCAACTAATCAATATAAACATGAGAACATATTTTAGCATTATTTGTAAGGTTCTGAAGGTAGTTATTACAATTTGAAGAGAAATGGTAATTGGGTCCAAACCGATTAAGGTTCATATTGTCCCTTGATAAGGTGTCTCATCTTGTTCAGCATGAAACAAGTTTCAATTTTACCATAATTTATCACTCGTTATTTATGTTTCTACAATAATCTGAAAGCAATAAACTTGTAATTAGGTGCGATCATAATTTTGTTTTTTTATTAGGTTGAAACCAATGCGTTTTTTGAGAGCGCACTCTCGTGTATCAACTTATTTAACTTATTTAACTTTTCCTCCATAACGTTTAGAAAAAAATGCATTGATGGAGAATTGCTAGATTTTGATTTAATATTCCTTACACACGACAATGTTGTTATCATATAAGCATATACTAAGTCAGCTGATTTAAATTTGTATGCAAATAATGCATATGAAAATGGGAACATATTCTAGGATTATTATATATGATGAATTTATTTCGACAGCATTACTCACAATATTATACATTCCGTTTTTATGGTATCAGGGGTATACGTATGCAGCTTGTTAAAACGTTAGTTGTGGTACAGACGTAAGTGTTAGTTTAAACTCAATTAATTCTGAAATAGAAGAGTAACATGCGGTCTCCCACATGCATCTATTTTAAACCTAGATTTGATTGACCACAGAGTATATGCAAGCGTTATGTCATATTTTGCATCAAGTTAAAATAAACAATTATGACATTACCTACACACAAACAAAACAGAGAAAAAGATTGATTTCATCGGTCTTTCCAACGTGTTTAGTAAATTTGCTACATTGTATTACAAAATAGCAACCATATTATACACCATACATAATTTCATATATGTTTCATTTATAACCCGATAAGAAGATGATTAATTAAATCATTTCATTGTATGAATACATGACTTTAATCACCTTGTCCTTGGTCCTGCTCTAATACGCTCACGAGCCCCCCTGCATCAGCCATCTCAAGAGCTGCACGAAGGTCACGACGATAACCCCCAGTTCGCGTCTTCCAGTCAGCGAGGACTTTCCGGGTGGCTCTCACATAGTCGAGAATGCACCCGGCTAATATGGCTTCGGCTTCGTTGAAATTTTTATCGGCAAGATGGCGGCAAAACTTGTAGAATTTGTTGGGAGGGAAACTCTCTGACAAGTCATCAAGCTCATGCTCGGTTACCAACCTTAAGGATCGGATATCAATGCATATACGTGGGTGATTTATGTAATTGCACTCTTGAAGTGTTTCATTCAATACATTTAGATACAATAAAAGGTATATTGTTTTCAAAACTTAGTGACCTCACATAATGTAATGCTTAAAGTGGTATTAAAATGTATTGTAATGTAAAGGAGTAATTGAATTCTGGTAAAGAGGGTACAATTTTGGTCAAACTGAATTTGAGTAACCAAAACCTGCACCTGTGCATCATCACATTACAAACTAATATTTATAACTCCACCATGCTCGAATGGTATAACAAAAATTCAAACGACTAAGTAAAAAGCCTGTTAACCCTGTTATCATTCAAAAAGAGCAGTTCAAACTCAGGAGGGCGCTCTCTAAATAATGAATTGGTTTATTAAAACAAGTTTAGACATATATATTTGTTTTCAAATAAAAAAAAACAATACCAAATTCTTCCTCTTTGAAAAATGTACAAAAGAGTTTTTGTAATAGTTGCTGATTATCTCTTTACCTAATCACGATTTTAGCTAAACATCACATGCACAATAGTTCCTTAAAAATGATTGAAACCGATGAGTTTTTAGAAAGCGCCCTGATGAGTTTGAACGGGTCTTTTTGAATGATAACAGGCTTTTAATTTTGTTTCGTTTCTAATTTTGTATAACTTTCGAGCATAGTAGAGTTATAACCATTATTTTGTAATGTAATGGTTCAGGTTTTGTTACTAAAATTCCATTTGACTAAAACTGTACTCTCTTTACCAAAACGTAACTATCCCTTGAACGGATTCTTATCACAATGACCAATATGTAACTTACACATGAGCCTGTAATAGTTTTGTTAGGTTTTTGGTTGAAACATTGTTTGGACACATTACATCGTGCTTTTTGGGGGATTATATTTTATATTATAATGCTCCCCTCATCAAAATTCATATGAACTACAGGGGACTTTTGTATGCGTCTTACAAGAGTAGGAGCTGAATGGAAATAATCAATTGTGAACATGTTGACAAAGTCGGTTGAAAAGAAGACTTTTTAATTTTACGGACACACGATGTTTGTATTGCTTGTTTTATGGTGATTTTATGGATGTGAAATCAAAATTAAACTGAAACTAAAACGATAACTAGTAAATATGTAATTGCCACAGACTGTGAGGACTTTTATGATCAGTTGTCATGTGATTTGTGACTATTTTATGATGGACAAGCTGTGTTTGTGAGTGCGTGTGGAAGTGGTGGGGGGGGGGGGGGGGGTGGGTGGGTTCAGAGGGTTGGGGTGACCTTCAATGTGCACTCTTACTTCCACCGCCACTGCCCGTATTAATAACATTAACTAAATACAAAACTTCACTCGTTGTATTATTAATGGTCACGATCATGACAAACGAAATCTCCATGTTAAATGACGTATGTCATATTTTACATTTCATTTCAGTCATAAATTGTGTCACTAATTTATGATAACCCTTACAATAACGTATACGTATTTACCCATTGGGTCCAGGGTTGGTTTCTATGTCTCCCGCCCTTATTAGGTGAAGTTCGGAGATGAAGAGCTTCCACAGTTGTCTACAACTTCTCCTTATACACGGTTTGTGTTGATAATAGGACTTCCGAGGGGCTGGTTCCTAATGAAATAAACAAGGAGGAAGTACAAACGGCTATCGCATGAATCTAACCAGAAGTAAAGATACCATACTAGACCAAAAATGATGCTTGTATTTGATGATGTACATACATATGGGCATTTCTACCGGAAGGTTCACATGAACTAAACCAAACAACTTAAAATCTTGTATAACCTTCTTTGGAGTCATGATCCTTTTATTATAGTTTTAATTTCATATGATTGTTAAATAATTACGTGTTTCCTTGTAAAAGAAACTAAACTCGACCTCAACTAGAGCATGGTTCTGAAGCATGGAATCCTCACACAGTCACAGTCGTAAATGCACTTGAGCCAGTACATAAATCAGCGGCTCGCTGTGCCCTCTGCGAATACAGAAGAACATTATCATCTTCAGTCCTGGTATCGAGGGAAATTGTATTTATACACCATGGCATCTTCGTATGGCACACAACACTTTATCCCAGTATAGCTTCCTGTGTGAGCTGCCAAAGGGATTATCGCATCAAGCATCAAGCACGATATGCACCAAGTTTCACGTATGGGACTAATATACCTTGAGCTAATTTCTGGATATTATCATTTTAAAAAATCTCGTCTTGTATTTTCACTAAATCATATAACAACATAGACTATCAAGGAAAAAATCTAAAATAAAAAGATAAAAATAAGTACCGGTATTAAATTAATTAGAACCCCCAGGCAAAATGTAACGCGAGTTACCAATTCTTATGCCTCTTGTAATTTATTCCCAAATTATTTGGATTTGTTTTCGGTATTACATCATCATGATCATAGAACACATACAAATGCCAAATTAGCAAAATTACAATATTTCACCAGAATTACACATTTGATAGTGATTTTCACTACCTAGGTGTTCGTATCCTTTTGAGTATCCGGTAACGTTGTGTTGTCTAGTTGTGTTGTCTGAGTTAGTGCACATGTACCTAACCCTTAGGGATAACATCAGACTGTAACAGACAGTAACGCGAGTAATCGTAACTTGAAATGCCCATACAGCCGAACGGCAGAGGAAGATCGGCCCTGTACTGAAGCGGGGATTTCATTAAAGTGATACCTGTAAAGTGTCAGATATTGCACAAAATGACATTTGAGACTTCAATCCTATATCAATATCATTGTAAAATACAATTGAAAGATTTGTGAAAGTTTGAAAGAAAAAGAACACTGTTTACCTAGTGAAAAAAAACGAATATTGAGTTCATATTTTATCACCTAATACTGTTGATCTGCCATACATTTGCCGCAGTAATGAATGATTCGTTTGAGATATTCGCACGCGTGTATGTTTACACATGTAGTACAGATTTCATGGAATTTGCAATCGCTCGGCTCAAAGTTCAATCTCCGGAATGTTATCACGCGTGCTGCATGCGGACGTTCTCAGTTAGGACAATTGTACTTTTTATAAAAAGCGTTAATCAACGTGATTGAAATAAAAGATTTAAATGATAATTATCTTCATACTAAAGGGACATTTGAAAAAATCAAACCCTATTTTATTCTTCTTTTACCATAAGCTAGACAACACGATAGAAGAGAAACGAAGAAGCTCCAAGTAATTTTCGTGGATTTGGACACTTTACAGGTATGACTTTAATACAGCGTACCAACTCCGGTTTGACCCCTACCGTAGAGCTCTCCGAGAAGGCCCTTTTTCAAACGACGATATCTCCTTTATTTTATCACTTTATATATCATAGTAAATATCTGGAGTTACTGAATATTTAAGTATATTTATTATACGAATCCTGTAAATAATTCAATTTCTACATTAAAAATGTGTTTTTTTTACAAAGACCAAAACTTTGCAAACAACTCGAATGTTGACGCATAGTTTTATTTTTGAGCCCAAATGAAAGTCTAACGTATATACTCGCAATGTATTCCTCTTTCCAAAACTATAAACATTGGGGTGTAAATGTTTTAATATGGGTCAGGATCCAACAAAATCTAACCCAACTACAATGTCAAAAACTCATCAAAACACGACCGTTGAGAAGAGACGATATCCTGCTCTGTGATTGGTCAGTCAGCGGCCGAGAGGAATTACGTCATTCCCTTCGGACTGGGGCGTATTCTGCTAGCGCAAAATAACTATCAAAGTGTACTTTATTTAATATACAGTCATAATTATTTGTAGTTTTAGGGTACAAACGGATGAAATGACCTTATATAAACATTTGTATGGATATCCAACAAACATTAACAACTCTCATATACATGTTTATGAACGAAATTCAGTAAGGATATGATCACTGCAGTCCCACGTACTGTATTCCAAGAACATACCACTCGAGAATGCGAACGAGCATTCTCATTGGATGATACGAAGGAGTGTACGAATTCAAACAACGCAACACTGCACCAGAGTCCTCTCTCCCCTTCTCTCTTCATCACGGGGAATCACCTGACGTGGATCACGGAGATTCACAAAATGACGTCATCATTCTACCGCTAACTGGCCAATCACAGCGCTAGATCGAGTATTTTCCTAAACTGCGAGTCGTTACGATTTTGACAGTGTAGTTCGGTTAGATTTTGCTGGATGCTGACTCATATTACAACATTTACACCACCTTATTTATATTTTCGGAAAGAAGAATAAATGGCGATTCTAAACGTTAGACTTTCATTTGGGCTAAAACATAAAACTATGTGTAAAAATTCGAGTTGTTTTCAAAGTTTTGTCTTTTGTAAAAAACACATTTTGAACGTGAAAATTGAATAATTTACAGGAATCCTATAATAAATATGTTTAGATATTCAGTAACTCCAGATATTTATTATGATATTGCAAAAAACAGAGCGCAAAAAAGTAATAAAATAAAGGAGATATCGTCGTTTGGAAATGTGCCTTCGCGGAGAGCTCTACGGTAGGGGTCAAACCGGAGTCGGTACCATGTAGAATGAAATAGACGTGATTTTGCACGCCTGAAGATTGGCTGCATATGACTCCACGTTTACAGCCTACCAGCAGCGCACGATCGACCCTGTACTGAAGCAGGGATTTTATTATTAACGACCTCTAGCGTTCTAAAGTGGTAAGGCTTGTTGTTGCAAATGTGTGCAAATTGCATATCGTGATTACCTGTGGCCTGAGACACCGCCGGCAAAATGTAACGTTAAGTTTAAAGAGCAATAATCAATGTATCATTTCGTTCATTTTCTGACAAAATATGATGTATTTTTGCAAAGTTATGCTGCTCCAAAGAAGGGTTATTTACAAAAAAAAAGATTTTGCATGCCCTCAAACTTTGCTGGATCCTGACCCATATTACAAATGGGTTAAATTAATTGTACGTGCACTGGCAAGCTGAGATTCTGGCGATAATTATCATACCAAATTCGTTTGGGCTCAATAATAAAACATTTTCACAATTTTGTGTCAAAGTCGATGTTAAATCCGAGAAATAATTAGAATAAGGTGCGATAGGGCTGTGTGTTGTGTCACGTGACCTTCGCACGAACGTGCAATTTTGAGATAATCGGGCCAGGGGCCAAGAACATACCACTCGAGAATGCGAACGAGCATTCTCATTGGATGATACGAAGGGGTGTACGAATTCAAACAACGCAACACTACACCAGACTCCCCCTCGGAACAATTACACGCGCGCTGTGCGTGAAAGAGAAAATCTCTCTCCCCTTCTCTCTTCATCACGGGGAATCACCTGACGTGGATCACGCAGATTCACAAACTGACGACATCAATCTACCGCTAACTGGCCAATCACAGCGCTAGATCGAGTATTTTCCTAAACTGCGAGTCGTTACGATTTTGACATTGTAGTTGGGTTAGATTGTGCTGGAACCTGACCCATATTAAAACAATTACACCACCTTATTTATATTTTCGGAAAGAAGAATAAATGGCGATTCTAAACGTTAGACTTTCATTTGGGCTCAAAAATAAAACTATGTGTCAAAATTCGAGTTGTTTTCAAAGTTTTGTCTTTTGTAAAATACACATTTTGAACGTGAAATTGAATAATTTACAGGAATCCTATAATAAATATTTCTAGATATTCAGTAACTCCAGATACTTATTATGATATTGCGAAAAACAGAGCGCAAAAAAAGTGATAAAATAAAGGAGATATCGTCGTTTGGAAATGTGCCTTCGCGGAGAGCTCTACGGTAGGGGTCAAACCGGAGTCGGTACCCTGTATAATAAAATAGACGTAATTTTGCACGCCTGAATATTGGATGTTTATTGTAAATGTATGCCGAAATCAATTGTTTGCATGTAAATAAGTCATGCTTCAAAATAGATAATGTTATGAATACATGTTGTTTATGTCTTGATAATCAATGCTGAACATTAACATTTGCTATACAGGTTGGCTGAAAACAACCGGAACGGGGCACTTCCCAAAATATAGTACCAACATATTTATGTCCATTGGATAGGGTGTCTTTTGAAATTAAAAAAACGATACCAAGAACAGTAATTTTGGTCGCGTATTTTTGGTCTTAGGACGCTGTGAGTGAGACCATGTCAGGTGCCTATTTTTGTCAATTTTTACCTAGTCAATGCCAGTTAAATTGCACTCCCTGCTCGTAATACCATTCAACGAACATGCCCATTCTCTCGGCACACGGCTGAGTGCACACTAACAATGGTGCGCCTTGTTCAATGCTATGACAGGTGGAACGTGCGATCTATCAAGCACCGGCTCGGTACAAATTTACAAAAAAGAGAACCTGACATGGTGTCACTCACAGCGCCCTAAAACAAAAACTACACTACCAAATTGACTGTTCTTGGTATCGTTGTTCATTTGAAAAAACACCCTATCCGATGGACATATTTTGGGAAGTGCCCCGTTCCGTTGTACGTTGAACAGAGTGTTGAACTTTAACCTCAATATCTCAATTGTGCAGAATAAGAAAAAAAAATACAAACATCTAAATCAATCCTGACGACGGATAGTCAACCTATTCGAATCGTCGAGCCCCTCCTACCATCCACCCTCTCCTCGCAATACCAACAGTCCTTTCCAGGATTATCCCAACAATCCTTTTTAGGACTACCAACAGTCCTGTTTAGGACTCTCCTAGAAAGAATACGAACAGTCCTTTTCAGGACTATCCTAACAGTCCTTTCTAGGATTACCAACAGTCCTTTCTAGAACTACCAACAGTTCTTTTTAGGACTCTCCTAGAAAGAATACCAACAGTCCTTTTCAAGACTACACCAACAGTCCTTTCTAGGACTACCAAAAGTCCTTTCTTGGACTACCAACCTTCCTTTCTAGGACTACCTTTCTAGTCCTTTTCAGGACTCACCAATCCTCTCCTCTCACATGGTGCAACTGCAAACCACTCGTATTAAAAATCATAACTTCGTCAATGTGTGTCCAATCGGCATAAAATGGTTTCAGAATAAAGAGAAAAATCCACATAACATCATATCAAAGGCTCAATTTTACATTTCATGTCAAAATTGCTGGTTTTGCCAGAGCAGGTCACAAATTATATCAATTCAGTAAGTATTAGTCATACATTGATTAACTGTTAATTCAGTGTTCATGAACGTTAGGTATTAACGTATTCATACTGTATTCACATCATGGAAAGACCAACCATTATATATTTCAAACTTAGCATCTACACTGTGCTTTGACATACTTGTATGCACATTAGTTAAGGGTAATCATACCCGCTGTCTAAGTGGCCCTGTATTGGATACTTATATTAAAGGGACATTTTCCCCAACAATCACCTTTGATTATGTTCTCTAAACATTAAAACACAATTTCATGCAAATACGACCAACATTGGCGTTTTGAGCAAGGGATGAGCATCATTCAAAGTCACTCGCTGTACGGGATAATCCCATTCATCGCGAACACCAAGGAGGCTGCCATTGATGTTTATGAAACTCGGATCGCTCTAAAATGTCACGTCTAACCCGAACTACACTTTTTGTTGGCTCACGTTTTGCCTTGTGTTTGTGCACAAACCCCGCATGATGCGAGAGCTAACAAAAAGAGGCCGAGCTTGTTTGTTCGGGTTTGACGTAGCATGTCGGCGCGAACAATTCAAAATCCGGGTTTCAAAAAATATAATGCAGCCTCCATGCTATACGCGATGAATGGGATTAGCCCATACAGCGATTGACTTTGAATGATGCCCCTCCTTTGTTCAGAGGGCAAACATTGGACATAGTTGCATGAAATTATGTTTTAATGTGTAGAGAAATTAATCAAAGGTAAATAGATGATGGGGAAAATTTCCCTTTAAGTTTCATATAGAGCAAACACAATTTTGAAAACAATAGTTGTTAATGAACACATATTAATATGCCTTTAAATGTCTTTCCCTAATATTTCCAACACATGGAACATACAATAGCATTAAAAGGCCAAAGCCACTGTAAATAACGCAAGGCAAAGGCCCCAGCGCATGACACATGAGTATTTAGTTAATGTGCTTAAATAAAACGAAAGCCGAGCATAACGGCGCTTCATCCTGTCATCAATGATTCCTGCATACAGTATATTTTACCTTCAGTGTCTTGTCTCCTTCCTGGAATGTATTCTCAATCCTCAACTTGGCTGGACGTTTTGGCAATAATCTTCCAACCTTAATCTTCCAGCCACACATGAACACGATCATGGTGGTGCGCATGTTAGGAGGTATTTAGCTGCAAACCAGTTCCCCTTTCCTGTAAATCTCCTGTAAATCTGCTATGGACCAAATATCAACAAATCTTGTCACATATTACCAGACATTGTCAGGATTTGTATTAAAGTTGCCCCTTTGTCAACAGGCCGTATAATATGATGTCTGCATGTTAAAGCTATATTTATAACAATACATTATAGTTCTGTTTAAAGTATTTGTCCCTAGTTTGTATTATTTGATGATGTAAATATACATGATCTGACAAATACAGTTACTATAAAACATGTTTGTGCTGATAGCCGTAGTATAGGTGGTGTAACCAACACACCATCCATGAATGCAGCATAATATACACTGCCTTTCAGTTGCACGCCATTGTGTAAATGCATGATTCATGCCATATTGCCACATGTGCGCTGCAGTAACTAATCTCATACTTTGTTCAGATCAAAAATATACTAGGGTGCACAAAGATTTATGTTGAATTAACTTGTTTTAATTGTGTATTGTGCATACAACACATGATGTGCCAGCCAACGTCCAAAGTGCAACATTTAATAGTATCGATCAAACACTAAAATCTTAATTGACACATCAATTTATCAGTACTACAGAAACTACACACAATTACACAATAAAAACAACCTTAGAGACTAACATGAGATATATTCACAGGTTTTTAATTTTGTTCACATGTATATTGATTTGCATTATTATGAAAGCATCCTAATTGTCTTGCTACATTACTGTCTTGACTGTACCTGGCATTATATTGCAATACATTCCAGGTATAGATATTGTACCAATGTGAAACAGCTAACTATCCTGTTCCATTAATTAATATCTGTCTCATTTGAACAAAATAACAAAACTGAGTAAACTAAACTTCTGTCTTGCTTACAGCATAGACAATATAAGACTTGATTTAGCTTCACTAATTACAAACAAATTGTATACAGTATAATACAAATTGTATAAATATCATGGAATGTCAAGTTGGGTCACAAGGCTGCAGAGGCTGTACATGACAACCGCGAATGTGTGTGTGTTGTCACCACAACTGTTATTCATATAACATACCGTTTGATACATAATAATAATAGTAATAATAATAATAATATAGGATATTTATATTGCACAATATCCACCTAATAATAAGGTGCTCAAAGCGCTTATTATTATCCCTGGTCATTTGGTACAGTTCTTCCCCGCACAATGATATTGTACAAATTCTCAACTCCCCGGGGAGCATACCAGCGGGCAACCCTATGGGTGCACCAAGCTTTTTTTCACTTGACCAGGTACCCATTTATACACCTGGGTAGAGAGCAGCAATGTGGATTAAATGCCTTGCTGAAGGACTAAGGCAGTGGGCAGGGTTCGAACTCGGGGTCTCACGATCAGAAAGCACACGCTCTACCGATCTTGCCAAACCACTCTACATATTAAACATGCTTCAACATATTTCCATATGACATAGTTATTAATTTCAAATGTATAGGAGACATCATCACTCGATCGTTATTGAGGTACTATGTATGATATAACTTTTATTGGTATTATATTAATTTGCGACAACGGAATCAATACATAATAATTGCATGCTGTCCCACAAACTATAATACATTATTAATGAGTGCTGTAATACTTACCTCATCAACCAATATTCTCTGTTTCATAATCCTTGTGAATAAAGTCTGTATAACGACAGGCGGACTAGAAAATGGCACACCTTTTGACCGTATATAGTATCCTCATCAAACGACGTTTAACTCATTGTGGTGTACAACTCACACTTCGCCGTATTACAGTTAGCATGAATATAATATTGCCATTGTATTAACATGGCGCTGCCGCCGTTCACGCATGAACAGCATGCTTACGATCATGCGCAGTACAACACTGCTGAATTAAGGTACATTATTAACGGGAATCCCCAAAAATATTGATCAGACGTTCTAGAAATGAACATGCACTTACCAGTCTGTTGAATAACTATAGGTTATTCCAAACACATGCATGTACCGCAAATAAGGAAGGTAACATTTAGATAATTAATTAATGTTAGTTGTGTGCAGGCCTGGGGCAGTTGGTTGATGGGAGGCATTTCTTTATATTTGCCCGTTTTGCTCACTGTTCCCATCAAATAGGCGAGCAATGCTAATTTGATATGGAATTCGTATGCATTATTGGTAGATATGCTGGATCGCAGAGGTTCACATTGTGTAAATCCCTGTCAATGTTTATAATGGAAAAGTAGTAATTGCATCCCTCAAAACCCATATATATATATATATATATATAAAATTGCAAGGAGTAATCATAAATGATTGAGAGGGAAGAATAATAGTAGGTGTAGCTTAATAAGCAATGTTCCTCCTTTTAATCCACCAAATGAAAAAAGGCACTGGTCGAAAAATTGGTCTCCGCCAGGACTCGAACCTGGGTCTCCGGCTTGGAACGCCGATGCCTTAACCACTAGGCCACGGCGACCGTGTGATTAAAGGCAGATCCAGTTCGGGTCATTGGCAAGCCAATCTCTCGGCCCTTTGTACTCAAGTATTCATGGGGAAGGAGTTACGAACAATGCAAGCCGCCTTTACTTCAGCTGGATCACAATAGAGTAATTCAAGTATTAGTTAGAACATATATATAAGCGAGAAGTGAACTAATACATACAGCTTCGGTTTCTTCCAATATATAAATAATTGCAAGGAGTAATCATAAATGATTGAGAAGGAAGAATAATAATAGGCGCAGCTTAATAAGAATGTTCCTCCTTTTAATCCACCAAATGAAAAAAGGCACTGGTCGAAAAATTGGTCTCCGCCAGGACTCGAACCTGGGTCTCCGGCTTGGAACGCCGATGCCTTAACCACTAGGCCACGGGGACCGTGTGATTAAAGGCAGATCCAGTTCGGGTCATTGGCAAGCCAATCTCTCGGCCCTTTGTACTCAAGTATTCATGGGGAAGGAGTTACGAACAATGCAAGCCGCCTTTACTTCAGCTGGATCACAATAGAGTGATTCAAGTATTAGTTAGAACATATATATATAAGCGAGAAGTGAACTAATACATACAGCTTCGGTTTCTTCCAATATATAAATAATTGCAAGGAGTAATCATAAATGATTGAGAAGGAAGAATAATAGTAGGCGTAGCTTAATAAGCAATGTTCCTCCTTTTAATCCACCAAATGAAAAAAGGCACTGGTCGAAAAATTGGTCTCCGCCAGGACTCGAACCTGGGTCTCCGGCTTGGAACGCCGATGCCTTAACCACTAGGCCACGGGGACCGTGTGATTAAAGGCAGATCCAGTTCGGGTCATTGGCAAGCCAATCTCTGTATATATATATATATATATATATATATATATATATACAGGGTGCCCCAAAAATAACGGAACGGGGCACTTCCCAAAATAAAGCAACAACATGACTAGGTCCATCGGATAGTGTGTCTTTTCAAATGAAAATTAATCCCAAGAACATTAATTTTGGTCGTGTAGTTTTTGTTTTAGAGGGCTGTAAGTGACACCATGTCAGGGTTCATTTTCTTCAATTTTGACTGACCTATTGGCTAAAGAATGATCCGACCGGCTCGTCATAGAATAAAGGTGCTGTGGCTATTCAGTTGATTGCACATTAACAAAGGTGTCCGCATCATTGTGCACCGTAATTCTATGACGAGCCGTTCGGATCATTCTTTAGCAAATAGGTCAGTCAAAATTGAAGAAAAATGAACGCTTACATAGTGTCACTCACAGCGCTCTAAAACAAAAACTACACGACCAAAATTAATGTTCTTGGTATCAATTTTCATTTGAAAAGACATACTATCCGATGGACCCAGTCATTTCGTTACTTTATTTTGGGAAGTGCTCCGTTCCGTTATTTCTGGCCCACCATGAATATCTAGTTAAAACAGTTGGTCCGCGTCGGTGTGGTGAATAGTCAGGCACAAATTTAATGGACTTAGTAACATTGTCCAAATCCTCAAAATAACATTTTCATTCTAGCGGTTCCCTCATACCTTGTTGTATTCGTATTAACAATAAAATCATGGGACAGGTTTTGGTTTTTCAAATGTCCCTTTCGTTACAAAGATATGTACGATCGAAGTATTCAGACAAGAAAAGGGGAGATAGATTCTAAACTGTATTTGGAAAGAATGCGCTCAGGGCTCATCTTGATATTTAACCAATTGCGCTACCTTGTGCTAAGATAGCTATGACCAAACGAGTATACATGTAATCAACGTGAAAAAAAAACTTGTTAATGTCGTATGTTATTTTGGCACGGGGGAAACCTAACCTAAATCTTGACAAAATGTAAACAATTATGTTTATTTGCAAAACTAAGACTGTTAATTTACCTTAGTGTTAGAGTGTGCGATCGCCTCTCAATTAAAGGACAATGAAACCGAAGCATGGTGTTGCTTTCATAGACTTGAAGAGATTAAGAGGAATAATCTCTGAAAGTTAGAGCATAATCGGACAAGAAACAATACAACTATGGCTATTTAAAGATGTCCATATATCCATATGGGGAACTCAAATTGGCGACGCACTCTGATAAATGTGTGACTACTCCCCATATGTTTTGTACACAATTTTTTCCCATTTGTACAGTTTTCTTCATAGCCACACTTGCATGATAATGTTGTGTATAAATACATTCTACAAAACATATGTTGAACTCAAACGAAGGGTAAACATAATTTTTTGAAAAATTGAACAAAATTGAAATGGTGTGTAAAAAATGTATGGGGAGTGATCCCCAACTTTGCCCATGCGTGTTGCCAATTTGAGTCACTCGCAGTAATAAATGGCTCTTTTCAAAGAGCCATTGTTCTTTTGGTGTATTTCTTGACCGATTGTGGTCACATTAGCAGGGGCTATTCATCATATCTAGTGTCTTATAGTGCAAACAACAATTTGTCTGGATGGCATTGTCCTTTAAACTAACCTTTAAGCTACCCAACGGTGTACCATTGTGCATAACAATTATGCACCAGTTTGTGTTTTACGATAAGTTTTTACCCAGTGGCTTTTCATAGGTCCAGACCGTTACATCAATACACACATTTATCAGAATCAGCCTTCATCTAAAGAATAACTTTGTATTGTTAACGTAATCATTTAGAATTCCCCCGAAATTTGACATCCGATTGACTTTGTGTTTTCATTTGCAAGCAATCACATAGGCCTACACCAATTAAGAAGCTAGATAAGCTTTACTAGGATCGAACCTAAGGTACATTGAAACTTTTTTGTCATGTCATCATACATGGTGCATGACTGGCATTGCTTCACGTGTCGCGTAGTGGGGGATGTGAAATAATGTATTACATGTATTTCAAACAAGTATACTGATAAATACCATAGCTCGCCACTTGATAAAAATAACTTAATGTTGAAAATTGTTCCTTATAAATGATGCCACCTTCCCAGCTAGCCACCTGACGTTGGGCCGATGTCGGAATTTGGTTGCCGGATGTCGGCATATCGCCGTTGGCTCGAGGTTAAAATGTCCGCCAGCCCAACATCGTCACGACGTCATTTTTGTGATATATTGGCATATTGTCATTTTCCGACAATGGCCCAACATCATCTCATGACATGATGTTGGGCCATTGTCGGAAAATGACCTTATGCCAATATATCACAAAAATGACGTCGTGACGATGTTGGGCTGGCGGACATTTTAACCTCGAGCCAACGGCGATATGCCGACATCCGGCAACCAAATTCCGACATCGGCCCAACGTCAGGTGGCTAGCTGGGTTGTGATCAGATAATTATAATCGATTGTTCTCGATATCATTCATATCAGTAATATATCGAAACAAATGTCCCTTATCCTAGCTTCTGGGGATACGGGCAAAACATGATTTCCACGTTCCCCCACATAAAACAAACCCATTCCAAAACAATGGGCACACACATATTATAAGAATACTAAGTTTGTATAATGTGCCATCGACTTGACACCCCACCTCTACAAAGCAGTAAGGCTGTGATGTGATACTGCACAATAAACACGTGACCAGTATTATATTACGCTTCTGTAATGCTGTATTTTGATGAATGTTTTTGCCATACAATAACGGATGGGGGAGGTGGTTGCAACGTTGCCAGATCTGGCATGATTATGCTTTCTGGCATAAATATGTCCCTTTTAACGTCTGGCATTATGTCTGGCATAATTTGACTTTTTTTAGCAGAATTCTGGCAGAATTTGGAGAAAAAAAGGTCTCGACAATCATCTCATGATCTCGACCTGAATCCTTTTTCTAAGGATCCTGGTCGCAGCATCGGAATTTGTGTAAAAATCCTGGGCTCGGTTTCGAAAATGTTTGAGGAACTTGGTCTCGGCTTCGAAAATTGTCTACGACTACCCCCCCCCCCCCACCCCCCCCCCCCCCTCCCCCGCTTACATGATTCTCAACCAATGGGTTGTCTATGGACAATTTGGGACAGGACTTGGTATCGAGAGGTTTGGCATAATTTTTGGCTCATTTAGCAGAATTTTCGCTGGTCCCTAGCAGAATAGTATTATTTTCGCTGGCCACGCTTGGTGGTTGGATAACGCTTGATATATGAGTTTTCTTCTTTTCCCCTGGAGTGTTTTTCAATATGCTTGCCCTTTGGTTAGGGGGACACCGCTCTAGTTCACTGGAACCCATTACATCTTACATACCATCCTGCATAACCTGTACTTGAATTGCTGGCGTTTGAAAACTGGTTGATCAATAATACAATTTGATTTCACTTGGGATTTATAATAGTATGCTATCTCTAAAATCTTCCACAATGAATTTATTTTGTCCTTAAAGTACTCCAGACACTTCATAAGATTTGTCTAAATGGAATATTTTACAATCGAGACGTCAGTAACATCGTAATACCCCTTCAAAGCGATTGGAATATAGTGTGAGATAAGTAAAGTAATATAACGCATAAAGTTTGCGCTATTTCCTCTGAATAATAATAGTAATAATCATCGGCGGAAACAATCGTTTCGTTTGGTTTCGTTTATTCATTGCTACTCCAAATACAAACGATGTACAACGTATTCAAAATAAAAAACGTTACAAATTAGAAATTAAACTACGTTATAAACTACAGACAGTTTTTAAAATATTTAGTATATATGCGAGTGTAGTATTTATAGAAATATTATTGCATTTCCTCGTTGCATGATATTATTTACACAAAGACATCTTAAGTTTAAAGGTAATATCTCGTGAAAATACAACACATCAACTTAATACATCATTAATGTTTAGTACATTTACTAGATAAATAATTTAAATAAATTGACCATGACTATTAAATAGCACAGAAGACTGCGCAAGAGAATCACTGCATGGGCAAAGGTCCACTGCGCAAGAGAATCACTGCATGGGCAAAGGTCCACTGCGTAAGAGAATCACTGCATGGGTAAAGGTCCACTGTGTAAGAGAATCACTGCATGGGCAAAGGTCCACTGTGTAAGAGAATCACTGCATGGGCAAAGGTCCACTGTGTAAGAGAATCACTGCATGGGCAAAGGTCAACTGTGTAAGAGAATCACTGCATGGGCAAAGGTCCACTGTGCAAGGGAATCACTGCATGGGCAAAGGTCCACTGTGTAAAAGAATCACTGCATGGGCAAAGGTCCACTGTGTAAGAGAATCACTGCATAGGCAAAGGTCCACTGTGTAAGAGAATCACTGCATGGGCAAAGGGACTGTGTAAGAGAATCACTGCATGGGCAAAGGTCCACTGTGTAAGAGAATCACTGCATGGGCAAAGGTCCACTGTGTAAGAGAATCACTGCATGGGCAAAGGTCCACTGTTTGTGATTTATGCTAGTGTATCACAGGGATAGTACAGTTCTGGTCAATCTTAATTCGACTAACTCAAACTTGAAAGTTATCATTAACAAATACTATATTTTATTTGTAATGATATTTAAATTACAGAAAAACATACATAGTTAAAATACCATATTATTCAGAAGCAGCCGTTAACACGCACAATACAACCTTCAGACACCTAATATTCTAACCATTTTTTAAGCAGAAATTTGAACGTGTCGTGAGGTTCAAATAATTAATCAATACAGAAGATCATAAAATAAATTTAAGCCACTTTGGTCGATTTGTTTACCACAAAATGATTAGCATTTAGAAATTTTTTCAAACACTTACTGCAATCCGGTATATATTGAATATGTTTATTATATGATATTATATAATAAACATTGAATAATAATGCAAATGAGATAATAATCAAGAGTGTGTCAATCAACATGTATTGTACAATTTTTCGGGAAATTTTCAATCTTACAAGATTGATTATAAACATATTATACATTCACATTTCCACTTTGGATAAAAAAAGGTTACCTTATCCTTTTAAAAATGCCTATTGAAATATGAAAATGGTACGTTCAGTATTTTGATTTTGATTGTGTAATGTATCCTAGAATAAGAATGTCAGCATATATACGATGCTTTCTGATGACGTTAACTCAATTTGTATAGTAAGTGCATTTAGTGCCTTTTGGAACTCGAGATACATAACAAAGGTATTAGGCCAAAGCAAAGGAGCCCCTCCATATCTGCACTTACTTTCCTTACATAAAACATAATTACATTGAAACAATCGGAAAGCGCATATACTCTGCCATTCTAAGAAACGTTAATTAGCAAAACCAATCACTCTTTTATTACTATATACTCGTACCGTTTATCTATAATACATTCACGTAAGCCCGACCTTGCCGACTGCAGCTGCACTTAGTCCGAGCATTGTCTCGTGAGACGGGTGTACAATCGATCAGCGAAACTACGCGATAACTTGAGCTAGCGTTCTTTCGCTGACATTGTACGCCCTCTTTCGACCAGCTGCAGTCATGGCAGTCGGGCTGTTACGTGAATGTATTTGAGATAAAGAACGATAACCAAATGTCTATCAAAGGTACCATTGAGTACAGATACTTCCAGAAATGCCTTATGGCACAACATTGTTTAGTTTTAATTCTATTTGAAAGTTAATTAAATAAAACATGTGTGAAATGAACATAATTTCCTTTCAAACGCTCCCATAGTTGTAAAGTTGGATTCCAATATATTGTATTTATATTTATCGTCTAGCCAAACGATATCTTGACTTAAACAAAAATACATAATATGCATATTCACTTCTTTAAACCAAAAATCAAAAGAGGTTTTTAAATAGTTGTTGATGATATCTCTATTTAATCATTATTAAAACAAAAATTACAAATACAATATGTATTAAAAATGGTTAGCACCAATGAGTTTTTAGAGAGCGCCCTCTTGAGTTGTAACGGCTCTTTTAAAAATTATAACTGGTTGTTACTTATAGTCGTTTGTAATTATATACTTTAATTTCGAGCATGGTGGAGCATTGGTGCAGGTCTTGGTTACAAACATTCACTTTGACCAAAACTCAATTACCCCTAATGTTACTTTATGTAAATTTAGTTAATTTATACTTAAAATACGACGCCAAATACACACACACACACACACACAAACACACACACGCACACACACACACACACACACACACACACACACACACACACACACACACACACACACACATACACACAAACAAACACATTTGACCATGTGCCATGTGGGACTACGTATTCATATTAAAAGGACACACTCTCATTAGCCCACTTAATGTCGTATTGTCAGGTTTATTTTTTGAAGGATTATCAGAAAATTAAATAATCATAAACTTTTTGACCTTACAAATGATACTTAAATGAGTGAAAGTCACTGCGGAATAACGGATCCTCTACAATATTTTGCTGTTGATTCGATAAGATAACAACACGTTGTTAGCTATGGAACAGCTGCTGACCGCGGCGAAGGTGAAAATATAATTCTGTACTAGAAAAATGTCACGTGATCTTTGCCATGAAACAACTGCGAAGGCACGTATTGTTTTGATATACATTCAATAATAAGAGAAAGGGCTAATAACACAATAACAATGTTACAAATTTGCCATGAATACTAAGTAAGTACATCAGTAATTTATGTATACAAACAGTGGATTTTTGCTCAGTTCGAATCGCCCTTAATGTGAATCCTATGAAGGGTTTTGAATCGATGTGTTGTTAGGTTTTCTCAAATTCGTGAAACATAAATGTGATAAAGTGCTCTCTGTAGTAATTACCGACGGTCTTTATTCTTAATATTAAATTAATACTTTGCTTTAACAAAACAATAATACCATTGCGTGTTGAATTTGTCAGGTCTATAAAATAAAGTCGACGAGCATAACCATAATCTCTTTTCTTCTCATAAATTATTCACGTAACAATTTGCGGCCACAACCAATACATAAGCAATGATCTACGATCAAAGCCGTATATCATCGATGTAGAAATATGGGCATACGACTCTGGTTTCGATGCTCGCCCACCGCCCTCTGCGTCACCTTGTGCTAGTAGTATCATCAGTCCCTGGAAGAGGAATGAAAAAAAGAGGGAACATAATGTAGACAGATGATGTTCTTCTTTCATAACAATGTAGTTTAATTTGATGTGTAGACGTGTCCATTATAATTGAGTTTTCGTTGTAAAAACCGAAACTGTATGTCTTTAAATGAAAAAAGTGACCATGCATTCAGTTAATTAAAAAAACACCACTGTTTTATTTGCAAAGTAATCATTAAAACCCATATCCGACCGACACAGATGCCCAAGCACTTTACGAACGTACACACATGCACGCTAGATTTCATTGTGATTATATCAAACTACCAGGATTGCCTACATAAAGAATGGAATGTTAACATATACATCATTGTAGAGAGTATGACAAAGACTGTGTACGTAAGGACTGGAATATAGACAATTATATGACATAAACTTAATGTTGATAACATATATGCATTGCACATTGATATTGAGATAGGCAAGTAACCTTCTTGACATATATCAAGATGCTGACAAATAGTTTCATGTACTATGTCGCCGTTAATAATACAACGATTATTAATTCGTGGTAGGCTTGGAATTAACAAAAATGTTTATACTTACGTCGAATTGGATTTCTTCACGATCGCTAATACAACAACAATGATGATTATGATCACTCCGCACAACATCCCTAATATGGACCTATTCAATGCCTGCGTAGATGCTTGTCTGGCGCCCTCTACGTTGCCTTGTGCGTGTTTCTTCTTCGCCTAGGAGAGAGGAAGAGAGCAAACATGACACATTCACTTGATTATTGAGAGAAAAAAAACATGTTCTTAATTATTATCTTCTTCCAGTAATGCTTGCATGATAAGCATACATTTATAGTCTATTTGTCGCTAGAATAAAACTTTTTAAAACAAATTCACAAAAGGTTAGTCATCTAAATTGCCTGATTTTGATGGCTTCGGGATGTTTTTTTGTTGTTGGTTCAAGAACATTTATTTTGAATTCACACTGCATGTTCACACATTGACATACAAATTTATCATAACTTTAACATTCAACAACATTATATAATCGGCTAGTGAATTCATGGAAAAGGGAAGCATAACATACTTTTTATACTATATCCTTATTAAAGACAAGAAAACAAGACAAAACAGGAACAACTATAAATAAATTACCTGCTAACATCCAAACGTCCTCATGATAGTTAAAGTAAATGCAGGAAATGATAATAAGTTTGTATAGACCATGACAAAACACATCTTAAAAGTTCTGTACTGCTCATTTTACAAACATCCGGGAGGTCCTCGGCAGAAGCCCTGTCGTTAACGAGATATAGTAACATTGTCCAAATCCACAAAACTTACTTAGAACTCTTGCGTTTAGTTTATAACTTGTTATATTTTTGTATTAACAGGAGAAGCATGGAACAGGGTTTAGAAGATCGAATTTTCCTTTCGTTAAAAGGATATGTACGATTGAAGTGTTCAGATTGTTAAAATTCCAACTGGAATGCTATAACTGTGTACAAAGTGAGTGCAATGAGTTAGCGAATATCACTTTGCCTCTGCGCTCATTACTCAATCATATGACACTATTTATCATGGAATGTTCATACCTCATTTAGTGGACATATCTTATCACATACAAACACCATTTTCCATTGTTTGCACATGTCAAGTTTTACGAGCTATGAAATCTCCATAGACTTTGTACACATCTCGGTCGGTTTCCGTGGTCAAGGGGTTACTAGATCCATTTAAACACGGATTGACGAACAAACAAATTCAAACAAATATATCATAAAGACAAATTTGTTCGCCAAGTCACTGTTTTACTTTTTAGAAATGATCATACTGTAAAAGCCCAGTCCCATACTGACGACTTTCACGGCGAATCGGAACGATTTGACGTTCATCGAGAAAATCGCTAAAGAGGGTATCCCACTGAGCGGCGAATGCTTACGAACGTTGCGAATTTCAGATTCGCCAACTTTTCTGACGAATGTTGGCGAAAATCAGGGTTTGCCTCTGGCACCCTGATTTCGTAAGCATTCGCCGTTCAATGGGTCGACTTTATATAGGAACCATTATGGCCATGTGGTCGATAGCATTGGCGAATCAAAAAGAACTTCAGCGACACCGTCTTACAACCGTTTGCAAAGGATTACGACTGTTTTGCAAACACTTGCAACTGTTTGCAAAAACATAAATTCGCAAAGAAATTTTGAACATGTTCAACATTTCTTTGCGACAAGAACACTGTTTGCGACAATGAAAACTGTTTGCGAACTTTTTCGCAAACTTTTACGAACCTTTGCAACCTTTTACGAATCCTGGCGAAATCCCAAATTCGCTATACGTTCGCAAGCATTCGCCACTAAGTTGGATACCCTCTTTAGGTCGTGTTGCATCATAATATACATCGTATTGGTTCTTTTCTAAAACCATGGGCGTAGATCTGTAATTGATAAACATTCAACTGGGGGGATCATCTATTCATTCATCCCCCTGATGAATAGGTATTACGTTAGTCGCCATGTCCATGCCCAAAACCGTGGCTAAATCGAGTCGATTCGTTCTAGTAAATCTTTGCGAGTCGTAAAAATCGTTAGTATTGAACTGGGCCTTAAGTTTGGAATCTCGGCCTTATTAAGCCTTATTAGGCTATTAAAGGGATCTAGTAACTGTGTTGACATGTGCAAGAAGTGATGAGTGGTTTATACAATGTATATTGTTATAATATGATATGTCCACTGGGTGTTGTCTGAAAAGTTCAAGTTAAATAGATGTTATCAGGTTATATGGCCGAGTAATGAGCAATATTCACTAACTCATTGCACTCACTTTGTACACGGTTTTCGCGGTCCAGTGCATAATTTAACATCTGAACACTTCAATCGTAAATATCTTGTTAGTATTGTGGACATTTGAACACCATAACCTCTCCAATGCTTTTATTGTTAATACAAATACATCAAGGTATGAAGGAACCGCTAAATTTTCAATTGTATTTTTAGGACTTGGACAATGTTATTTAGTCCCTTAAATGTTGTATACGCTTCAAAAGATTAGTCAGATAAAACAAAAAGTATTTAAACAACCTAAATACAGCTAGAATTGGCTTTTATTTTACTCGACTTCAGGACTAGTCACAAAAATGCTTGGGCTAGGGTCTACATGGTCTATGGAGAAACTATGTAGCATACCAGATAAATCAGTTCAGGGCCTCGTTGCAGGAAGAATTTCAATCGATTGTATTTTACAATCAATTGTAAGTCAGATAATATGCAAATTTGAAAAAGGGAGAGATTTAAGCATTTAGACACGTGATTTGACATGCAATTAATTGTAACATTGTGGTAATTTATTGCATCTCTCTCCGCCACGGGGCCCTGGACAACAATCAACAGGCAGCACACTTACCTCTAAGGCTTTGAATATAGCGGCGATACCGCATGGTAAACAGCAACACAGGGTTACAAAGATGGCGAATGCAGTGTAATCCGCGATGTGTTGTGCTGGAGCTGGGTTAGCGACTCTCTGCGGAGGAATATTGATCAGTAAAAACTGACTCAGTTTGAAACTTCTACTTCCTCTACTACTAATATTACTACTACAGTCTACTTCTACTACATGTACTGCTGTTGCTGTTACTACTACTACTATACTACTACTACTACTACTACTACTACTACTACTACTACTACTACAACTACTACTGCTGTACTACTGTACTACTACTACTACTACTACTACTACTACTACTACTACTACTACTACTACTACTACTACTACTACTACTACTACTACTACTATTATTATTACTGCAACTACTTCTATGACTAATACAGTCAAACCTGCCAATGCGACCACCTGTCTATAGCGACCACCTGCTCATAACAACCGCTCTCTGGTCCCCCCGTGAAAAATCATGTGTTAAGCGACTTGCGTAATGCGACCACCTGCCTAACGCGACCAGCGACCACCCTTTTGGGGTCCCGACACACATATAAATCTGTGTATAGCGAACACAAAATTAGCGATTGAGCGACCAAGGCATAAAATATGTGGCCTCTGGTCGCTCAAGGCCTTAATTCTGAGCATGTCAATGCATCAAACAAGCTTTTAAAATGACAATGAACTTCAGACAGACGCTATAAATTACCGACAAAAAGTGCTTCAACTCATAAACAAAGAATATTCAAGCTCTTCAGTACACGGTATTGATACAGAAATGCGTTGAACAAAGGCACTATACTTAAAGGGACAGGCCCACTTTTACAAAACGTCTGAACAGCTTTCAGTTGACGGTTGGGGATCAATGTAACACGCAAAAAAAAAATCAGAGCGAACAGCCCTCTAATTTGGATTCTACGAATGAAAAACGAATGCATCCCTCCATTTAAACTATATATCGGTCAATAAAGGAGTTCAACTGATTTAGCATTATATTACAACAATATAGTACTAATTCTCGTAAAGGTATTGTGAAGCCGACATTTGTTAACGTATGTCACGGAAAAAGATCTCAAAAAGAAAGAATAAATAATTACATGTAGTCAGTTTAAGCGATGTTTGGGTATTTTGCTTGGTAAACGCTCACACATTAGTACTTATGCGCGAGTCACGAAGCTAGCGCGGGTCACGTAGGGGTCAGGCATACAGATCTGGCACTCCGTGAAATCTATGTACAAACTTACTCACCGGCCGAAAATACGTATGTACCTAATTAACCGACGTCCCTCAGTTTATTCAGTTGTACGTCTATAACTCCACGAAAAAGAGATTTCAAGCCCTAATTTTTTTCAGGCATGCTATTAAATGACATTTCCTTTCATATAAGACAATAACCTCGCAACTTTTGAATTTTGGCTTGCAAAAGTGGATCTCTCCCTTTAACATCACAACATCACTAACAAATTTTAATTGCCGAGGTGGAGTTTTTCTCAACTTTTCATGATAATTCTTTGCATTTTGCATTTTTACTTCAGAATTCTATACTTGAGAAAACTATACTGTGCATAAGCGTAGCTGATTCTGTCATGATGACAAACATCATAAATGGCACATTGACACATTTTGTATTTTCACTTTCACTTGAAAGATAATACACACATTTAATATCATATTAAATATAACGCCATTGATATATAATTTCAGTTTTATTGTGGTTATTCATGCAACAAATACTAAATGTAACTAACTATCGAAACGTGCGTGTACAGATGTCAATTAATTACACATGTTCATATGAGCCCAAGCACCACACTTTCGGTCATAAGTCGCTGTGGATATTTAGTACATAGAGCCTCAAACTCATACAAAATTGTCGCTGGGTAAACATTTCAACTTTACGGGATTTGATACATACATATTTCATCTATATTCTCTAAAAATTGCAGGTGCTAGTTCGATTTTTTAATACCATAAACAATGATTTCGCTCGATGTGTGAGAATGCTTTTCTGTATGATGCAAAACTTTAAAAGCGATTTTCTCTGTTGTTTAACAAATCCGCGTTATTAAATTGCATTTCCTGGCCTTCAACAAACTTATATGTATCAAGTTATACATCATTTTAAAGCTGTAATCCTAGAGAATTCAAAACACTAAACGTCTAAATTTTGATATTTCCGACAATTAACCGAAAGTGTTAGAGGCGGACACATATAGTCACGATATGCGACCATAAATTCAATATGGCCGCCATCCTGTCTAATGCGACCTACTGTCTATAGCGACCGCTTTTCGCCGGTCCCTTGAGTGGTCGCTATAGACAGGTTTGACATTACTACTACTACTACTACTACTACTACTACTACTACTACTTCCATCTTTCACCTCATGCAAATATTCGTACCATTGCACTCATGAACACTCTTGTATAATAGAAAATATCAATGTAAAAACCAATGCTAAGGGCTAATTCCTGCATATAAACGAAACTGTTGTTAACAACCCGTCAGTCTTAGCCAGCATAAACACTAACCGTGATGACGACATTTGGTTGCGGTGGCTGCAATGTAGAGATAGGTGGATTTACAGGCTGACAACCCGGAACGGCGACGTAGCTGTTGCCTGGCTGGTAGACTGCCGGTACTGAGCGGCCATGCAACATAGTGGCCTCTACTACCTGACCAAATCCCTGCGTCTGAATGAGTACAATGTGTATTTGTCTGTATTTGAATAGCTTAGTTCCAATCAATACGTTATTACGCTACGTAGGTATCTATAAAGGCATTGGCATAGTCCAAAAAACATAAACATAAGTAAAACCGGTATTCCTTTGACTTTTAATCATTTGGCTTAGTGCATGCATGTGGTCGGAAGTACAGAAGCCTGGTTTGAAGCCTGCTTGTTTTTTTTTGGTTGGTCGTCCTCGAGCTGCTTTTCTATGCTGGCGAGAACTACTATGGTACAAATCTTGTAGAGGTGAGGTAGTTAGCTGATAGGCCTGTAGTTTTTTATATCTTTATTGTCTCCTTTCTTGAATATGATAATGATTTTTTACTCATTCCACTGAGTGGGTATTTCTTCCTCATGCAAGATCTTGTTAAACAGGGCAGTAACTACTGGAATGGTCTCTACATCCCTGAGGGTCAAAATAGTATTACATGTGTACTTGCTTACCTATTAATAATTGTAATTATGGCACCGATGGCTGTCTGAATTTATTCCCACATTCCTTGAAAGGAATCTGTTTTATAATGGTATTTGTAGACACGATACATTACCGAAACTGCAACTATAGGCGATACTTATCTTACCAAAGGGATAGTACAGTTTGTGTCAAACGGAATTGTAGTCATCCAGACATCCAAACTTACAAATCATCATTAAAACCTAACGGATAGAGCTTAAAGATGCTTAACCCTATCTTAAAGTGATGCATGTAAAGTGTCAGATATTGCACAAAATGACATTTGAGACTTCAATCCTATATCAATATCATTGTAAAATACAATTGAAAGATTTGTGAAAGTTTGAAAGAAAACGAACACTGTTTACCTAGTGAAAAAAACGAATATTGAGTTCATATTTTATCACCGAATACTGATGGTCTGCCATACTTTTGTAGCAGTAATGAATGATCCGTTTGAGATATTCGCACCCGTGTATTTTTACACACGTAGTACATAATTCATGGAATTTGAACTCGCTCGGCTCAAAGTTCAATCTCCGCAATGTTCTCACGGGTGCTGCATGCGGACGTTCTCAGCTAAGACATTGTACTTTTTTTCAATTGCGTTAATTAACGTCATTGAAATAAAAGATTTAAATGATAATTATCTTCATACTAAAGGGACATTTGAAAAAATCAAACCCTATTTTATTCTTCTCTTACCATAAGCTAAACAACACGGTAGAAGAGAAACGAGGAAGCTCCAAGTAATTTTCGTGGATTTGGACACTTTACATGTATGACTTTAACTAGAGGGTCAATTTAACCCCCCCCCCCCCCCCTCGACTTTCCGGCGCGATAATTCCGCAACGCGCGCAGATATTGCCACGCGACTTCATGAGTTTTTTCATTGAAGTCTTGCGCAACTTTTCAGACCAAAATTGCGACGATCAGATATACCGTTTTTAAGTCACATGACTTGTCGTAAGTGATCGTCGGCCCAAAAATCGCTACATTTTGTGATTTGTGTACAAATCCTATGGAAATTGATTTTTTTCCTAGAATACACAAAACCTTCATTATTTTTCATTCTAATCACTGCAATCATTTAATTTTGGGCTAAAAATGGTTGAATAATGGTCAATAATTTATTCCATGAAAAAAAAACAATAAAAAAAGTCGAACAAACAAAGAAATACATAAGAAATCCCCAAAACAAAGAAATACATAAAGAATTTTTTCTTTTTTTGAAAACCTGTTAATTAAGTCATAAAGAATAATCATGCACAAAAATAGCATAATCTGAGCAACATTTAGTGATTTACAGACAAAAAGAGGATTTCTGCATAAATAAGCATACTTCGCTAATTAATATGCGCATAATTTGTATATTTAACATTGGATCGTTTAAACGAAAACATGAACGCGTCGCTAATACTTCAATGTACCTCCATGCAAAAGTTCGCGTGAATCGGACAATCGGTCAGAACCTGGTCAGAAATAGCCCAGTTAGAATAGGGTTAAATGGTAGTAAAACATTAAATGGGACCACCAGGCAAAGAGCAACACATACTCAAATGTTTTGGTACCGTTGTGAAATTCATAAACAAAGCAATGAATTACGGGTGCGCTTCGTTATTCCGAAGGTTCGTTATTCCGAAGGTTCTTTATTCCGAAGGTTCGTTATTCCGAACACGCAAATTTCGTATACCTGAGGGTTCGTTAATCCGAAAATAAAATAGGGTTCGTTAATCCGAAAATAAAATTGGTTTCGTTAATCCAAAAATAAAATAGGGTTCGTTAATCCGAACATTTGTTGCATTATTCCGAAGGTTCGTTATTCCGAAGGTTCGTTATTCCGAGGGTTCGTTGTTCCGAAGGTTTGCTATTCCTTAAATGAAATCGGTTTCGTTATTCCGAAGGTTCGTTATTCCAAAGGCCCGTTATTCCGGGGGCTCGTTTTTCCAAAAGTTCGCTATTCCTAAAATGAAATCGGTTTCGTTAATCCGAAAATGAATTCGGGTTTGTTACAATGCTATAAATTTCAAATAAAGAGATAAAACAAACTTAAATGTTTGATTGGTCTGGCCAAGGGAGGGAGAGGGGGATGGATATGCTTAATGCAGGCTGTAAATTAAATAAACAAAACACAAATTATAGTATTATAACAAACCCGATTTCATTTTCGGATTAACGAACCCTATTTTGTTTTCGGACTAATGAACCTTCGGGATAACGAACCTTCGAAATAGCGAACCTTCAGAATAACGAACCCGATTTTATTTTTGGATAAACGAACCTTCGGAATAACGAACCTTCGGAATAATGGACTGTAACCATTAATTACCACCACTTACGGAACCACTATTATTTCCTGGTTCCCAAACATTTGCAAAAGTGCGCCAATGCTATTCACGCGTACGTTTGGAGAAAATATAATCCCGGACGATTCCTCCGCTATGGACAAAGTAGTCTCGTGCATGCAGACCAGTGAACGCGTGCTTTAGAATGATGCGTTTTCCAATCATATTTTGTTTCTATTCACGCGTACGTTTGGAGAAAATATAATCCCGGACGATTCCTCCGCCATGGACAAAGTAGTCTCGTGCATGCAGACCAGTGAACGCGTGCTTTAGAATGATGCGTTTTCCAATCATATTTTGTTTCTTCCTGGAAACATATTCTCGTGAACTTGTTGATGGAATGGACTTACTAAAGATGGTACCTTTCATTTATAAGAATATTTTTGTTGGGGTAGTGGTACCCTTTGACGCGATTAAGAAGACGGTAGCACAGCTGTTTTATTCAATAAGCAACCGTTAAGACATCAGGGTGCCCTCCAGACAGCTCAAGTTCCAACTATTCATTTTGTAATCAACAAATGTGAATGGTATGTTTGGTTAAAGCCAAATGACAGAATTGGGAAACGCCCCACCCACAAGCAATGTAAGAATTTGTTTTTTCACCAACCATGTGAATTTCTGTGAAAGAATATATATCATGACTTATTTGTTGATGAAACGATTTCAACACAAACTTCGTTGAAATTGAATATTTCAACATTAAAATGTTCGAAATTAAAACTGTCGCTAACACAATTAAACCACATGTGTGCGGCTGCGTGAAATGCCTACGGTAATTGAAGCACCACGTGCGTTCCTTACGCGAATGAGCGTAGAGATACGTCGGCGTTACGGACCGAACCGGTGGGGAATGTAGGACCAATATCATAGGCATGAATAAACATTTCAACTGATTGTATTACATTTAACAACATTAGGTTCGCATTTATCCACACAAGCCCTTTGATATACCATTTCAACAATACTAATCAACTTATTTGGCCAGTAAAGATTTTGTCGCTAATTTTCCCCAAAATGGCATTTGCATTAGATATAATAATCTAAAAACAAAATATAAACTAATTGCTGGATGTTAGAAAATGTGTAGCATTTTAAAATATGTTCCCCAAATTTTTTCCAATCTGATATTGATGTATATTTTAGATGTTCGATTTGGATAAAAAAAAAGGAATAATTTCGGGAAAAATTATGTCAGTAGAATTGTATGGTAAATTACACATTTATATTCGGTTTGTATGTACTTCACAACTAGAATTTGTTATTGAAGCGCTCTCAAAGGTGTTTAATACTACATGTACTTGAACATATGAATTACTGAACAAATTAATCATAGTAATACTTTAAGAAACACCTCTTACACTAATTACCTGCACATACGAAGGAGGTGGTGCCGTGGCATCATCACCCGTTCTTGACTTTACTGTATGACCAGGTTGCGGCTCCGCATTGGGTGCATCGGCCTGTTTGATGAGGTTGTCGACAGCATGTTGAGTTGCCGGCCCCGGTGCCTGCTCCGACTCAGCTGCGTCGCCAGAATTCAAGTTCTCATTCTCAAATTTCGTAGACATGGCCTTTCTTTGTTTGTCGTTACCTAAATTAAACAAATAAATTCGGTTTACTTGTTCCCATTTTCCCCACTTAGTGACGTAAACCGTTAAAATTCACAGATATTCTCATGTTAAAATGTGTAAGGCCTAACCTTCCTTTGCATGCCCTAACCTTAATGAACCACACATAATTATGAGTTACTGCAATGCCTGAAGTAGGGTGTGATTATAATAAACATCATATCACTGAAGTTTACGGTAGGCTGAATAAAACCGAACCGAGTATTAAGGTGGTAGATAGTTATGTAGTAAAATCAATGTATTGTTTTCCCAACGTATAGGTGTTTTAGACAAGCAGTAGAACAATGTGCCGGATAATGGCGTGTTAAAGCTTATTGGCCTGGTCATATATGACCGGATTGCGTAAACGTATGCCAAACGTATAGAAAATATGCGAAATAAAATCATTCGGTGACGAACTTAATCTCCATTGTTGCTCGAAGAACGGATATAAAACGGATTTAACGTACAAAAACGCACGATTACCAGACATCACCGTATGAGTAACGGACAACACCGTACCCGTAACTTACACGAACCGGTCAAAACGAATGTGGAACGCATAAGAAACTGACAAAACGTACTTCGAACGTATTTATTAGCCCGGTCCTATCTGACCGGATTGCGAAAACGTATGCCAAACGAACAGCAAAATTGTCAATCTGTTCGTCTCCGTTTGTATACGTTTCTTGTCCGTTTCTTGTTCGGGGAATACGTTCCTTGTACGGCGATGTCTGTTCTATTTGAAAGTTTTGAGCATGCACAAAACTTGAAACGGACACCACCGAATACAGTCATACTTTGGTCGTACGTTTGTTGTGCGTTGTGCATCCGTTTGATTCGTAACTCGTACGTTTCTCGTCCTGTACTTGTCAGTTCGTATCCGTTGAAGTCCGGTGGACCGGAAAACTAACGGATAACGAACAAAACGGATGCACAGCGTACATCAAACGTACGACCAACGGACGACTGTATTCGGTGGTGTCCGTTTCAGGTTCAAACGGATAGAACAGACATCGCCGTACAAGGAACGTATTCACCGAACAAGAAACGTATACGAACGGAGACGAACGGATTGACAATTTTGCTGTTCGTTTGGCATACGTTTACTCAATCCGGTCAGATGTGACCGAACCTTATTCTCCATTGCTGCTCAAAGAACGGATATAAAACGGATTTAACGTACAAAATCGCACGATTACCAGACATCACCGTATGAGTAACGGACAAGACCGTACGCGTAACTTACACGAACCGGTCAAAACGAATGTGGAACGCATAAGAAACTGACAAAACGTACTTCGAACGTATTTATTAGCCCGGTCATATCTGACCGGATTGCGAAAACGTATGCCAAACGAACAGCAAAATTGTCAATCCGTTCGTCTCCGTTTGTATACGTTTCTTGTCCGTTTCTTGTTCGGTGAATACGTTCCTTGTACGGCGATGTTTGTTCTATCCGTTTGAAAGTTTTGTGCATTCACAAAACTTGAAACGGAGACCACCGAATACAGTCGTCCGTTGGTTGTACGTTTGTTGTGCGCTGTGCATCCGTTTTGTTCGGTACTCGTACGTTTCTTGTCAGTTCGTATCCGTCAACGGACATCAACGGATACGAACTGACAAGTACAGGACAAGAAACGTACGAGTACCGCACAAAACGGATGCACAACGTACAACAAACGTACGACCAGCGAACGACTTGTTTCAAACGGATAGAACAGACATCGCCGTACAAGGAACGTATTCACCGAACAAGAAACGGACAAGAAACGTATACGAACGGAGACAAACGGAGACGAACGGATTGACAATTTTGCTGTTCGTTTGTCATACGTTTACTCAATCCGGTCAGATGTGACCGGGCCTTAAACATGTTAAAGAACAACACGTGTTCGGGTCAAATGTAAACATCACTTTTAGCACGAAATTAACATTCGTGAAAGTTTGAAGCAATCGCGCTACAAAATATAAATATACAGTAGTGTATTTCGAAAGTTAGAGCAATATTGTTATATTATGCAGAATGATAATGCCTAAGCTTACCTTTCAAATGTGACGGAGCGGCAAAGGTACGCGTCAAAATGTAGAACTCACTTTGAGTGCGAATGACGAGTCATGAAAGTTGTAGACACGTTTATTTATATAGCAATCGAGCTACACATTTTACAATGAAGTATTGCATATTCCCTTCCCTACATGAATTATATCAGCGATATAAATAAAAGTATGACGATATAACCGCCGATGGCTTATGGCGGGCCTCCAATACCAATAAAGTCGGATCCATAACTCATGTATATTGTTATATCGAAATAGGTATGCTTCTTACCAATCATCAGAAAGCTTAACATACAATCGGACGTGGGCAAATTTCTAATATAATTATTGATGCAGTAAAAACATGTTTTACACATCGATCAGAAGGAACATTTCCTTAGATCTGCTGTCACTCCTGTATCTAATCAATTATTATTTATGACATGTACATGCTGCATGGATTATTATACTTGTTCACTTCTGGCCGTGCCTTGCTTGACGCCACTGAGTTGTCCCCCCAAAACAAAGTCATCTTGCTTCGCACAAGGATACTACACTGTTGGTCATAAAGTTGGAATATAATTTGCTTTTCATCCCACTTCTTTATTTTCCGTATTATTTTGCTCTGCCTAATGACCCATTTTAAACTTTAATGGACTTAGTAACATTGTTTAAATCCTCCAAAAAAAATCATTCTAGCGGATTCCTCATACCTTGTTGTATTCGTATTAACAATACAATCATGGGAAGAGTTTTTTTTTCTGTGTACAAAGTGAGTGCAGTGAGTTAATGAATATCACTTTGCATTTTCGCTTATTACTTGGCCATGCAATCTCAATTTGGCTTGAAATTTTCACACAATACCCTGTGGACATATGCACATGTCAACAAAACTACTAGATCCCTTTAAGGTAATGAGCTTGTATATCGGTTTCAAACTACCAATCTACACTAAATGGTTGCATGAATTTGCATTAATACATTTAGCCTTTTTGGTTTGAGCTTTGAAATGCAGGACCCATGGTGATTGGCCCCTTTACCTCTTCAAAGTGCATGTCCAACAAATCTTCATTATGTGTCATTTCGTCGAGTTGGCTGTACAATTTTCAACAAAAATTGGCACACGCCAAACGGTGCTTGGAATCAACGCCTTCCGCCAAACTGTAGATCATATACCGCTCTAACATGGTCACCATGGGGAAGAACGCCGACTGGGCATACATGATACGTCATCGTAATGGGTATGGGCCATACCACCGTTGGGCCGTCACAACCTCAAGTCGGTTTGTGAATGCAAACTATTGGAGCTTCTCGTCATGTAATCGAAGAACCCTTTGTCTTCCATATGTTTGTTCAAGAATGTTATGGCTCGTAAACAATCCACAAACCTTAGCATCTAGTTTGTGGACTAGATTACGATAAAGGATTCTAATTAACAGTAGGTCAACCCGACATGTTTGAAGCCCAATTCTCGATTTAGTTTCCTTCCTGTTCTCAATTAATGTATCATGGATTTATATTTTCCTCTTTTCAAATGGAAAAAATAAAACAAAATCACATACTTTTACCAAGTTACATCACTGAGACATACTGTATAGGCTGAAAATGATTTCCCCAAATAAATTGTTGGTGAGCATAAAAATAATACAACACATTGTGAAATAAAGGACAACTTGATTAAAGAGTATTAACTGTCTTTCATCATGTCAATGTCGAACAATTATGATTACATGAACATTCTTCCTGTCCTACTCTAATCGAGTTCGCTATAAAATAGTATTGCATTTTGAAAAGTTATATCGTATTATGTAGGATTGTAGTTTGTTGAGAGTAATAGCCTATCATAGACACAAACAATCGGTATCACAGTTTCCGATAGGCGGCGCCTATACAGAACTTTCAGTACGATTGGTCCGTACATCCTACCAATAGTAGTAAAGATCATTAACGGGTACATCCAGGTCTATCGTGTGAGCAGCGTGTTGCATTGTCAGGGCTTAGCTGTCTTTGACAGTCTCACGTAAACAGTGTAAAGTATATTATTTTCACTTACTAGATATTTTTATTATAAATAATATGCTTTTCGACACTTGAGGTCAGTCTACTTGAGATTCATTCTATTCAAATACATAGATGTTAGTGTAACAACCCCGGCTCTATTCTACTTACAATTGAGTTACAATGTAACGCTGTTCTAATGAAAGAAAGAAACTCACTATGTCATACCTATATATAGCTGTATATTATGTTTTGAAAACGTGCATTTATGTAAAATCTCAAAGTAGGTGCATGATCAGCTTTTATTATAATCAAACCAGATCGGTTTTGTCTACAGCCGGGGGTGAAGGGGGGGGGGGGGGGGGGGGAATGTGCTGCTTAAATATTTTTCGCGTACTTCAGTTTTGGTAAAGAGGGCGATGCACGAATTGATTTTATTCTGAGATGATGAAAAACTGAATGTAAAATTTGAAAGAGTATACACTTTTACTGCCAGAATATACTTTATTTTATTCAAATCGGTTCAGAAACGGCAGACATATAACAATAATGATAATAATTATGTTAAATATTTAGGTTGCACAATATCCACCTAATAAGGTGCTCAAAGCACGTAAGAAACAGAAAGAAGGTCTAATTAAGTGGTGTTTGAGAACAATATTTCAACCTGTCCTTATAATTATAAATATATCCGATCGGAATACATCTGGGAACCAGCTAAATTCGATGATTTTCTTTTTAATTATCAAAAATGTTCATACTTATTTTGTAAATATTTGAAAGAGGTTTTAAAATAGTTGTTGATTTTATTTCTATTGAATTACTATTTCAACAAAACTTTACATGCATAATTGAAATTGGCTCTGACAAAACCAGCAACTACGTAACATATACGATTTTGCGTGATTACCCTGAAAAGGTCAACAATTGACCTCACGGACGCAATAGACATTTCCTGGTTTATAATGAAAAATGTAAAATTCCGAAATATTATCGGGAAAATGGCTCTACCTTATGATACATTCAGGAATGTCATGTACTTTGAACTGAGTGTTGAACTTTATCTCCATTGTTTTCGCAGAATAAGAAAATTCTACAACAAAATCATACATTCCTATATTTTGGTCCAATCAGCATACAAATGGTTTCAACATTAAGAAAACAAGCGACACAATAAAATCAAGTCGAATGCTCAAGTTATCATGTTGTATTAAAGTTGCTGGTTTTGCCAGAGCCGGTCACAATTGTTTGAAATTGAATATGAATATATATGAATTGTATGAAAAGTGGTTTAATCAAATGATTTTCCAGACAGCGCCTTCTTGTGATGTAAAGACTCTTTTGGAATGATAACAGACGTTTTAATTAGTTGTTTGTAATTGTGTATAAGTTTCGAGCACGGTGGAGTTATTAAAATTAATTTGTAATGGTATTGTGCAGTTATTGGTTACTAAAGCTTGGCCTTACCAAATTGCTTAGCAATACTGAACTACCTCTTTCAAACTATAACATTTGCTGGAATATCAAACATCATTATTTCATCACTGTACAAATATAAGCCCCTGCTACCTTATCGTTTTAAACTTATATGTCAAGTTTGAACGTTATGATCAAATATTATACGCAACATGATGTGTGTATTATTATGTCGTAAATGGGTGTCATGTTTTATGATTTTGCCAGAAATAACTTGTATGATAAGTGTTGTCTTCTTACTTAAACTCGCTACACATCAGCAAGTGTCACGGTAAACATGGTAAATGGCAAATCAAGTTTGTCTGCTGAGTGTCAAGTTTTGGTTTTGTTCCTGTTATATTCGCCAAAAGAGGTACCTCACAAGCATCATCAATACAATAACCGCACAAGTGAATGGCTACAGCGAGGGTCATTTTGTAAATCATGGAGAACACTAATATATTTAACAATGACCAGGAAGAAGGATATATCCGTGGAAACCCACTTATTTCCAATATGAAGGACAGGAGTCAATGATTGCATGATATGAAGAGTTTTCTTCAAAAAGGCGCTATATCCGCTTGTTTAACTTCCGAGAAAGGCAGGTTTCTTCGCCGAACATTGTACACGTGGAAAATATGAGAATATGAAAAGTTTACTTTCCCTATTAAGATTTTTGAATAAAATGTTGTCGTAAAATGTTGATTCCTAGATAGATACGTAGCTTAAAAATGAACATTGATTGTCAAGTCAATTCGTACGGGAAGTGGATTTAGCGCCTTTTGGAACTGAACTCTTCATCGCTTATCATATTATGTCATTTCTGTTTGAGAGTGAGTTTAAAATAATGTTAATGTACCGGAAGTTAATTGCAAAATTCACGTAATCATTCAGACACACAAGACTCTTGTTTATAGTAAACGCGTTAGAGAATTATAATTGAGTCAAGCAAATTATCAAATGTATACACACTCAGGCAGTCAGGAAAGGATATTATGGTAAAACAAAAAAGGTGTAGTCAATATACACACAATCTTTTTAATTGGTTTTACAACAATGGTAAGCCAGAAATCTTCATTCATGTCAAATCCAACTTTGAATCAGAATACAAATACCACTAAGAACTAAATAAACATTAGAAAACCACATACACGTCCAATACTTTATATTACAAAAACAGAATCAAACTGTTATCACATAATTACAAGCAAAGATATATAGTGCATAATTAAGCACTTACATACCATATTAAACAATAATTTTGAAATGTTCTTCCACAACGTTAGTAATACAAGGGTTTGAAAAACGAATACAATCGAAAGCAAAATATCACGTTTACTATAACACACATCATAAAATAAATCACGTGACCAAGCACCGTTATATTCGAGATTTCTGACAATATTTCCATACTACGATATTTCTTTATTATTTGTTTAGAAGATGGTATTTTTATATTAGTATGCACATTTGTGTAACGATCTCATTGGAATTTACAACGGGATATACCCGGAGTTATACAAATAAATTATACTGAATGCAGAGTTTCATGAAAGTTAGGTTGACCCAAACTGTATTTTCCACTTGACACACGTCATGTCTGAGTACAACATTATGGAGGCAATTTTGGTCAAGATAGTGACTGGTCCAGGTCAGAATAAATGCACTTATTGAATAAAAGTGCTCCGCAGAAAATGTGACATAAACAGTTTATAGGGTCTTTCACAATTGATATCCCTCCGCATAATTTCATAGAGTTCTTATTTTGTTCGTAGGAAATAAAATGTTTTAGTTAACAATTACTGGCCCCGTTTGTTTTAAAGACTCTGCAAACTATATTTCTGTTCCGTGTCACTTTTATTCAAAATTTTTTGCCATTTCTTCCAACTTTATCCCTCATCATAGCTTGGATTTGTTGTTATCTGCAACAGTCAGTTTTGTTTTCCGACCACGCCCCCTTCTGCTTGCGAAAGAGGTGGGACCAGGTTTCTTTTTCTTCATTTCCAAACAGAAGTTAGTCAATAAGTGTACAAACAATCCTGTCAAATTATTTTGCACAAAACTTGTTTTGTTAAAGAGTTACGTTATTTTGATAAGGGGGACTCTTAGTTGTGTTTATCATGAATGAATGCGTCTGTTGACCTTTTTTCAAAAGAACATTTCAAGAATATATTTGGTGAGTCAAAACAAAATACCAGCTGGTTGCCAGTGTTTTTCATGTTTATCAGGGTGGCAGGGGATCCCCCACTGTCCTCCCATCAGCAACCCCATGGATTGGAGGCAGGGGCCCCTGAATAGGACATGTAGGATGAAGTTATCTTTGAAAATCAAACAACAGATTATGCAACCATTCACAAAACAAGAACACAGCAAACTTGGACACGGGTAATGTGTGCACCTTTTTGGATAGTCATTTTAAAGGCAATTTCCCAAGCTTTAACATGATACCAATATCAAAATTCATACTTTTCGATTTGTGGATTTATAAGCTATCGAAGTCCGGGTTCGTTTTGTTTGACTCGCACTGTATACATGCATGTACATGTAACATACTTTATATCATGAAGAGTATAATTCCATATCATAGACGGCTTTATGTGAGAAAGCAACATCAACCGTAATACATTGAGAGCTATATTTTGTTTAATACAACACACCCGAAATTGAGCAGATATTATATTGGATACACAAATGTTCTCAAAAGTCCATACGTGACATACTTATAACAAGAATTATATTATCACCTACCTCTATCATGTCTATTCGAGTGCCACATTGAAATGTTAATAAGTATGAGTTTACGTCATCCTAAGTACCGATACTGTTCCCTTTATCAACACGCATGGAGTAAAACAGAAATAAGGGTCGACACTAAAACTAGTTGAAATACATGAGCAGTCAGTAAAAGCTCAAAATAATAACATACATAGCTTTAAATAACAAAACGTCAGCATACGGCGTTATGAAAGCAATGTGTTAATGAAAGACACGATAATACGTCTCAGTAAGCAAATAAATTGAATACACATCTCACATGAAATTAATCATATAAATGTAGGTCATTGACACATTATGTGATTCCAGAATCTTGACATACATAATTTGATAAAGCAACATAATTATAAGTAACATAATGTGTTCTATACTAAACAAAACATTCGAACAGTTTACAATCACCAGGATCATCACGTGCATTATTTGTGTGATGCCTGGAACTTATACGAAACTATTTAATAACGAAACGTAAACAAATTTAAATGTGCTTTTTCAAAACGGAAATATCAATACAACGCTGTATTAACGTATAACAACTTCTGCATTTTAGATTCACAAACTATAAGCTATGCAATACACAATATCTTGATTTTTGACATGTATTTGGATGCTGAATTCGTGGAATGAATGCTAGCAACGATGGTTATCATCCCACAACTAAATTTAAACAATAACATGGTAACATCGTTGTTTTATATACAACATTTATTCGAATAACGGAGGAATAATATAATAGTTCAGATGTATGCTTGTAAAATAGTAAATGTTAATTTAATGCTAAACAGAGTTTGATATCATACGGAATCAAAACTATCTACAGACAGTGATCATTCTTTGCAAATGTGTTGTTTAACAGATCATTATAGATACACACACGTACGATTATAAGAATTTGTCATCCGACACTGTCATCTAGTACTCTTTAAGTCAAAGCAAACACTTACATAAAGAATTTCGTTTTTTTAATCTGCTTCCAGGTAATACTTATTGTGATGAAATATAAATAACAAACAAACACATACAAAAGCGATAAACAGTACTACAGGACAAACATACATACACATAAACCCCTGAGGATTTGTTTTCCCTGCCAATACATGATCCTTAGCAGATTTGGAAAATATAACTAGCAGAATGTGTTTCACACTTGTAGTGTAGTATTCATAACCTGAATAGTTATGTGCAACGTTTAGAATTGTTCAAAGTACAGTGTAACCAATAATTATTTGGACACCTTGAAAAAATCACTTTAATTAAAATGATGCTAGAACAAATGATTTTGAAGAAAATGTTTGGTAAAAAGCTGCCTAAAATTCATTGTATGTGTTTATTAGATGCTGCTTTGTTGACATCAAGATTAAATATAAGACCATTTTTGAAAAATTATTAAAATAGTTAGTTTCCTATTTTTCATGCTGTCAAAATAATTGTTGGTTACACTGTATATCGATCGATAAGTAGGGATCGATACCAAAAAAAAATACACCTAATGGAATATTTATAACAACATTAACATTGGTATGCAATATTATTATATTTTCTCACCCTTTTTGCCTTAGGTCAGATGGACAAACAGTTTCCTACGACTCATGGACATTTCATCTTTAGAAGATGTGCATACAAACCCAGGTCCAGACTTCAGGTAAGACAGCTTACTACATTGTACTGTCTGGACAATTTTTCGCAGACTTGTCTAGCTTTCGTTACAAACTGTGCACTTTTTAGTAGAAAGTCGGTGGCATTGTAAAAGGCTTACATATTTGGCTTGCTTTATTCTGTTGTGTTTCATATTTGCTACATTGTTTCATAGTTGATACATTACTAATGAAGTGTTTTTTTAGAGATATGAGTCAATATATTCAATGCACACAATGTAAATTATCCATATCTAAACTCAACATATATTTAAAGGACAATGAAATCCAGACAAATTGTTGTATGCACTATAAGACACTACATAATATGAATAGTCTCTGAAAATTTGAGCACAATCGGTCAAGAAATAAGAAAATATGGCTCTTTGAAAAGAGCCATGTATTTCTTTGAGTGACTCAAATTGGCAACGCACACTGGCAAAGTTGTGGACAACTCCCCATACATTTTGTACACAAAATTTCAATTTTGTTCAATTTTCTCTAAATTTATGTTTACCCTTCGTTCGAGTTCAACATATGTTTTGTAGAATGCTTTTATACATAACATATCATGAGTTAGGGGAATGGAAACATGTGACTATGAAGAAAACTGTTAAAAAGGGAACATTTGTGTACAAACATATGGGGAGTTGTCCACACACTTATCAGAGTGCATTGCCAATTTGAGTTCCCCATAGGAATAAATGGACATCTTCAAAGAGCCGTAGTTTTCTTGTTTCTTATCCGATTATGCTCTAACTTTCAGAGATTCTTCTTCTTAATCTCTTCAAGACTATGAAAGCAACATTTTGCTTGGGTTTCATTGCCCTTTAACGAGTACCGTGTATTTCATTTGGGAAACTCAGAGTGAACATAAGACACTGCATTTTGAAGTTGTTATTTTTTTTCTTCTAAAAACCTTCTTTCCTATCACTTCAATAACAAATTTCATGCATTGTTTGTTTATTATTTGCCTGCATACAAATTTAAATCGACAAACATTTTACATACTACGTTTTCCTTTATAAATTAATGTACAACCTTGACCACCGAAACTAAACATCAACAGAAAATCTGCATTTTGAGCTTGTGAACAAATGTTTTTCTAGCACCCGTCTTTTATTACAAATTGTATAAAAAGGCCTGATTTGTTTAGTGTTTTTCTGCATCAAAATGAAAATCTGAAAACATATTAGATACTACTACGTTTTTCTTTACAAATTAATTTGAAACCTTGACGTGAGTACGGTTACTTGGTGGGTTGTGTACAAAGTCTATGGGAATTACAAAGAGCTTCCACATGTCTGTATTGAACACATACTTTTATGTTTCATTCCTGTATTGAATTCCTCCGCATTGTATTTCTACCAGGGCTTTATCAAGAGTTTCATGTCGTCCGCCATCGGATGTTCGCTTCCAAGCCTGTAACATGTTCAAGAAAGCTCCATGGATATTCCCGGAATTCTCCGACCAAATCTTGTTGTACTTCCCGTCACACAGACCAAGGTGTATGGCGAGTGATTCGTAATGTTGGGGAGACAGGCGAGATGCTAAGTTGTCCAGTTCTTTTTCCGACACACGTGACGGAGTTGATTCTTCCTCACTGCGTTACAACCAAACAGCATTTATGCTATGAAACGATATAATATGTGTATATAGACACATATTATATCGTTTCATTAAACACTTTCAATAATTTAGGTGCAAACTCTAAATTGGGTCTCTATTTTATGGAGATATTAACGATTGAATGTTAACGCGCCTCTAGAACGTTTTCGAACGTACTGAAGAGTTGAAGAGTATCCGAATTCGGATACTCAATCGTACATTGTAACTTAATTGGGATACTTCACGAAAACGCTTATTGTCTCTGTTTTCACTAAGTTAACATTATTCTTTTTCAATGGAAAAGTTATATATCATTTTCGAGAATCTTACAGTAATTATAATGAGTTAATTATTGAAGTATCCAATATAACTTTTAGGAAAGATAGAAAGAAAGAAATCACTATTAAGTTAATTGATTCGTTATACAAGAAACTAGTATGGTTTTTGTTTGGTATTATGTTGCAAATTTGATGGAATAATTATTCAAATGACTGAAATAGAATTGTCTAGTTACCAAAAAAGTTGAACTATTTTGGGTGCTTATAATCACGGTACACCTCTCACTGACCGTTTATCATGTTCATGAAAGATGCAATTCAATGAAATTCAACTTGTTTCCACTCGCAAACGCGATCATGTCACACGATATAGACACCATGCAGCACCATGTCAGTCCTAATGAGCCCCCCCCCCCCCCCCCCCCCCTCCCATTGCGCTTGATCGGGTTCAAGGGGTAATTCATTTTTTTTTTTATAGAGTGCGCTGCACGAAACTTTTTTTGTGAGATAATACAAATCTGACTGTAAAATATCAAAGAGCATTCAATGTTAATGACATAATAAACTGTTATTCATCAAAATTAGTTAAGAAAAGGCTGAAGTATTAATAAATATATCAAATCGGAATAAATCTGCGGCCCAGATTTATGCGATGATTTGAAACAAAATGCATACACTTGAAAAAAAAAAAAAAAAATCAAAAGCGGTTTTTAAATAAACCGAACAGAAAAAGTAACTACACTCCTAAACAATTGCCCATAATTTCATAACCAAGAATCGTTTCAAGATTTCGTCTTGCAAAGATATACCTATAGTAGTTAGGAAAACAATGCGTAACATAACAGGTAACCATTAATATATGATTGAGTGAGCACACATTACAGAGAAAATAGTCATATTTAAAAATTCACGAAAGTATTATCATCATTACAAAATAATGATTGAGAATTGGAAAAAAAAAATGCACAGTTTTACAATTGCATTTAATTAATTTTACCACATTAGCCATAAACAAAATCAAAATGAATGGAATATCAAACAGCATTGTTTCATTAACCATAATCAATGCATTCAGCCACATGTGCTGTTTCACAACAATGTACAGGCACGCGCAATGCCTTGTGACATTTTTAATTTGTGCTCATTCAGCCATTAAATGACGAATATCTCTGGTTTTCACACATATTAGACATAACTGTACCAATATTGTGGTAAGATGACAGCTTGAAACAAGTATCGGTTATGAAATTATGAGCAGTTGTTTAGGGCGTAGTTACTTTTTGTGTTCGGTTTAGTTGTTGATGATCTCACTTTTTAATCATAATTTCAACAAAACGTCACATGCCCAATTTGATATGAAAAACAGTTAAAACCAATGCTGCCCCCCCTCCCCATGACAAAAGGAAGTATGGGACAGTTGGCAATTTGGCAGAGACACGGTCATTAGTCCGCTCGCTGACCCCGTGCAGTATTAGCTTTCCCAAGCTCGCTAGCTCACGACCGCATATAAGCCATATATATAGAGCCTAGTGATCTATGCCCTCGAAAGCGCCGCCAACGAGAGAAATCTGCACACCAGCTGGCAGTGTCCCGTACTTCCTTCTGTCATGGGGGGCAGAAATTGTTTAGATAGCGCTTTTTGTGTTTCAATTGCTCTTTTGGAATGATAACAAGCTTTTTACTAGTTGTTTGTAATTGTATATACCTTTCGAGCATGGTGGATTTATAGGTGTTATCTTGTAATGTTGTTGTGCAGGGTTTGGTTACTAAAGCTTCAGCCTTAGACATTCGCCATACTACTGATGTTCTGCTCCCTGATACATGTTGCGATTCCCATATATTCGGTCGCAATAGGTTCCATGATATAATGGAATAGGTTCAAGTCTTAACTTGTCAACACACTTATTTTGTGCCTGTGCATGTATTCCACCTACACTTGAAAGTATCTTTTAATTATCTGTGTTTAACTGTCGACCAGTAATTAATTATATTTTCGCGTACATTTTTCAAAACAATGCCAGAATAGCATGTTCGTACTTAAAGGGTACCACCACCCACAAATAATATTCTTATTATAGAAAGGTACCATCTTTAGTATTCCATTCCTTCAACAAGTTCACAAAAATATGTTTTCAGAAAAAAATATATAATTGGAAAACGCATCACCATTCTCAACCATGCGTTCATGCGGTCTGAATTGCGTAGACTATATACGTGCAGAGCCAGAGCGCACTGTGCAAAGCGAATGAATCATCCGGGAATCTATTGACGTACGCGTGAAAGCATTGGCGCACTCTCAAATGCTTGGCCCGTATGGAACCAGGAAATAGCAGTGGTTCCGTAAGTGGTGGAAATTAATTGCTTTGTTTATGAATTACACAACCCTTTTCAAAATGTTGGGTATCTATTTGATATCACAAAACGGTACCAAAACATATAATAATGTGTTGTCCTTTGCCTGGTGGTCCCCTTTAAACTGCATATTAACACAATGTGTGTGATCCCAGCCTAACACCGACGATTTGCACTCATTGGGTGCGCATGTATTTCATTTACTGTGTGGTTCGAATCGAACTCTAAACATTCGAATTTACAATTATCTTTTTAAAGGGGTAGTTCAGTTTTTGTATAGAGGGCGCTGCACGAACTATTTTTATCTCCAATTTCAAAAGCAAATGTTTGCGGCACATTAACACTTTGTGAGCCAGGGAATGTAATGCTTTATGGCATTTGTATGTACTGTAACTCACACAAATATGAGCTTGGCACGCAATGGGTTAATAGCGCGCCGTCCAGACACCTTAAGTTTATACAATATTAAATTACATGTTGGTACATTTTCAGAAATGTGTACGATTTGTTAATATTCTTGAATTATTCAATACAATTTGGTCCCAAGCAGTATATTTATGAATATTTCAGCCTTTAATGAACTGATTTGTTCAAAAATGTTCTGTCATCAAATTTGTCATTACCTCACACAAAGGTATTTCTTGAAACGGCCTCTGAACCAAAACTGTACTATCCCTTTAAAAAGGTTCTCATCATTCACATACTGTTACTCACTTTCGCATCTTCTTGTTTCTTGTACCTGAAATGCATGTAGGAAATATAATTCAGTAATATTACCATTCGACTAGTGTTTGATGTTTTACAAAATATAGTACAATAATATTATGTCATAATCTGGTACAGCATTTGAAATCCCAGTCGAAATGTTTTTGCCACGTGTCAAAGACTGCAAATCAGATCAGTTTGAAGCGGAGTTATACAAATATGTCAGTAATGTAGGCGAATAAGGGTTAAAACATACATTCTCTTGGCATTCTGGATGGGACCTTATCACTAGAGCATTCCTTGTTCAATGGAAATATGGTTTGCATTTCTGATATAGAACATCACAACACTGATTTAACTAACTTATTATTTCATTATATATTTTTTCTCTAAGTACGAAAGTGCCCGCAAATCATATTAACCAGTCCAACATTATTTTACTTTGTTTAGATCAGTTAATGTGAGAAAAACACTATTTGATACCGCCGAAGAATCGCCATTATATGAACATAATGTTTTCGATAATCTAACCGTTGACTTTATATTATAGTTTTAAATGGATTAATACAGGTAATATACTGTTCCAGTAGATAAAACAGTATACGCTACGCTACAAGTTGTGTTCATTACAATGGCGAGGGAATACCACAATGTATATTGCATATGACAACCAACCTTCGTCTTGACTGACATTGCCTCCAAAATCACGTGCCTTTGGTTCAAAACCTTAAAAAGAATCATACACATTAACAAAAACATTACGAATACAATATGGGTCAAGTATCCTGTCAAATTGTGAAAGAAGTTTAAAAGTGTGATAATCTCATTGCGGTGAGACTATAGTTTATAATAATTTAAAACGGATAAGCGACTCTATAATGTGTAAATATAATATGCTGACCTAAAACAGATCAGAGCGTCCTACGCGGCTTTATAATCTTCAAATGCCAGATCGTTGGAATTGGCCGTAACGGTAACAAATCGCTGATATGAGCCGGCTGGGAATAAGGCTTACATGAAACAAATTGGTTATTTGTCGCACGCGCTACCCTGTACTTATGTAACCATAATAACATCACATTATGAAATGTTAACATTCACAGTTACTGTACTTTAATTTAGGACTTAATATCAGCATGTGAATGCTGTCACACGGGAATAGATGTCCTACCTTTAGTATTTTCATTCTGCAGAGATGGGAATCATACATATAAACCCCTCAAAAAAAGTTCGGAAACTCAAGTTTCATCGATCATATCTCTCGTATTTTTCAATAAGAATACTCGAAATCGGTGTCACAATAAAGCCTCATTATATACCTTTCAAACGATGCATTATGTGTAGTGATTATGCAATTGGGGCGATTGCAGTAGCCCAGAGAATAGGGGGAGGCAGGAAGTAAAATCTCGCAAAATGGCCCCAATGCACGAGTTGCATGACTGTGTTGACCAGTTTTCTAAAGGTTAACATTCTATTGAATGCTGCCACCCTTTCCATTCATCAAAATTGTTGAACTTGATACCATGTTAATGGAAATTATCTCTTACTTACGATGGCATATTAATCGTAAGGATTATGCAAATGGGGTGTGTGCAGCGAACCGGAATATGGAGATGGGTCGAGTGTGAAATCAGACAAAAAGATATGGAGTTGACATAAAATCAGAGCGTTGCATTTTTTTCGAGCTTTTGGGAGGATTTGTTAGCATTTCAAATAAAATATTCATGATTTGAATTGATATCAACGGAAAGCCCAACAACTCTTCTGTATGAAAATGTGACATTTATAATGATTTTTGGAAAGGGCGGCTGCAGGGAGATGAATGTGGGGGAGCCTCAAAAGTGACCCATTTCAAAACGCTCTGATTTGGTGTCGGTATCTGTATACCATTGTGTAGAGGATGTAATGCGACTTGAATGAGTTGGCCATGAATGAGAGGAATTCAATTGAAAACGCATGAATAGTGCCTTGAAATCAGAGCGTTTCAAAATGGATCACTTTTGAGGCTCCCTCCCATTCATCTCCCTGCAGCCGCCCTTTACAAAAATCATTATAAATTTCACATTTTCATACAGAAGAGTTGTTGGGCTTTCCGTTGATATCATATTTGATCATGAATATTTTATTTGAAATGCTAAAAAATCCTCCCAAAAGCTCGAACAAAATGCAACGCTCTGATTTTTTGTCAACTCCATATCTTATTGTCTGATTTCACACTCGACCCATCTCCATATTCCGGTTCGCTGCACACACTCCATTTGCATAATCCTTACGATTAATATGCCATCGTAATGAAGAGATAATTTACATTAAAATGGTATCCAATTCAACAATTTTGATGAATGGAAAGGGTGGCAGTATTCAATAGAATGTTAACCTTTAGAAAACTGATCAACACAGTCATGCACTCGTAAATTGAATGCATTGGGGCCATTTTGCGAGATTTCACTTCCTGCCTCCCCCTATTCTCTGGGCTACAGCAATCGCCCCAATTGCATAATCACTACACATAATGCATCGTTTGAAAGGTATATAATGAGGCTTTATTGTGACACCGATTTCGAGTATTCTTATTAAAACATACGAGAGATATGATCGATCAAACTTGAGTTTCCGAACTTTTTTTGAGGGGTTTATTTAAAGCCAGAGATTATGATTTTTTTGTCTGTATAAAGGAAAAGGTCCGCGCTTTGTCCGCACGGTCAATGTCTAAACTAGTTGGCAAAATTCGCTTTTCCATTGATTTTGCACCGACGTAATAATGGCTTACATATGTTACCTTTAACATCAGATGGTTTAAACAACTCTTTTTCAAAATATTGCCTTGCATATTTCACACAGCTTACCATAATATTGTCGCAGGGCAGCAACATCGATATTGTGCGACCGACAATTCCATACATCTTTAGGATAGTCGAGTGGGATCTTGTTAGTGCACTTTGGACAGTCAATTGACAGTTTGTATGTGCACTTGTTTCTAATCCAATCACCGCACAAACCATCTATCACACGATGGAGGAACTCTCTCACCTACAAATCAAAAGTGAAATACAACAAGTAGCATCAGTTGGATCAGTTTGTTGAGGTAAAGGTTGATTGTCCTCTGTCATGTATATTAGCATGTTCAAAATTAGTCGGCGGATCAAGTGTCATAGAGCCCTTTCACACACAATAAACTTCGTGATTGCAATCATGATTGTAATAATTTTTCACCCCAATCACGGTATTTTTACCCCGTGTGAACACAAACTAGAATCACGAATGCCGAAATTCGAATCGTGGTCCAGAGGTGTTTTATAATCATGATTTACTCAAATTACAGTGCGAATCTATCGTGTGAACGGCTTGACCTCCAACACACGATTTGGGAGGCGGAGCTTACGTGAGTTTACATGCACTTCCGCCGATAAACCGTGCGCTAATCGTTTCGAGAGCAGTGTATGCAGTGTAATACCAAAGATGTTATACACGGTGGCCCAGAAATAACGGAACAGGGTACTTGCCCTTATAAAGAAACATTCAGACTAGGTTTACTGGATAGATAATCTTTTAAAAGGAAATTTGATACCAACAACAGTAATTTTGGTCAAGTAGTTTTTGTTTAAGGGCGTCTTAAGTGACACCATGTTAGGGTTAACTTTGTATCAATTTCTAGAAAGTCGGTGCCTGAAAAATAACAATTCATGCCCGTCATAGCATCAAGGAGTGATCAATGCGAATACTTTTGTCCATGTACATTCATGCACCTTCGCATAGTCGACATCGGTTTTACAGAATGCACATGGACAACAAAATTCGCATTGATCGCTACTTGGTCCTATGGCGGGCATGAATGGCTATTTATCAGGCACCGTCTTTCGAGAAATTGACACAAATTTGACCATGACATGGCGTCACTTAAGACGCCCTGAATAAATAAATACAATACCAAAATTACTGTTCTCGGTATCAAATTTATTTTTAAAAGATTATCTATCCAGTGAACCTAGTCTGTACGTTTCTTCATAATGGCACGTACCCCGTTCCGTTATATCTGGGCCACCCTGTATAGTGCCTTCGGCGCATTGACCTAGCGCTCAATTTGTTTGACAGACAGGTACAAAGAAACACGTCTCCAGAAACGCGATTGTAATCACAGTTTGCGCGAAGTATTCTTCCTCGTGTGAAAGCAAGGCAACATAATCACTATGATTGTAAACATGATTACAGTCATGATTGCAATCACGAATTTTCTTGTGTGTGAAAGGGCTCATAGACTACTGTCATTTATACAACAAAATTCCAGTTTGTTGCAAAGAAAATATTCCCACATGCATTGATTTCCCCCGAGTCTACTAAATTGCTCCCGATAAAAGTGGTTAACCCTAATACGGCCGGGGGATTATGTCCCCCTCCCCTCCGCCATGTTCCCGATTGCTCTGGAACGCGTAAAGATGACGCCTCACCGGTTCGTTCTTTATTTTCTAGACTTAAACAAACAAAAAATTGCAAAAATCAGATCTACCGTTACGAAGTCAGGTGACCTTGTGTGTCGCCCGTAGACAAACCTCAGTGTACAAAACATATGGAAATGTAGTTTTTCCTAAAAATTTGTAGTGAAAACCAATGTTTGATTATCCAAAATATGTATCATTTATGGTAAAAAATGTTAATGTTAAGACATTATTTGCCGGCCTTAGATAAACCTTAGATAACCCGGCCGTTCTAGTGTGAAACATATTTTAATTAGTTATTATTCGATATATTCATTGATCCTCCCTTGCCAAACAAAAATTGGGGGTCCTATATGCTGATTTTAACTATGTATTTGTCATCTAGCATGAGAGCATTTAAAATAGGTGCATCACATTTATGTTCTTTTAGCTTACATGTTATATCATTAAAGAGACCTATAGTAACATTGTCAGCATCCTCAAAACTTACTTTTAAACACTAGCCGGCGGAGGCGGCGGTTCTTACATAGCCTAACCTCAATGTACTCGTATAACCAACATAAAAATGGACCATCTTTCGGATTCGAACAATATTAATAGCGTATTTAATGTATCTACCAGTTGTCCGTGTTTGCACATGTCAGCATAGTTACTACACCCATTTAAATCTAAATTGCAACAAATATAATTATACTATAATCTTTGTTTTCATCTGAAATAATAATAATAAGCAAACACTGAAAATAAGATAGCAGATAATTTATATTTTAAAAATTGTAGTTTACATTACAGTAGCATATTGAACATCTATCTGGATAATTATGATGTATGTATGACATTAAATTCTAACAAATTGTAATTTATTGTTTAAGGTAAATAGAGATACATAATGAGTTTAGTATTGATATGTGTTTTGTCTTGTACACGGTGTATTAGTTTATGTGTGGTTGTATAATGTTATTATTATTATGATCAATAATTATACCCTTCGATTCTTACCCTTTTCATGATCTCGGGATCAGGCTTGATCAACGTTTCTTCATCAGACTTGCCAGCAGCGATTGTCCTTACTCTAAATACACGTACCTATGTAGGACATATAAATATCTGGAATCTGACTATGACCTAAAATGTTCAAAAATTTTAAAAACAAGTATGGAATGACTTTTAACAATATGAACTTATTTGAGCTTTGGCGCATGTACAAGGAGATGGGGGGGGGGGGGGGGGGGGGGGGGGGGGGGGGTTCGTTCAATTCACATGTAAAGGGGCAAATCCTTCAACCTTCAGTAGAAAATATAGATATAGTGCGACCCGGAAGTTGTGTAAGTTTGTTTTTCCACTACACAATATATTCATGCATATATATTTGACGGCCCAAGTTGTACTATAGCCATGCATATATAGCCATGCTATATAGCGTGGGCCCCGTTGCAGAAAGAGATACATTCGATTGTAAGTTACGATTGATCGTAAGTCAGAAAATTTACGCGTTTCAACCAATCAGAATTGCGCATCTAGAACACGTGATCTGACTTACGATTAATTGCAACTTACAATCGATTGTAACTCTTTCTGCAACGGGGCCCTGTTCTTTATAGTCGGTGTCCATACCATATTAATGGTATTGCCCTTTGCGTATTATTCGGGCGGCCCTGTGGAGCAATAAAATGTGCAAAAAACACATTTGTGCAAACATTTCGCCCTGAAATGTGCAAACAACCACATTTGTGCAAACACGGCGCCGTCAAAATAATGTTCAAATCTGTAAAAATGCATCAACCACTAATGTGCAAAAATGAGGCCTTCAAATGTGCAAATGTTCAATATTGACGCGAAATGTGCAAACACATCCCATAAATGTGCAAATCATTGTGTTTTCATCAAGAATCAGTTTACTTCAACAAAATTAAGTAGGCCTATAGATGTTAGATTACAGCTAAGTACTGGTAAACAGGGTAGGTAGTGGTGTTGGTATAGGATGGCTAACAACGTCGAGTAGTGGTATAGCCATAGGTCCTACATGGAAAATCGCCAGCGGAACACCCCTACCCAAAATTATGGTGAGCACCCCCCCCCCCCCCCCCCCCCCCGGGGACATACAAACGAGGCGCGACTTTGTACACAACTTCACAATACAATATCCACAATCATGCTTACTTACGTATGGAATGTGCATGAGACATTTTTATATGCATGTTTTGTGACACGGTACAAGCTTGTGTTATACTAATTAAGACATGTTGGGCTTAGAACGGACATTTTAAGGAAATTGGACAAATCTGGGAGGAAATCTAGGAAACATCAATTACAAAAAAATGTATTATTTTTTGTTTTCCCCGTTAATTTGTTTGTGATGAAATTACTTGGATATCACAATTGAAAAACAAACAAGAAGTCAGTTTTGATTTATGGGCATGAAACGTTACTCCTGCAGGTCTGTTTTTACAGTGCTGATTTTGTGTTCTGTAATGACTGTACATGTTTGTAATTTGTGTCCTATATTCTATGTTTGCAGGGCCCCCAAGACATAACAGTGTTTTAGCCTTTGACGGGGTTTACCCAGGGTAAACAAAACAACATAAATAAATAAATAAACCTGTGGAAGCAGTTCTCTCAATAGCTAGGCCATCGTCAGCAACCGGCACGACCACGTGCATCGTTCTGCATCAGCGGGCATCATTTGAGTGCTTTCAGCAACTTGCAACAGAACAGAATCTTAAACACTGGATTACTAATACTAATAATGATAATATTAATAATGATAATAATAATAATAATAACAAAAACAGAGAGGACACAATAACAATCGAGGCATATATAGGTTAAGGGAAATTAAGGACTGTGATACATACTTTTCCGTGTCATTTGGACTTCCTGTCCAAAACGGAAGTCGGCACGAAGAAGTTACTGATCAAAATTTAACAATATTGTTCCTCGTAATTTGAAAGCTTACAATATTTTTTTCCCCTCAATCCCCGAATGATATTGCATTGCTTTTGGTAACAGTTTTGCAAATGGGTGCTTCACTTTCATTTTTCTCTTCAAAACAATGGTGCTTTTTGCAGCGTGACCGGAGGACTACTATAATACATATTAATAAATAATTTGAAGCTATATTGATCATAATACTTGATGGCAAACACATGCACATACACATATTCATCTTTGTTTAATTGACCCTTTGTTCCAGGGCAGTGGTGTAGAGAGAACTTTTCCAGTTGGATGGGGGAGGGGGCTTAACATTCGGTGGGGGGGGGGGGGGGGGGGCACGAAGAATCATGGCGTTTCATGTCCGCGGATCAATGATTTGGAAGGGGCGATGTGATTAAAAGCCTTTATCCTTCACGAAAGCTGACCCAAAAGAAAAAGTTTTCAGATATCATTTTCGTTTAGCACCTAGAAAACGGAGTACAATTTGAATGGGGGTACCAGGAGGGCACCCCCGTACGGGGCGACGGAACCGGGAGTTCAAACCCCTCCCCCCCCCCCCCTCCACACTTTTTGGGGCAACTAAAATGTGCCCTTTTCTTACATTTAACACATTACACTTAATGTTCGCTGAAAAGGTGCCCCAGTGATCGAAATTGAGTGCCCGTTTAGTCTTGTGCCCCCTCGCTGAAAAAGTGCCCCCAGTGATGAAATTAAGTGCCGCTTTAGTCTTGTGACCCCTCCCCCATTCGCTGAAAAAAGTGCTGCCAGTGATCGATATTGAGTTCCCCACTTTCGTCTTGTGCACCCCCCCCCCCCCCACCCTCCCCTCACCACTTTGAAAAAGCGTTCCGCCGCCGATGGCCCTGTAGCTACGCCCATGTTCCAGTTTTGAGACAGAATTAATATACCATCTATACTTAATAGTGTTGAAGTAAATTGATTAGTGATGAAAACAATAATTTGCACATTTGTGGGATGTGTTTGCACATTAGTGGTTGATGTATTTTTACAGATTTTTTACATTTGACGGCGCCTTGTTTGCACAAATGTGGTTGTTTACACATTTCAGGGCGAAATGTTTGCACAAATTTGGTTGTTTGCACAAATGTGTTTTTTGGCATATTCACGGCTCCACAGGCCCCCAAAACGAAACGTAGTACGTGCTATTATAACGAAACGTAAATACTAGGTTACCCGGAATAGGCAATCTTTTTAAAGTAAATTTGATAGCATGAACATTAATTTTAGTCGAGTATTTTGTTGTCAATTTATACAAAATCGAGTCCTGAGAAATATCCATTCATGCCTGTAATAACATCAAAGAGTGATGTGCTTTTGTTCCTGCGTATTCATGTGTAAAACCAAGGTCGAAAGCAAAGGGGCATGGTAGGGATCATAGGTGATAGGTGAGAGGTGAGTAAGAAGAGGTAACATTGCCGGGGACATGAGGGGCTCACACATATATCATGTACGGGAATTTAGTACGTGTGTGACAGTGTTTTAATATTCTGATTTACCTTTATACCGGATGAGGAAAGAGAGAGGGGGATGGGGATGTGTGAATGGGGAAACCTTCTTGTGGGTTATGAATGCTGAAAGCGGAATGCACATGGACAAAATTATTCGTACTGATCAACTGATTGATGTTATACAAGCATGAATGGTTATTTTTCAGGCGCCAAGTTCGTATAAATTGACCAAGTTTTGAACCTGACACGGTGTCATTAAAGACACCGAAAACAAAAACTTATCGGCCCAAATGAATGTCTTGGTATCAAAATGATATATCCAATACTCCGTTTCTTTATAATGGCAAGTACCCCGTTCCGTTTGTTCTGGATAACCCTGTATAGACACACATTTTCACAATTGGCGCTCTGCCACGTGCAAGTCGATTTTCCTAGTTTCCATCTTGTAGTGTTACCTGAATCAGAGCCTCCGGAGGGGGGACCATTTCAATCAGGACGCGATGGTCTTCATATCCGCCCTTCAACAGGATCTGACGGTAGTACAGCTCAAGTGTATCAGCACAGTTCTGTGCCATCCGACTCATTAGCCGATGGAATAGGCCAGCTGTCCGAGGAGAAGCACATACACTATCGGATACATTGTTCATGAAAATTACAAATAGGTATTATAATTCAGGTTTTCACCATAACAGGTTGCTGTATTGCATGTATATATGTTCAATGGATTTGCAACGTATCATATGGAGCTGATGAGCACGAATAGGCTGGTGTATATGACAAGTCAACAAGCTAGTCTCGTCAACACATGAATATATGGGATTTTTTCCTCTGAAAATGGAAACCAGGATCCAGTCATTTGAATTCAAGAAATATCTGTTTATGAAGCTATCGAAAAAGTACACGCCGACAAAATGTGTTGATGTTCGTGATTTCCACAATTAGTGCCGCTCGCACTGCTCGACATGGCTTAGTGTCCACTAAACGTCCAATTAGCGTGCAGTAGTGTCTGAGTACAAGTTATAGGCCTACGTTATGATTTTGGTATCTATTAAGAACATATCTGCATTAACCAATATTATATTTTGTAACTGCAGATCACTTCTGTTTTAATCAATAGGGAACCAGCCAGCCATTGGATGTCAACAGATGCATCACAGCTAGTAGACATCACATACACTTCCGGGACTGCTACAGAGATTCAAACAAGCTTCGTTCATAATGTGCCACTTCCAACTCAATCCTATTATTAGTCTGCTGCCCGGACGCGAGTTTGTGATTCCTAAACCATTCAGCTATGGCACTAACGCATTAGATATGCCCGTTTAATTGGAATCGGGCGACTTGAATGGAGACAAAGCGCGCGTATTCAATTCGAGTTATAAATAGACTTATAGCCACTAAATATGACTTATATCCACTAAATCTGACCTATAGCCACTAAATCTGACCTATAGCCACTAAATCTGACCTATAGCCACTAAATCTGACCTATAGCCACCAACATTAGGGTTAGGGTAAGGGTTAGTGTTAGGGTATATATATCCTTAAAAACTAACACCAATCAACACCAATCCGAAATAGCTCCGTGGATAGAGAGTTAGATTGATACGCTAGAGATCCCTGGTTCGAATCCGACCTTGGTCCAATAATTTTTCTATTTGCTATTCGTTCGGCACTCGACTAAATGTTCGAAATTATACAATTCGGAAATGTCGGGTATGCGTGGTCTCTGACCAAGTCGCTAATTCACAAGGACAAATGAACATGATGAAGGAGTTGCTGAATGGTTTGGGAAACGCAAATTCGCTGCCCGGACTGCCTACCAATACTAATACTCAGTAGCTAGCAGCCGACATGCGCTGCACTGTTGCATGATGGGTAATCTGGAACCGGCAGACAGTCCGGTTGATTCCGTAGTTTTCCCTCTCGCAAACGAAGGAAAATGTTAATTAGCATTGGCACCTAGCCAAACGTGATTGGCTGCGGCATTATGACGTAGCGCGATGATCGTTATGATCGTAGCGATCGTACACAAAATGGTTAAGCGCTCGCAGCATGCTCATGAATAATGATTGACGTGCGCTGCGAACCGGTGATTTTTTCCACGCCCGTTTTCCAACGAATCGTATTGACCTTGTTTTGGACAGGGGAGTGAATATCACTGCTTGGTATAGCGCGCGTTGAGTTGTCTCAGCTTGCAGTTGGTTATATATGCAACTTTAAAACAGGTCAAGAATCTTCACTATCCTATCATGCGCCATTGAGCTAGGACATGGCACGCAACCAAAGAGAGATCGAAACTTTGCCCAACATTTCACGTAAGTATTCATTTGATTAATTTGTTTTAAATGTAATTTGCTCTAAAATAAAATTGTTCAATACAGATACGCAATTTTCAGTATTGACAATATCTAATTGCAATGATGTTTCATTGATTTTCATTGAGTTTTGTAGTCTTTGGGAGTATTCTTGCTATGGCGCGAGGGGGGGGGGGGGGGCTGTTCCGTTTATGCTTATTATAACAAACTTGTTTATTTAAGATACATTTAAAAAATGAAATAAAACCTACCATAATAAATATGTCCTAAATATGTCCTGTATGTTTTGTGTGATTAGGTTTTTTATGTTTTGCTTATCTTTTAAGAATAATACAGGTAGCTTACATACAGCTAAAAATACAGGTAGTCTTCTCAGCCATCCTAAAAAACAACCTCATTACATTAAGTTAATAACCATCCTTCCATTTACAATGTTTCACTTTAAATTTACAAATTATGACAAAGCAAAACTGTGGAGGTGTGCTCGGTGAGCTACCAGTCCATCCTTGCACTCGGCACTGAGGAAACGTCTGGCCAACCTGATTAAATACGTCTGGCAGAACAACATTAACCCAAGACCAGAGAGGGAGAGACGAGGAGGGTGCCATGAAAGTGAAGAGTTCAATGAACTGAAGGAGAAGACCAGGGACCACATCAAAGCATTCCGCTGCAGTTCGTTAAACTACTGCAGGAACAATACCCCCAACAAGCAATACCTGCCAGGCTTCCTCAATGTCCAGAACATGTGGGAGCTATTAAAGAACGAACACCTAGTAAAATAAACTGTACATTTACATGATTGTATGGAAACTTAATTACATACAAGTTTATGTATGTCTTTATTAAATAAGATTCATACAATTTTCATATCTCACACAAACTAATCTTTACTGCTAGTTTATTTTGTCAATGCTAGAAATGTGATGAGTGTTTTTTTTTTTGTTTTTTTTTTTGGGGGGGGGTCTCGAAAACTTTGGATGGATCACGGTCTCGGCCTCGAAAATTGCGTTCGTATCATCGTCTCGGATTAGAACATGTTTAATAAGTGCTCTTCATTTAAATAGTGAGAACATTATCATGATCGAAGTTGCCCATGCACTTAACTTTTGTGAAATGTGTAACATTTTTATTAAAAATAGCGTGGAGCGAAAATGTTCTTGAATAATAAGATCTGAGAAGTATGTTCAACATAATGTAGGCTTTCAATGTGTTTAATGGGATAGATATGTGTGTGTTAGAACCTGACTTATGATTAAAAACAGAATGTATTTCTTAAAAAAAATAATAGGTAATTTGAAATGTGGCATGACACGTCAACATTTTCATTCCAAAAGGCGCAAAATTGTTGTACTTTGTTAAATCCAAACAAAATTGAAAATAATAATAATAACAAAATAATAACTAGTATAGCAGGATTTCTTTAAGCAATATTTCACTGATGTGTGGGGGTAGATCTTTGAACTGTGTGAAAGTCTTGCAGTTTTGTTGAAGCAAAAGTGGTCTAACACAAAACCTTGATTTACTCGAATACATCAACAAGTGGATTTAACGCTTTTTGCAACTATGCTCTTCTTTGTAAACCCATTTGAAATTCGACCAGACGGATTTCGCGCATGCGTGATACAAACCGTATAATATTGTATGATAACTACATAACATTAATAGATGGCAATAAAGTGTAAAGATTAGTCTTCTTACCGGTCAGAATATACTCAAGATCGATGTAGAATGTGAGCGATGACATTTCCTTTTCCATCGCTTGCATTGCTTCCGCGGTGTAGCGGGGGCTGAAGAGAGAAGGCACATAGTAACATCTACCGGTTGATGTACCACAATGACTCGATTTATCATGAACTGCGGGAGCGTCACAGAGGATGTCAAACTTTTTCATGAGGTCCAGGAGTAGCTCTCTCTTCTTTTGCGAAAACCGCTTCCAGATGTGATCTACAAGATCGTGCTCGAGGTAACCTTCTGATTTTAGCCTGTTCCATTTTTTAAGCAGAGCTGGGCTCTGTTTAATATAAAAGCACAAACATAAGAACATTATGAATAATGATATCGGTACACTTGTCGTACTTATGTTATCCAAACATTACTTGCAATATGTACCGTATATTACCACTCATTATCACTCGGGCGGTCAAAGTACATTGACTTGGAAGTATCATTATTGACTTTGTAAATAAGTGCGTAGAAAAGTGGGTTTGCTATTTAAATTGAGATGTTGTGTTCCTTGGTATACTATTGTGCTATTGTATAATTCGTTTATACAGCCCCATATACTATATAGAATTGAGGTATGGGGAAGCAGTTATACATATCACTTGAATTGTATTTATTTAACTAAAAAGATGGCTGTGCGAGCTATTATTAAGAAAATTATCTGGACCACTGTTTAAACAACTGGGGATTTTTGATGTTATAGTTTGCATGACATTACCGTTTTAACATTTTTATATGATTTTTATGTACGAAATATACCACGCACAATATTAGAATATTGTTAGATTTTACACCATACTTATAAAACAAGAGGGAAAGAAAACTCAATATTACGCTTGCCAATTTGTAAAACGACAAAATGTACATTCTCCATTTATTTTGTCGTACCATATCTTTGGAATAGCTTACCTCTGAAGATTAAAGAACACAAAAACAAGATATTAATTTCGTGACCCTCACAATTTACCTGGTAAACACATAAATGGTCTTTGATTTTAGTTATATTTTGTTTGCATTGTGAATGAATACAATGTAATTTTAAGAACTATTATAATGCTTCTTTAAAGAAAAACAAAATACAAATTCGATTTTATATAACCCTACAGAGAGAGAGAGAGAGAATCGATCCCGACTAGCACTTTGCTAACTTTTGGTTCGCTTTTTTAACAACAATTTTAACTCTCGATAAATGTATTTTATATTATATAATCATAAATAAAGTAAACTAACCTAATCAACTATTAATTGTTTGTTCTTCAAATCATTTACAGTTTGTATTTTTATACTTTATTTTGCATACTTTGTTGTATAATGTAAATACGTAATATATATATTGTTGTGTTAATAATAAACTTAAAACTTCTAACATACCAAGGAATAACCATTGTAAATATTTGCAAAGGAATCATTAATAGAAGAAGACGTTTGAGGCGCCTACTCCATGTACTCACGATGGCGTCGCTAAAGTAGACTGTGATGATTTCTCTGAAGGTGTCGATCAGCCACTGCGCGTCTGGAATCACGAGGTTTCGGAGAGAGGCCTTTTCATCACTGACGTCACCGTAGTAGATGATGCTGCCGAGCTCGTGATAAAATCTCAGTAACGTCCCGAGGTCCTCGTCAATGCCAAGCGGTTTGGTCAGTTCTTTTACCTGAAAGTCATTGGAAAGGAACAGCTATACATCGTGACATTTACTGCCTCAAGGATGTTTACCTGTCATCGACAGCCCGATTTGGTAACAATTGAATCCTTGTACATGTATCACCAACCTTTTTGATGTATACTCCTCCCTAGCTCCCTACCGTTCGATGTTTTCAGTCTTTTAGTTGCGTCCATTTCACGTTAGTGTGCTCTGATGTCTGTTCGATTGTGGCCCGTACGTTCCCCGTCGGGCAAGGGCGCCCCTTTTAATCTTAACAGTGCTAGCTGTTTCAAATTCATATACATATTCTACCAGCTCCTTCTAGACTTGGTTCACCCCCGGCTAGTTATTTCCGAACCCCGTCCGATCCCCCAAAACGATGATCTGGTCTGCCTTATTGTACGGAACAAACTTTAATAGTTTAGACCCATACAGCTCCGATTCAAACGCTGGCCAGATTTCAACGGATCCAAAGAAAAATCTCATTTGCAAGCCATTTCATTTTCAAGCCATCAGCATCTTGTTTAATGTCCACTTGTTGAAGAAAATCAGACACAGACATTCAAAGATAAAATAAGGACACTAAGGAGGAAAAAGGGCAAAAGGCAGTCAAGAAATCCCATGTCAGGAGCATTGTCACTAAGGGTAACATTGTTTTGGTAATGTGTTACAATATAATTTATGTTTTCTTCAAATTTCATATCTCTTATCTATAGATCATTTTGTCATCAATTCAAAACACTTCCAAATCTCCTTCTGGATGACGTTTTATTTCACGAGAAACGGAGCTGAATTAAAAGTATCCTATATACTAGTCCTTTGCAAACGTGGTCCGCATCATTCCGTTTCCTGCCAGTATCTGCTTATACCTTCCAGATGTCAAACAGAAAGGAAACGGACGGAGAAAAGGTGCAGTGGGACTACTACTTAAATACACTCAACCAAAAAAGTAAGTTCTCTCATACCTTATCATATTCATATTAACAATAAAATCATGGGACCGGTTTCTGTTTTTCAAATTTCCATTTCGTTCAAAAGATATTTTCCGATTGAAGTGTTCAGATCTGAAATTGTCTACGGGCTAATGTCATGCCGTGTACAAAGAAAGTACAATGAGTTAAGAAATATTAGTTTCCATTTTTGCTCATATCTCAGCCAACAAACATCTAATTAACGTGAAATCTTCACATATTACTTTGTGGACATATCAGATTACTCCATAGCACATTTGATTAATCACTCACCACTTGTTGCACTAGCCAACAAAGCAACTAGATCCCTTTAAAACAGGACATGACTTCGGCCACTCTAATCCCCAACAATTTCATATTGAAAGGCCTATTGTTTCAGAAAAATGCATGCTTTGAAGGAAAAAAATTCCACTAAGAACAATGCAACAGTAGTATTGAATTACGTAACAGATTTGTGTGTCGGGTTATCTTCAATGAAGATAATTACTCGTATACCAAACGTACCCAACATGCCATATCATACAACTTAAAGGAGTAGTTCAGTTTTGGTATAGAGGGCGCTGCATGAAATAATTCTGTTGTGAGATAATGAAAAACTGAGTGTAAAATTTAAAAGAGCATACAATTTTAATGGCAGAATAAACTTTATTTGATCAAAACCGGTTCAGAAACGGCTGAAATATCAATCGATATATCCGATCGTAATCAATTTGGGGCCCAGATATAATCAATAATTTATTAAGAAATGGAAATAATGCTTTCACTTTTTCAAAAATGTTCATAAGAGGTTTTAAAATAGTTGTTGATGATCTCTCTATTTAATCATTATTTCAACAAAACATCACATGCATATTTTATGTATGAAAAATGGTTAAAACCAATGCTTTTTTACAAAGCACCCTCTTGTATTTTAATGGCTCTTTTTGAATGATAACAGGCTTTTTACTTAGTCGTGTGTAATTTTATATACCTTTTGAGCATGGTGGAGTTAAAACTGTTAGTTTGTAGTGTAAATGTGCAGGTTTTGGTTACTAAAGCTCAGCATTACGAAAAATGTACTACCCCTTTAAAGTGCAACTTTTCTTTGCACTTTGTATCAGAAAATACATTTTTGTGATGATGAAAACGTTATTCTATGGCAACCATTTACCATTCACATTTGCATAAGAAAATTGCGCATCCATTACCGTTTGTGAGATCAAAATCGGTAAAATACCTTTTGAGATATATGTGAAAAAATGCACAGGGGGAATTACTTTTTTGATTGCGTGTACATGCTTCTTCATGTTCTCCTTCCACAACTCTTACCATCGCGTTTACAGAGTTTACAAGTGACGGATTAAAATTGCATTTAACAAAATACAAATATTCATGCAACTTGACGCAATATGATCCACCGTATCTCATATTTCGACTTAAAGTTGAGTGAAAATCATACCAACAACTGTAAAAGTTGTGACCGGAGACAATTTTTGCTTCATTGTTTTGGATAGAACAGTTTCTGCTAAGATGATACTGATAGGGAATTAGTAACATTGTCCAAATCCTCAAAATCCAATTGGAATTCTAGCGGTTCCCTCATACATTGTTTTATTCGTAGTAACAATGATAGCATTTTACAGGTTTCGTTTTTTTTATTTCCCTTTCGTTGAAAAGATATTTAAGATTGAAGTGTTCAGATGTTAAATTATCCATTGGATTATCAAAACTGTTTACAAAGTGAATGCAATTAGTTAATTAACATCACTTTGCATTTTTGCTCATTACTCTGCCATATAACGTCCATTTAACTTGAAATTTCCATGCAACACCCAGTGGACATATTATATAATACAAATATACATGTTATCAACCACTCATTGATTTTTGCACATGACAACAAAGTTACTAGATCCCTTTAAAGAAATTGTTTGTCTATTTGGTGATGAAAAACCATATGATTCTTAACGCTAAAGATAAAAAATACTTTTATGATTCGGATGAAAATAAAAATACTAAGAAGCATGAATAAATATAATACAATTAACAATTATAATTCCGAGTAGAATATAGGTTGGCCCCGTATTCGATAATTTAAGAACATGTTGATAAAGCCTACATAATTGTGATATTATACCATAATGGCTTTTTAATGGCTTTAATGATCTACAGAGATAACCATTATTTTTTTCAACCAAACACCACATAATTAAATATTTTGTTGGTGAGAAATTGTCAGGCGTTTGAGGCGCTTTTTATTGAAAAGCCTTATAACTGCTTTGTCACACATCGCCGTATAGCATTAACGAACTCACGACGGAGAGCTACATTTTCAATCCGTTCGTATGCGTTTCTTGTCCTTGTTATGTTTGGTTAATGCGTCCCTTGTATGGCGATGTATATTATTCTATCCGACGGAGAGAAAACGACTTTTACCACTGGATAGTTTTATTTTCGCAAATGTTCTTTCTGCCTGGCATCCGTTTACACTACTCGGTGATATGTGACACGGATTTTAGTCATGTATTTCAACCATTCAAGTATATAAAGGGTGTCTTGATACACTCAGCAAAAAAAGAAAGTAAACACCTTTTCAAGTCCAGAGTTTCATATAAAACTCTCTTTCCCACAAAAGAATAGAAAAGAGAAGAACTTTCTGGTAAATCAGAATTTAAATGGGATGAGTTACTCGTTTTAGTAATTTTAATGCAATGAACCATGCAAACCTGTATCATGTTTTGTTTAACTTTGCTGTGCAATATGACTTTTTATATTTCTTGTGCAATTTTGCAATTTTTACTTGTACACCTTGGAACAGATACATGAATGTGTTCACTCACGTAAAGTTTAAATTTGTATTCACCTACCAGGTTGAAAAACAATTAAATATACTTTAATTTGATATATAATTTATTTGTTTTTAATAAAAATCTTATATGAAAAATATGAACTTGAAAAAGTGTTTACTTTCTTTTTTTGCTGAGTGTATGATAGCTTTTACATTTAGTGACTATAATTAAATTCAATCCGAACTGTACTATCCCTTTAAAATATAAATATGCGCTATTAGAAAGTTTTTGTACGTAACATTATAACACAAAATTACCTCATCCATGAGCAACGGACCATGATATGCCATCTTTGCTTCTTCAAACTTCAGCCATTGGAGGGGTATCTCTTCGCCCATGTATGGTTCTTTCCTTGCGACTTTCAGGATTTCGTCTCTCAGTGCCTTGAGCTGGAAGACCCATTCATAGGTGTCAATCAATGTAGATGAGTAGGTTAATAGAAGTCACCTTTTCCTCCCTAACTTAACTTTCCTTTAACCCTTAAAAGGCCGTACTGTGATATTACATTTTTTTTTTTTTTTTTTACGGCGAGGCGATAGTTTTAATTATTTTGTTTTGAGAAATTCACTCATGTACATCTTAATAGTAATTTATGAAATTAAAGTCAAACAAATCAAATGTTTGCTCACATATCATGACTATGAGGACATATCGGGCTGACTATGCAAACATGTAATGTCAAAAAGCCGCGTTAAGACTTCGTAACGATATAATCTATTTTCGCAAAGTTTTTATACAAGATGCGCAACAATTTAATGAAACATTCCACAAATTGGTTTTGGGGCGATATATTAACGTGTTTCAAAGCAATCACAAACTTTGCGGATGGAGGGCTGGGAGGGGATGGGCATTTCGGCCCCTGGCCTTTTTAGGGTTTAATTTAGGTTTTCCCAGACGAAATCGATCATTCAGTCCAGCAGGAAATTGACTGCCGATCGGGATCATCATTTGATTAACTAAAACGATCATACACTATTACCTTTCGAGCACGCGATCATACATTCTTATCGAACAGAAATGAAAAAGGAGCATCCAATACAAAAAAAGTCGACGAAAGACCATCAATTTAGCGCAGAATATTCGATGATTGGCATGTACGCATTCATATTCGTGTTAAGGCACCCACATTCGTTAATATAATCATTTAATTTGGATTGGTATTATAGTGCGAAATTATTTGTGAATTGTTTGTTTTGTAATGTTTTGTTTCATACAAAATATTCATTTACGTTTGAATGTAGTACCATGGCTCTAATAATTGAACTTACACACAAGATACTCCCCATCAGTACATAAAGGTTGTGTTTATACAAAACAAATCATAACAATATGATTTAGTCGTTCAATGCAGTTCATCCTTTTGTTACTGCATCATGACGTGTTATCTTTATTAAAATTGTCCCTTGTATATGTTTCCATATTTGTTTCCCCATTTCCATTTTCTCCGTTATTTTGGGCTTTGTATGATTCATTATTTCTAGCCAATTGAGGTTCAAATATGCATAATCATGTTCTAACTAGCGAGAAACTGCAACTGTACAATTTAATGTAACTCTATGTGAAAAACCCTCAATATCTGAACCAAATACTTCTTCAATATCGTTAGTATATGTAGCATATAACTCTTATATTCATTGCATATAGTTTCCTTGTAAACGATGGTCGTAAGCAACTACTCTCTAGATAAGACTAACGAACAAAAACAGATAGGACTTTACGTACATATTTGTTAACACTTGGAGCTATCTTCTTGTACAACTGATGTATTGGTTTGATTGTACATTTATCATATTACAATGAGTGCTTAACGTAGAATACGAAGAGAACAAAACAACACATATTATGTCACACGTTATAAGACTTCAATACGCTGGACAACATTGTGTATATAATGCACCTCTTTGAAGATGCAGGTCTATGATAAAACAAACAAAAACAAATACCTCTGAATCATTTCCATTGATGCTGTTTTCGATGAAGAAGATTCGATCCTCCACATGACACTCATACGGCTTGTCCTTGAGACTCTCTTTGATCTGTTCACATACTGTCTCAATCTGATGTAAGATTTTTTTTTTTTTGGGGGGGGGGGGGTGGGTGGGGATTTTAAGATCATGTTAAAACATATTGCCATTGATTCATTCAATAAAATGGACACAAGTTGGATTTAATTGCAATTTGCCAAATTATAATTTTTGACATATCAGTGGTTATTGTATACAGCAATACTACAACATTATAATAATGTTGTGAACAAATTGATGAAACACATATTACTTAATGGTAAATATATTACTCATTGCGGATATAGTATCGGAAATAATATCGCTAGTGATATTCGTTTGTCTCGCAATGTATGGTCAACATTGAATCTGAAAGATCGCGACGTTTCGTATGCTACTGCAAAACTTTGTCAAGTGATATTAAAGTAACGTAAAACACTCCTATTTATACTCTCATGCGGCTCCAAACCGCGTTATCTCGCATGAGCGAGTTGTTCCTAATTGGTCCATAACGGGCAAATTCTATTGGCCGGTGTACACGGATGCTAAACCAATCAGCGAGGCGCTGGCTCGGCTTGCTTGCTAGGCGGGAACAATAGCGAGCTCGACCAATCAACGGACCGCTGGCTCGCTGCTGGCTGGAATCAACCGTTGCGGGCCGGCTGGTCGGGGGGTGTCATGGCGGCGTATTGTACGCATCCAAAATTCGGGTATATCCATCCCGTTGTCTCTATTGTAATTACTGGGATTGAGACGGATCTGTATAGCTTCTTTTACCCTACGTGTGTACAACCATAGGCTCTCCACCTCAGTCTACAGGAAGCCTACCCACACAGACCAGTACATAGCGTTTGACTCTCACCATCCCGTATCGGTGAAGAGAGGTCTAGTGAAATGTCTATTTGACAGAGCTTCACGCATTGTGACTAGTCCACAACAGCCATGCATAGAGCGGACCCGTGTCCGCAATGCCCTGAGTCTTAACGGTTACCCACGCCGTTTTGTACACAACACCAAGAATAGAACGACAGAACCCAAGGATCAGAAGGAATACAAGACCTTCACAGTCTTGCCGTACATTGATGGGGTCTCCCAGCAAATCAGGCGCCGCCTAGAGAGCCATGGCATCCGAACGGTCTTCAGATCAGATACTACCCTACGCCAGCAACTAACACGACCCAAGGATCCAATTCCTCAACACAGACGAGACGGCATTGTGTACAACATCCCCTGCAAAGGATGTGATAGATCCTATATCGGAGAGACTGCCCGACCGATATCAGAAAGAATCACCGAACATAAGAGGGACGTCAGGCTACGCCGAACTGACAACTCAGCCGTAGCCGAACATGCTTGGGACAACCAGCATCAGCCAGATTGGGACGGGGTTCGCTGCCTTTCCCAAGAACGGCATTGGTACACACGTAGGGTAAAAGAAGCTATACAGATCCGTCTCAATCCCAGTAATTTCAATAGAGACAACGGGATGGATATACCCGAATTTTGGATGCGTACAATACGCCGCCATGACACCCCCCGACCAGCCGGCCCGCAACGGTTGATTCCAGCCAGCAGCGAGCCAGCGGTCCGTTGATTGGTCGAGCTCGCTATTGTTCCCGCCTAGCAAGCAAGCCGAGCCAGCGCCTCGCTGATTGGTTTAGCACCCGTGTACACCGGCCAATAGAATTTGCCCGTTATGGACCAATTAGGAACAACTCGCTCATGCGAGATAACGCGGTTTGGAGCCGCATGAGAGTATAAATAGGAGTGTTTTACGTTACTTTAATATCACTTGACAAAGTATTGCAGTAGCATACGAAACGTCGCGATCTTTCAGATTCAATGTTGACCATACATTGCGAGACAAACGAATATCACTAGCGATATTATTTCCGACACATATTACTTGCTTATAAGTAATAAGGTCGTTATGTTACTTATCACCGGGTATGTTTTACATTATCTAGTGGAAACAATGGAAAGAGACTGGGATAATTCGTATGTAGTTTGTCTTAGTATAGAATAACTGATAGTATGTACAGTCCCCGAAATTCTACAAGCGAAATCTGCGACAATGAATAATTTCAAGTTCGTTATGCGTCAATATCCATTTACATCTAACTTAGAACTGGCCTAAAAATAATCGTACGATGTAAACTAAGGTTATTGATATCTCACATATCTGTGTTTAGTCTGTACATATCCAACCGTTGAGAATAATCGCTTTGTTTTGTTTACCTCCTGTGTTGCTGCGTCTCTGTGTGTCCCAACAAGCATGATTCGTGGAGAGTACTCGTTTTTCAAATCACCACCGATTGAGGGCGGGCGGGCATAGGCAAAAATAGAGGCCAACCAGAAATTGATGAACTGTAGGCGCGTGAGGTCGGATTGGGACCCTCCTTTCACCTATAGTAAAAATATAAATACAAAAAATATTGAACGTCAAACTGGGGCTTGAATTATTGATGGCGGAATTTTCTTCAAGAGGCATTTAATTACACGCGCGATATTTTAGTACATGATCAGTTTTTAATGGTAATGCACAGCATTTTACAAGGATTGTTAGAAAAAAATATTGCCGTGTAATGAATATTTACCAACATTACATTACGTGTAATTCAAAGGTGACGAAGAACTGCAAAACGCATAGACACGTGAAGGAGAGCGAACATTGTAAGTTAAATTAACATTGTGATTGTTACATTTTAATTTTTTTATTTCCCCCAAAAAGCATTGCCCTGCATTATTTAATTTCCATGACGAACCCACGCGCTAAATCATGCGTCAATAGGTTATTGAAATATTTCATGGGAAATCATGTGAATAAATACCTTTCTAAAGCGTGTACTATGAGATTGTTCTCTTGCACTCAAATCCTCGCTTAAATCAAATATGACCAGATAGATTGCTCGCCATGAGAGGAACACCTGTATATTTATAGTGATATAGGAATCATAATTGGTGTAGTTAGAACAATGATTTCCAATATTTTGTCAATACATGTTCAATCCCGATTAAGAGTTGAAACAATGCTAACAATCTAACAATAGCGAAACAAACACTGTCCTCTTCGTAGATCATTAGTCATGTTAATTTGTTGTTTATTTGCAAGTTTGTGGGATTCTCCACTTATTCTCTTGCCATCTACTTTCGGTGTGTATTTTGGGTGCGAAAACTTCGATCTTACAGTTGGTTTTAAGTCTACTCTGGACAATAATCTGAAAATATAGACACAATGACCTACATATTTGTTATCAGTATACTGCAAGCGATATTTGAAAACAACTTGTGGTGGGCTTGTACCAGAGTCTCCCGGTTCTGTTGAATAATTTGATAACAGCTCTCTCATAGGAAATTATAAGTTGGACGCATAGTTCAATTTAACCATATTTACAAATGTCCCGTTAAAATATATTCTCCTATTACTGTATGTACAGAGTCAATATCTGATCTGACGTAATAATTACAATATATTGTAATCATAGTTATACTCTTGTCACTTTCATTAATGATAGAACAGAAATACGTACGGATACATTTTCACATCGGCAAAGTATATGTCATTGTATACACGTCTTGTCATTTTAGGGAATTACTATTTACCTGATGGGTTACGTAATACAATTCTTGCCCTGCAAAATCCCATATATCAAGGGAAATTAGATCGTTCACATGTCCCTGCTTGTCGGCTTCGTTGAATTTTTCGTATATTAGATTGGTCATGGTTAAATTTATTTTCCCTTCGTGCGTACTAGGGCCAGGTTCACTGCCGTCTAAAGCTCCTGATATAAAGAGTAAAATAAAAAGTCATGCAACTATGCTATAAGTCTGAACGTGCATACAATGTGGCGATATATTGAATCGAACTGATAATATTATGGAAGGCATTCATCTATAATCACAATCAACATTGGTGAAGTAATAGCGGAGCATTGTCAAATACCGTATTAAACATTACTCGTACACATTATCATAGATAATCGTTTATGTTGTATAGTTTTTTGTGTTCACAGTGTTTATTTTGAAACATTTCTCCTTTAAAGGGACTTAGTAACATTGTCTAAATCCTCAAAATAAAATGTTAATTCTTGGGGTTCCCTCATACCTTGTTGTATTTGTATTAACAATAAAATCATGGGACCGGTTTCGGTTTTTCAAATTTCCCTTTCGTTACAAAGATATGTACGATCGAATTATTCAGATAAGAAAAACTCCCCCGGAGTTTTGAAACCGTGTACAAAGTGAGTGCAGTGAGTTCGTGAATATGACTTTGCATTTTCGCTCATTACTTGGCCATGCAATGTCCATTTGACCTGAAATGTTCACACAATACCCTGTGGACATAAGAGATCACAACAATATACATTGCATCAACGCTTCATCACTGTTTGCACATGTCAACAAAGTTACTAGATCCCTTTAAAGGGATGGTTGGGTTTTAGTATAGAGGGCGCTACACAAAATTATTTGTTTGTGAGATAATGAAAAACTGAGTGTCAAACTTTTTTACAATTTTAATGACAGAATAAACTTCATTTGATCAAAATCGGTTCAGAAATGGCTGAAATATCCATTAACATACCAATTTGTAATACTTGTGGGGCCCCACAATTATTAGATAATTTTGAACCAGCCGTGAATTATTTTTTTAAATGCTTCCCCTTTTCAAAAAATTACAAAAGAGGTTTTTAAATAGTTGTTGATTATCTCTCTATCTAAAATAACTACTTCAACATAACATCACATGCACATTATGTCATTACAAATGGTTGAAACCGATGAGGGTCTGTTAATGATAACAGGCTTTTTACTTAGTCATTAGTAATGTTGTATTCCTTTCGAGCATGGTGGAGTTATAACTATTAGTTTGTAATATAATGGTGCAGGTTTTGGTTATTAAATTTCAGTTTGAACAACACTGTACTCTCTTTACAAGAACTCAACTATCCATTTAACATCCGTCTTTTTAATGATTCATACAGAATTATAACAAAATAACATTGGAGCCATATGGTATACATTATTATCAATACACATGTTAAAAGCAGTCTGCGCACAGCGATACGACGATAGGTGCATTGACCCGTCTGACCGATGATTTATTATTTGCGGGTATTGTATGCTACACCGTAGAGTATACTATAGTATAATACTGAAATATGAAATTGACCGTAGTAACTTCACTGTACTGTCAATACTTGAGAGGCAGCACAAGAAAGCACTCCGTATACTAAAAGCTGATAATAGGCAGTTTTCGATCGCTTAGACGAGGGCTGTTTACCTGTCGTCCCAGTGAGGTACCACAATGAGTTGACTAGACACGTTGACTGCTGTTGTCTAATTTTTCGATTTCACACGACGACGTGCGTCCAAGTCTCTCCACAGTTACTTCATGCAGTGCTCGCGCGAAATTTGCAGAGAAGATAATTTTTGTAACAAATGTTTTAAGATCTAATGCTGTCAAACCTGTGTATAATGACCACCAAATGGAAACAATATAAGTGGCCGCTATAAACAGGGGACCTTAATGGACAGGTTCTGTATAGTCTTATAAAGTCTAATATCTGTATAGTGACCACTCAATGGAAAACATACAATTGTCGCTAAATTGCAAGTGACCTTTATAGACAGGTGCCAAAATATCGTTTACAGTCAAACCTGTGTATAATGACCAACACAGGGATATGAACAATTGACCGCTTTTAACAGGTTTCCATTACAGACAGGTTCCAAAATATCTTTTACAGTCAAACCTGTGCATATAAAGACTACCAAATTGAAATTTAAAAATTGGCCGCTATAAGCAGGTGACCATTATAGACAGGTTTCCCATACTAGAAACAATTGGCCGCTTTAAACAAGTTTCCATTACGGACAGGCTCCAAAATATTTGTTACAGTTAAACCTGTGTATAATGACCACCAAATGGAAATTGAAAAATTGGCCGCTAAAATCAGGTGACCTTTATAGACAGGTTCCGAAATATCGTTTACGGTTAAACAAGAATATCGGCCGCTATAAACAGGTGAACTTTATATATATAGTTAACCCTTTGTATAATGACTTCAAAAGAAAAACACGAAAATTTGCCGCTATAATCAGGTGACCTTTATAGACAGCTTCCGAAATATCGTTTACAGTCAAACCTGTGTATAATGACCAACAAAAGAAAACAAGAACATTGACCGCTATACACAGGTGACCTTTGTAGACCAGTTCCATCAAATCATATGTAGTTAGCCCTTGTTTGCATGGTGACCACCTAAGGGCAACAAGAAATGAAAGAAATTAGACAGGTACCTATACTAGAAACAATTGGCCGCTTTAAACAGGCCCATTACAGACATGTTCCAAAATATGTTTACATTCAAGCCTGTGTATATGACCACCAAATGGAAGTTAAAAAATTGGCCGCTATAAACAGGTGATGTTTAAAGACAATTTCCAGAAAACAGGATAATGCCAATTAACCTGTGTATAGTGACCACCCAAAGAAAACAATGGGAGTGGGCGCTATTTGAGGTATGTTATATAGACAGACGCCATAAAAAGATCCCATAGTCAAACCTGTGTATAGTGACCACCCAATGCAGACAAGAAATGTGGACGCTATAAGCAGGTCACCTTTAAAGACAAATTCATTAAATTCATATAGTATAGTCAACCTGTTTACAGAGACCACAACAGGGAAAGAAGACATACAGTTTTATGAAGCTGTGTTTCGTAACCAAATAGTGCTTATCGTCACAGATCTAGACCGACGGCAACACAGGGGTTTACTCGTACTAGATTTCTGGTACGAACTACGGGCACGTACATGCGCATGCGCAATGCTTCAAAAACTGACGTCACCGCCCCAGTCCACTAGTCAATACGGACTTTTCGATTTGTACGTTCACTAGTGGACTGGTACGGTGACGTCATTTTTTTAAGCAGTGCGCATGCGCATCTACGTGCCCGTCGTTCGTACCAAATATCTAGTACGTGTACACCCCTGTTTTACCGTCGGTCTAGATCTGTGACGATAAGCACTATTTGGCTACGAAACACAATGTCATATAGCTGTTTCTTGTTTCTCTGTTGTGGTCTCTGTAAACAGGTTAACTGAACTATATGATTTAAATGAACTTGTCTATAAAGGTTACCTGTTTATAGCGTCCACTATTCTTGTCTGCATTGGGTGGTCATTATACACAGGTTTGACTATCTCATTTTAATTTTATGGAGTCTGTCAATAATAAGTTACCTGATTATAGCGCCCACTTCCATTGTTTCATTTGGGTGGTCACTATACACAGGTTTGACAGTACACTGTGTTATGGAATTTGTCTATAAAGGTCACCTGTGTATAGCGCCCACATGTCTTGTTGCTCTTGGGTGGTCACCATACAAAGTTTACTGTATATGATTTGATGGAACTGGTCTATAAAGGGCACCTGTTTATTGCAGCCAATTTATTGTTTTCATTTGGCGGTCGTTATACACAGGTTTGACTGTAAACAACTTTTCGGGACACGTGTATGAAGGTCACCTGATTATAGCGGCCAATTTTCTTGTTTTCCTTTGGTTTTCATTATACACAGGTTTGACTGTAAACGATATTTCGGAACCTGTCTATAATGATCACCTGATAATAGCGGCCAATTTTCTTGTTTTCCTTTGGTGGTCTTTATACACAGGTTTGACTGTAAACGATTTTCGGAACTTGTATATAAAGGTCACCTGATCATAGCGGCCAATTTTCTTATTTTCCTTTGGAGGTCATTATACACAGGTTTGACTGTAAACGATATTTCGGAACCTTTCTATAAAGGTCACCTGATAATAGCGGCCATATTTCTTGCTTTCCTTTGGTGGTCTTTATACACAGTTTTGACTGTAAACGGTATTTTGGAACTGTCTGCAATGGACACGTGTTTATAGCGGCCAATTATTCATATCCCTTTGGTGGTCATTATACACAGGTTTGACTGAAAACAATATGTTGGCACCTCTATAAAGGTCACTTGCAATTAAGTGTCAATTGTATTGTTTCCATTGACTGGTCAATATATTCAGATAGACCGGCAGCCCAGAGGTCTTTTGTGCATCGAAAAGCGTACTGATTGTTGAACATATGAATATTTAGAGGAGAATGTAACAAATCCAAAAATATGAGTCTCCCGGGGTGTACCCGTGGATAAAGGGGTCCTTTGCGCCTCCAAAGTTTGACCCCTGGGGATTGTCCGATGCTTCTATTTGTTTGCGAATGTACCGTGTTCAACATCGCTGACTGCGGGGAGAGCGAAACAGATAACAAAATGATCACTGATGCGTATCTGTCAATTTTACGTTGCCTGTTTTGAAAGACGAAATACACGTTGATGCATTGGGGATTATATCCAAAACCTCTTGCAACTTAACACATATGTGTTACAGATCACAGAATACATATTGGATACAAATGTCATCCGTTAAATTACCCTGCAAAGGCCTCTGAATATTGAAAATCGACTCGCAAAAGTTATGTTTAAAAAAGCGGAGCTTCCACATTTCCATACATAGAGGGGAAAAATCGCTGCACAAAGTCAGACAAAAGGCAATTATTATGTGTGTATTGGCATCTAAGCAGTGGCCGAGGGCACGATCATGACCCAGGACCAGACCTAGTTCCACTGATCTCTAGATGTTTACGGTTGAATGAGTAAGGGTGGTATGTGTGCTCTGCTACGTTCTATTGATTTGTACGTAATTCTAGCATATTGACATCAATGAGTTAGAGCCAATGATGCTAATTACCATAGTAAATGTCGCTGGTCCGTAATCGGGCCCCTGCTCCCTGTTCACAGTTACGTTTTGCACATGTGCAATACTACGGTCAAGTGAGAAAGACGTGTATTCATCGAATTGAAAGGACTGAATGGTTACTTATTATTCTTGTTACATCGATTAGAAATTCCTTGTTGCGAGGGTTGTAAAATTGTTCTCATGAAAGAGAACAACAGATATCCCATGACAACCATCTGCCACTCTGAACACGACTGCACAGAGTAAAGGCTCTATTGATACATTTCTCTGTCACCGCATTTGTCACCCCCCCCCCCCCCCCCCCCCCCTCCTCCGTCGCTATGCCATGCGCTCATATATTGGTTCCTCTGCATTCGGCTAGTTACTTTAGTTTTATACACGGGTGTTGTTTTAATGTGTGATATTCATTTGTAAGTGGAAGCCATGTTTGATCTTGTTTTGGTGATGGGGTTCATTCGAATGTATTTATATGGCCTTTGGCATATTCAAACGTGCTATCAATATGTATTCTGTAATCTGTAAGAAATATTTGTCAAGTTGCAAGAGGTTTTAGATATAATCACCAATGAATCAACGTGTATTTCGTCTTTCAAATCAGGCAACGTAAAATTTGTCGAAATTTCCAGGTACGCATCAGCGATCCTTTTGTTATCTGTTTCGCTCTCCCCGCAGTCAGCGATGTTGAACACGGTACATTCGCAAACAAATAGAAGCATCGGACAATCCCCAGGGGTCAAACTTTGGAGGCGCAAAGGACCCCTTTATCCATGGGTACACCCCGGGAGACTCATATGTTTGGATTTGTTACATTCTCCTCTAAATATTCATATGTTCAACAATCAGTACGCTTTTCGATGCACAAAAGACCTCTGGGCTGCCGGTCTAAGAGGTTTGACTTTATACGATTGTATAGAATCTGTCTATAAAGGTCACCTGTTTCAAGCGGCCATTTGTTCTTGTTTACATCTGGTGGTCACTATACACAGGTTTGACTGTATTAGATCTTAAAACCTTTTTTTACCAAACTAATCTTCTCTGCAAACTTCGCACGAGCACTGCATGACGTAACTGTCCAGAGACTTGAACGCGCGTCGTCGTGTGAAATCGAAAAGGTAAAGAACAACAGTCAACGTGCCTAGTCAACTCAATGTGGTACTTCACTAGGACGACAGGTCAACGGCCCTCGTCTCAGCAATCGAAAACTCCCTAATGTACAAATCGAAAAGTCCGTATTCATAATGTCGCATGACATCTGCATCAGTGTGCATCATCTATCGCCACTTCTTCTTGCAACTATCCACAGACCTGATACTAATTCGTCCTCTTGTCCCATCTTAAATGTTCAAAAGCGATGTAAGTCAACATTACGGAAAGAGGTGAGTCTTCAATTATTCTTTAAAATGATTGAATGAGTCTTGCTCAGAGGTAGCTTATTCAAAGGTTGGGGGCTGCGGCGGCTGCGGAAGGACAGGTTGTATTTCCAAGTGTAGGAAGCATCTTTGAAGTTGGATGGTTCAGCATGGTGACTTGTGAGGAGTCGCTACCGAGACGGAGGGCTAATTATAAAAAGTTTAGTCAGGTATAGAGGAGCAAGACCCTAGATACATTTGAAAGTGGGATTATGAATCTTAAACTGGACTGATGGGGAGCCAGTTGAGTTTATGGAGAATGGGTTTCATGTAAGATAATTTGGGTGATTTGGTCGCAAGTCGTGATGCTGCATTCTGGACACGCAGCAGTTTATCAGTGTGGGTTGCAGAAGCACCATTATAGCATACTGTGGCAGTAGTCCAGGCGGCTGGTAATGAAGGCATGGATACGGGTCTATTAGTAATCTCCATCTCTCTGCATACATACACATAATATACGACTTTGGAACTCTCCCCTTACATAATTTAACACTAAGTCTGTAATTAATGCGTACATGTTCCTTACTTCTAAAGAAATGTTGATGTTTTGTTTTCATTTTGTGGTCGCATTGTATCTTTTAAGATGGCATCAGGCCCTGGATTTGTTGTGAACAAAATACATGTGTTTTAAGATAGATACGTTTCTGTTCAATGTGCAATTTCTCCCATTTCACAGTTGATGGTTAAGAGATGGATATACCTTAACCTCGAACGTCATACCAAATATAATGTTAAGGGCGTGGTATGGCAAGCTTAGAAGATGGTACACTCCATCTGTGCAGGCTGACAATAGGGCGTTTTTGAAACCAGTACGGAGGACATCTATTACGCTAATCTCTGCAGCTGGTCGTACTCAGTCCAAAAATTTCCCCGTACCGTTTAAATCTACGACGGTTGTCGGCTGAATTAGCGTTGGGTGTAGAGCGAGTACGGTCCGGCGTGGTGAGCCAATCAGCGCGCTTGTTCATTCAATTATATCTCCCGCGCGCGGGGAAGTCCATGGAGGTGCAGTGGAGTGGGCGGTAAAAGATTGTTGACGTCACACATGCAATGAGACGTTCCCGTATTGTTCACTGCGAAACTGCAAATAGATCGGGAGGGTAGCAAGAGTACCGGTACGGTCACAGGTGACTACTTCCCCCGTACTCGGCGCTTCCGTAGTATTTGCGAAAACTCTTTATTATACCCTGTGACTGGGGGAGGGGGTAATGAGCAAAACGCTTTGAGATTGAACATATTTTTGTCATTGCTTATTAATATGAGGAATATATCTAGAAAATTAAATGTGTATTATGGTATCTGAAAAATAGAAAGCGATATCAACATATGACCATAAATACTTGCATATATAGATGTCAAGAAAGATAATTATAAATCATAATTTCACTTGAATTGCTCGTTTAGATTCTCCTAATGAAATACTTTGACAGGTAAGATTTGGAATTGTACATTTGTGCAATCATCTGTTTAGGCAATATCAAAGTCATGGAATTCCAGACAAATTTTGATATTAGTTAGTAAAATAGGGCAAGTTGTTTTGAAATAAAATCTGATATTAAATTGTATAACCTGTTATTTTGTGAAACACAATATATGAGAATGATAAACCATACCCGCAAATACACCCACAATAAAATCCAATCTTCATGACTGTACTTATACTTACGGGTAAAATCTTCTGACTTCGTATTGTACTCATTTCCCTGAAGAAAAAACAAATCAAAAGCAGGCATACAGGTATGTAGTATGTGTTCTCCTTAAGGTACTTGTTACGCTAATGCATTTACAAGTGACAGTTGTTTTCAACCAGTCTGGACGCGGCACAGGGGAAGCACGATGAATTAATACCAGAATTAAACTAAATTTTGCTGTACATGTTACATTCTGTGTAGCAAAAATGTTATAGTAAAATTAAGATAATGCACTTTTTTTTCAAACAAAATTCATACGTTTAGACTGACATTTCATAAACACATCGTTCATTTTGCATAATTGCAGCATATTATTGGTCAATAGATATACGTTGTTACATTTATTTTACTAGGATGGTAATGCATATTACTTCGTATATCATTTCATTTTGAATACACTCTGAGTAAAGTTGAGCATATGGACTTTCTAGGATCATGGTAATAGTGACAAATACTTACCGCTGTATTTGCGGTAGGCAAGTTAGCTGTCTCAACTAAATCAAGAAAGGAGAAATAAAAGGAATTGCATGACCAACCAGTTAGGCACACTACCACAGAAGCGGGATCGCTTCATTAAGTCTCGACTTTTTGTGATCCTTCGCACTGCGCATATGTCACACAGCAGGCCGTCAGCGCTATCCTTTTTGTTTGCGTCGTTAAAGATGGTATGAACAGAAAGCGGGTGCACATTAACTTTGTATAGCCAGCCTGTATACAATGAACCACAACCCGGGTAATTCATTATTTATAACCCCCCATTTGTAGGTGTTAACCTTACTGACGACGTAATAAAATGTTAGTAAGCATAATGTATTGCATTCATTGTAGCAGCTAAAATACTAGTAAATGTTTCTCAAGTTTCCTATTTTCAGTTTTTTGCCAAATATTTACACTCTTGTAGGCGTGGTGGAAAAGAAGGTACGGTACTTCCCACCTTTTTCTTATCTACACTGTTTATTAAATATCTTTTCCTCTCATTTTCCTGTTCTTGTTAGCAACAAATTTCCATTTGATTGTATAGTGTGGAATCAATCGTGATAAAGAAGGTTTTGATCACGGATTATAAATATGTGGCCATTCACTTTTGTCGCATTTGAGTATTGAGTGAAGAACAATTAAGTTATTGTTGATCGAATATTAAATGTCAATATAATTATGTCATACATACATATGCACTAATACATACTTACAGTGATGAGCTTCTTCAGATATATTGTCCCCCTCTTCTAGTTCCTTCGGTTGTTCCTGCGTATAATGATTGACGTACAAATACAATTATGCTGAGTTGTAATGGCTGAGAGTTTTTGTATACGCAGTGTAATGAAGTGAGCATTTTTAAAATTATCAAGTGTTTTAACACTCTTAAATCCATTCGATTACTAAATGACAACAGATGTCCGTACTGTGAGAGGGTACCCCTCTCTCACCCGCATCCCCCGGCCCCCCTCGAATATTTAGCCTGCTTACCCAGGCCTGCATACACAATCAACCACTGGTCTTGGTCTCAGCCATGATTAGTCTTGGAGACGATCACCCCGCCTTGGTCCCTTAAAAAAATGTATGCCTGTTGTCTGTTTACATTATAATATAAGCAAAACTTACCAACGCGTCCTTCATGTTCTGTACAGTTGCGTCGGCCACTGCATGACTGTACGCATCTAACATAATAAAGAATGTTTTAAAAGGTGAACATTAAATGCATATGAAAGGCTGAATATATACTTGTGATGGGGGAAAATAGAACACTGTGATCACGCTTTGGAATCAATCGTATTCCTGCCAGTCAAGAATGTGAAAGAGCTGTTGTAAATGAGCCCAACAGCAGTATCGGAACATTTCGGAAATCAATTATATTTGCCAAACTGAGATGTCGACGATTCAAATATGACAATTACTTTAAACATTATGCATAATTGTTTTACAAAGTCTTCAATAACTTTGCACTGGATTAATATTTCAAGTTGATTTACTTTGCATTAAGAGCAAACGTTTATATTGCTAGTAATGTCAAAATCCGAATTTTGACCCTGGGACCAATTTTATACTTTGGAAGGCCATAACAGCAGAACATAATTACCGACAAGTGGTGGGTTATGCTGTAGTCGGTCATATTTACTTTGAAATGAATCTAATAACTTTGTTATGTCCAGAAAATGCGGGTCGATCAAAAATATATGTGTGAGATTTTATTTGATATACCCACTAGATATGTTACGTTATATGGTGAATGAAAGTTGAATGGCCGAGTAATTAGCGAAAATGCAGTGATATTTAACTCATTGCACTAACTTTGGAAACAGTTGGCATTCTCCAGTGGATAATACCTAATCTGAAAAACTTAAATTATAATTTCTGTTACTAAACCCGTTCCATGCTCATAAACTAAAACATTTTTCATGTTCATATTGGTAATACAATTACAACACGGTATGATATGACCACTAGATGTCTTAGTCAATTGTGTGAATGTGTAAACTGTTAATATAGATCCCATTAACAAATTATATGCCTACATGGGACAGAGTGAATTATCATGCTATTGCACATGAGTGATTGTACACATGTAGCAGATTAAGCCATATTTAAACGGAGTTTATCAGTGGAATTTAGATCGTTTGCATTAAATTATACAATTACGCGGGTAAAACATTAATGGGAACGCATCGTCCGGGATTCTATTGTCCCCAAACGTACCCGTGAATAGAATTGGCGTACTCGCAAATGTTTGGCGCGCACGGAACCATGCAATAATAATGGTTCCGTAAGTGGTGGTAATTCATTACATTGTGTATTAAGTACGCAAACATTTTCAAAACGTTGGGCATCTATTTGATATCACGCAATGGTACACAAACATATAAGTATGTGGTGTTCTTTGCCTGTGGATCCCCTTCAAGGCGTGTCTAAATGCCAGCCGTAAACAATTCTGGAAATTGTTTTTATCGTTTTTGTCTTAATCTTCAACATAATGGAACTCTGATTCCTGAAATATGTTCAACGTTTACCTTGTGATCTTTTAAGAGGATCTGCGTTAGCATTGACGTTCCAAGACCTATCCCCTGCTTCTGCAACATGTACGCTGATTTTCGCCTCTACGCCGTCGGTTACTTTTTCGAAGGGATCGAACCTGAAAAATAGCAGTCAATATGAATTGAGATTGTTTTTCTCCTTCGCTCGCGTATGATAGATTTTTGTTAAGCCTACATTTTTTCAGCAAACGCACGGAGATTAGATTATCATACGAAATGTACTCGTTTTTGTCTTCATCTCTAAAATAAGTCGTGCTATTTGTCAAACTATTTGTTTTGATAATATGTTTGAAATATGCGCCGCGAGTTTTAAAAGCCAGATATGCGCGTGTTATAAGTGCACAATTTTGGATAATTATTTATAATTTGTTATGTTCATTTTGTTAATTTTCCATTTTATGATGGCATTTCCCCATGTAAAATGACATGATAATGAGCTCAATAAAGTAGTAAACTGTATATAAACAAAACAACTAATTATATTTGAAATAATCATTTCACATCGCTGCGAATCATGAACATTAAATGTCCCGCCTAACAAATAATTGTATAGTAAAAAGTAACTGAATCTATTGTACGTTCACAACACAATCCAAAAGATATTAAAATAGCTTACTAAGTATCCAATAATTCTGAATGATCGGTATTATGCTGACTATGCAATCCTTAATAAATATTTATTATTTTATAAATGATAAATGCATAAATAATTGGGCTATGATAGAAAATGTCATATATGTATATTCAATGCATATTACACAGTATGTAGACAATTGCCAAACGTGCGCAAGGCAAGAAGGTACACGTAATGAAATCTCGAGCACTGTTGATAATGATGAAGGCGTACCTGATACCAGTGAGTGACTTTCGAAGACTTGTCTTTCCCACTCGCTCCTGACCAACTAGCATGAGTCGAGTCCGATACACCTTCTTCTTTCCATGACGTAGGGCATCGTTAAAGGCACGGCTCGCAAGTGGACCTTGTGCCAGAATCTCCCGTGGGACAGATTGAGCATCTTCACCTTTAATCGGTTCGATTGATAAAAGGCAAACGTAACACACAAAAATGTCGTGGTTGTTATGATTTTAAAATCTGCATTTTGATTTGATAGATGTCTTGTAGTAAAAGTCAATTGAAAAAAATTGTAACGAATGCTTACACAATATATTGTTAAAAACATCGTTAAAAACGGCACAGGCCAAAATAGCTTTCGTGATGCCCAATGAAAAAAAAAAAAAGACTCACGTTAAAATGTTACATGTCAACATATCAAACATTACAGTTCAGATGTGAACAAAAAACAAACAGAAACCAACAGGTCAGAGTTTTGAAGAAAAGTGGATACTATTAAATGACATAGTTGACCATGGCGATATAAATAATAATAATAATATACATGTACATAGCGCATATTGCAAAGAGCCTCTAAGCGCTTAAATAATTATTTAATTATCGAACATGAATTATAAAATGATCTGAATCAGGTGTGTGTGATTATAATTTGATGGGAATGATGTACAAACGTGTACTTGTGTATAATTGTGTGTGATAACAAAATGTAATAGCCTGGAAATAACAGAAGCATCAATACTATAATATTTTATCATCGAACTAATGCAGCTTTGTGTGATTGAATTGTTCGTTGTATCGTACGGTTCTTTTTACTCCCATTAGAACATGGGTCTAAATCATATTTTCCTTTCAATGATGTTTGTAAATAACATTTGAAACCCAATGTGCATATTTTAACAATACAATATTAAAACTAGACTTGAATTTCGCTTAGAGAACTATCGAAGATGCAATGCGTCAGGAAAATCAAAATATCCAAACATGTGTACTGTCAAATAAAAACGGCAGTGTGTCGATCAGTTTCGATGGAAATAATCATGTTAACAATGGTTAATGCTTTTTGACCGGTAAATCGGCTTTATTCCCGATTTCGATAGGTAATACGACTGAGTCTTTAACTTTGTTGTTATATTTAAAGGGATAGTTGAGTTTTGGTAAAGAGGGCACTGCACGAACTAATTTAGTTGTGAGGTAATACAAGCTGATTGTCAAATTCAAAAGGGGATGCACTTTTAATGACAGAATAAACTGTATTCGATACAAATTGGTTCTGGGACGGCTGAAATATAAAATAATATTTAACCATTTGTAATTACAATTCAATAATTTTGAACCAGCCGTTGAAAACAAAAATTATAAAATTGACACAAATCGTTTCAAATGGTTGTTCATGATCTCTTTATCTCTATTCATTCATTATTTTAACAAACCATCATATGCAATTTTGTGTATTAAAATGGGTGAACCCAATGCAGTTTTAGAGAGCACCTTTTTGAGTTTTAACGGCTATTTTATAATGATAACAGGCTTTTTCCTTAGTCATTTAAAATGTTGTATAACTTTCGAGCATTGTGGAGTTATAACTATTAGTTCGTAATGTAATGGTGTATAATGTTGGTTACTATGATTTAGTTTACCCGAAACTGTACTCTTTATACTCTTTATTTCGTGTTAACAAGGTAAACATATGGAATGCATTCACTGTATGTCATACACGATTCGAATCACCTCGTCCTCGTTCCCGCTCCAATATGTCCCCGAGCCCACCAACACCAGCTTTCCCAAGGGCATCGCGAAGGTCAGGTCGATGGCCCCCAGTTCTAGTCGTCCAATCCGCAAGGACTTTCCGTGTGGCCATTCTGAAGTCGTAATTGAACATATCTAATATGTTTTTGGTTTCGTTGTACTCCATACCGGCAATATGGAAGCAGAACCTGAGGAACTTGTTGTGGGGCAAACTCTCAGCCAGCTGATAGAGTTCATCTTCAGTTACCACCATTGAGGATCTGATATCAATGCACATACGTGGGTGAGTTATGTCATTTTACTCTTTATGTGTATAATTTAATGCATTTGTAGACATGTAATTTATATTGTTTTCAAAACTATGAGATGATTGATATGTAACTTTTCGTGAATTTTGTTCGGTTTCCGGTACAAATTATGTTTGATATGGACTTGTATGAGATGTACGTTCATTCTTGCGTTTAGGCAGAAATAATCACATTTACACAATGCAATGTTTGTTTTACATTTCAGTTCAAATGTTGGAGTTGTACATTGGAACACTTGTTACTATGTACGTTGTATAGTACGCCTCCATGGTATAAGGTATACAGTGTTAAATATTGTTGTGACAGGAACAATATTGAGTAAAATGGCATGAACCTACTTATGTACACCAACTCATGTTGTGTGTTCATACCAATGATTAGGTGTAAATAGAATGGACAACATTACGGTTATATTATGTAACAACCATTACTACTTACTCAAGGATTTCGTGGAGAGGACTGTCTTGCGAAGATCTAAGTTGTTCATGGAATGGTTCTGTAGGATGGCGTTAAAATTTGAAGAGAATTGGTAATTGAATCCAATGCAACTAAGAGTTGACCCTTGCTATGAGTCTCCTTTTAGTTTAGCATGACATTGGTTTTAGACTTTTAGTTTAACTTCAATGTCTCACTCGGCATTAACAAGTATGTGTACACGCGAATTTGCTGGCATGAGACTTTTAGTTAGATGCGAACATAATTGTGGTATTGAGAGTTTTCTTGATCGTTCATTTCTGTTTGACCATAAAGCTATTCTTGACTTGCATGTTTGCGCCTTTTTGTTGTTATAAAGCGACTAGATCCTCCGATTAGCCACACGTGCCTCGTTGTACATGTTGATATTGTAACTATGAATCGAGGATATCTTTGAATTTGTTGCCACGTTGGAGACCTTGGGCAACGATACGAGTTATAATAATAAGTAATTAGAATAACCACCTAATTTACATGGTACATAAGGTCGTGTTTATCGTGTAACGTCTTCTAAATAAGAATGATTTCTCTCCAAGTGCTCGCTAATTTGTATAAGCAATGTGAGTTTAAATGAGAAGTATAGATTTGGTAAAGAGGGCACTTCCTGAAATAATGTTTTTGTGAGGTAATACAAACATGAATGTCAAATTTGAAAGATCATACAATTGTATTGACAGAAAAAAAAGTATATTTTACCCAAATCGGTTCAGAAATAGCTAAAATATTAATATTTCTATATCCTCATAAGTATGTTCTAGCCAGGTCATTGGTCAAGAGAACGTCATGTGATAAAATATAGATCAACTATGTATTTTGTATGACGTCATTTTACTATTTGCCCTAGCGAAAATAGTATTTTTACTATTTAACCCAGGGACAAGTAGTAAATACTATAGATCCATCGATTCTCGTTTTCACAGCTGGCCTATTTACGCGCAAACAATTCTCGCGATTGAAAGTTAAATGCCATATACAGGGTGGCCCAAAAAAACGGAACGGGGTACTTCCCAAAATATAGTAACACAATGATTATGTCCATCGGATAGGGTATCTTTTCCAATGAAAAACGATACCAAGAACAGTAATTTGGTCGTGTAGTGTTTTTTTAAGGGCGCTCTGAATGACACCATGGCAGGTTCCCATTTCTGTCAATTTTCACCAAATCAGTGCCTGATAAATCGCACTTACTGCCCGTCACATCATTAAACAACCATGCCCATTCTCTCGGCACACAGCTGAATGCACACTAACAATAGCGCGCGCATTGCTCGTTGTTAAATGCTATGACGGGCAGTAAGTGCGATTTATTAGGCACTGGCTTGGTAAAAATTGTCAAAAATAGGAGCCTGACATGTTATCATTCAGCGCGCCCTAAAACAAAAACTACACGACCAAAATTACTGTTCTTGGTACAGTATCTTTTTTCATTGGAAGGGATACCCTATCCTCTGGACATAAGTATTGTGTTACTTTATTTTGGGAAGTGCCCCGTTCCCTTTTGGGGGGCCACCCTGTATAGGACAATACGCAAATATGCTCAGTTGTCGGCACAGTACACAATTGTCAAATTGGAGATCGATATCATGATCGGACGATTAATTTTTAGACAATTATCCAGAAAATTTATAATATTCGAATTTATTTTGCATTTGTTAGGATAGGACAATGAATGATGCTTCAACTTTCAATCATTCATGGACCTTTCCATGGAATCCTATAATGTCTTTCTTCGAATACAAATAACGGACAGTTTTATATAAAGGGATATGCCCTTTTTCGAGGCGCCATTTGAATCTATGGGCCTTCGGTATCATCAATAGTAATATTTCCTTCGGGGCTGTGCCCCTTAGAAAATAGTACTACTGAAGTTACCTCAGAGCCCGTAGTTTCAACTAGAGCCTCTCAAGGCATGGTTTATTTGAATAATATATTCGATAGGAATAAACCTAAGGTCTCAGGTTTATTCGATGATTTTTAAAACACTACAATAACGATGTTTACACTGAAAACAATATCAAAAGAGGCTTTTTACAGAGTTGTTGATGATCTCTCTATTGAATCATTATTTTAACAAAACGTCACATGCACAATTGCGAGCACGTTGCGAGCATGGTGGAGTTATAACCTTTAGTTTTAAATTTTATTGTGCAGGTTTTGGTCTCTAAATTTCAGTCTTACCAACACGAAACTATCCCTTTCCAGATTATTTGATCCTTCTACCCGTTCTGGGGTTTTGGATAAAGAAATGAGATAAATCGCAAAGTTGCGATTAAACGCAAGTCGGGAAATGAGTGCATCTCAGCTATTTAGATTTGCGCATTTATGCGCATTTTCTGACTTGCGATTCATCGGAACTCTTTATGCAACGCTCCCTGGCCACACGTTCTCCGGACTCGTATATATACCGGTACACGGCAATATTCAGCTAGTGGCTGTATCGACTTTTCTCTTTAAATGTCCATTTACCATTATGACTAGAATTTCTAGGTTGATGGCGCAATATGAAATTTCTGTCTTTTATTACCATCATTATCATCACGGTTAAACGGTTAAACAATCACAGCTTGCACTTCAATATTATTTAGATTGTTCGTTTGCAAATAATAAAATCAACTTGTGCTGACAGATTATGTAAACGTAACAAAACAAACAAACATTATGTATCAGGGAAATGGGAGCCTACCTCCCTGATCATATTAATCCATTTAATTAAATGTCATCGCGATTTGAATACCTCGTCTTTGTTCCCGTAGCGATTCAAACACGAGCCCAACAGCACCAGCCTTATCAAGGGCACCATAAAGGTCACGTCGAGGACCCCCGGTCCTAGTCTTCCAGGCCGCAAGTACACTCCGCGTGGCTCTTGCGAAGTCGCGATTGCATCCAGCTAGTATGGCTTCGGCTCCGTTGTGATCCATACCGGCAAGATGGAGGCACAACCTGTGGAACTTGTCGTGTGGGAAACTCCTAGCCAGCTGATAGAGGTCATTTTCAGTTACCACCCTTGAGGATCGGATATCAATGCACATACGTGGGTGAGTTAGTCTTTTTACTCTTGATGTATTTCATGTATAATGCATTTGTATACAGTGTATTTATATTCTTTTCTTAGAAAACATAAATCATAATCAGTGATAATGTTATTGACGAGTCTATCATGTTTTTATTCAGTGTCCGCTTAAATTATGTTAAATATGGATTGTTCAATGAGATTTCGGATCTTGTTTGCGTTCCCTCAGAAATAAGCACTTTTACAAAATAAGAATGTTTTGTGACAAGTCTGTATACATAGGAACACATAGTATTATGCATAATGTAAAATAAGCCTTTAATGTATTAGGAATTAATTTTTGAATTATTTTGTGCCAGGAGCAATTTCCAGATGGATGTCATGAGCATACTGTAGCACAACAACCGATCATGTTTTTGTTTGCATACTAATGATTTGGCATTAAGAAAAACGAAACAAAATTACATAATCTTTATTATGATATAACAACCATACTTACGCATGAGTTATGTTGAGAGGAATACCATGCGAAGATCCACGTGGTTCATAGTAGGGTTCTGTAGGTAACGGTTGTAATTTGTAGAGAATTGGTAATTGATTCTAAACCGATAAAGAGTGTTCGTGTCCCTTTGCTATGTTTCTCCCCGTTTTCATCATGAAACATGTTTAAAGGGATAGTTGAGTTTTGGTAGAGAGGGCGCTAGACTACTTATTATGTTTGTGAGGTAATGAAAAACTGAGTGTAAAATTTGAAAGACCATAATATTTAAATAATAACATCATTTTTGTTTGATCAAAATCGGTTCAGAGACGGCTGAAATATCCATAAATATAACAATTTGTAATAAACCTGGGGCCCCAGGTTTATTAGAGAATTTTGAACCAGCCGTTAAAAATTCAAAAATATGCTTCCTCTTTTCAAAAAGTTTCAAAATATGTATTTAAATAGTTGTTGGTTATTTCTCTATCTAATCACTATTTCAACAAAGCATCATATGCACAATATTTTATTCAAAATGGTCGAAACCGATGAGTGTTTAGAGAGCGCCTTCTTACGTTTTAACAGCTCTTTTTGAATGATAACATGATCTGTACTACGTCATTTGTAATTTTGCGTTCCTTTCTAGTTATAACTATTAGTTTGTAATGTAATGATGCAGGTTTTGGTTTCTAAAATTCAGTTTCACCAAAACTGTACTCTCCTTACCAGAACTCAACTATCCCTTTAAGTTTTACTTCAATGTATCACTTGTTATTCATGTTTATACTCGAATTAAAATGCGATACACGTTTAATTAGGTGTGATCATAATTATGGTAACGAGTCCGCTAGTAGCAGTATATGGTATATGACAGAAGATTCACGATGTTCAGGCACTGGCGTAGAGTTGTTTTGAGAGGTTGTTTTGTTAATTTTATTTTTGGAGGGGGGGGGGGGGGGGGGGAGGTTGTGGGAATGTGTTTTCCCCCTTCCCATATTATAAAGATTTTGCACTAGAATGTATGCAACATAGTTCATACTTTTAAGGTATTATAATAAGCTAGACTGACTTAAATCTACCCCACTAATTATACTTTACTTTGAACGGGAAAAAACGTTGGTAGACATGGTGTTCGTGTATATAAACCCCTCAAAAAGAGTTCGGAAACTCAAGTTTGATCGATTATATCTATTTTATTAAGAAATCATAATGGTTATATTTGGTATTACTTGAAAGGGTGTGCATACCTCTTTAAAATGATACCAAATTCGTAAGCATCACGAGCACGAGATATGTGCAGTATACTTGAGAATGGGGGAAAGTCAGAAGTGAAATGTCGCAAAATGCGCCAGCAAACTTCAGTTGGAAGGTCCGACAACCATATCACGGTCTTTCTCAAGTTCAAATTCTTTCGACGATGAATATCTTGTCAATGAAGAGATACTGTTGAATATGGTATCAGACAAAAGCCTGTTTAATTATCTTTCCAATGACACCTCACTTGGAATAATTATGAAAGCCGGGTAAGGTGAATATTTGGGAGGATCGACAGCAAAATGTAATCAAAATGCATTTGATTGTGTGAAATTGAAGGCGTTGCATCCAAAAACGACTTTTGTGGGGATATCTTAGTACTTTACTTTACATAATCATTATGAAATTCAACATAATATTATGTTAAAGCGTGTTAATTTGTCAATGAAATAATGCCCCATTCATATTGGTTATGTGCTTGAGGTGTGTGTAGTACCTCTAAATGTATGGGCTCAAAATGACACGTTGTTAGGTCGACTTTCTACCGTTTGATACGTGGTAATAAGGGCATACCTACACGGTCGAAGAGGGCGCTAATATGCCAGTTCTGGCCAGTTTGCGTAGGTTTAGAGAAATTTGAAGCATGTTCAATACATCAAGTTTGTGAGTTTCCTGTATTACACACTCACATTTAGCATATTCATTGCAAATGAGACATCATATTAAAGGTAAATTAACGAGCTTTCCGATAGTGCAAAACGTAATGATGATAGAGTTATGCTTAATACAACAATATCTTACCGGAATCTTGAAACAAGAAGCCATGGTCTTAAATTCATAGTATTTATAGACCCCCATATCCGGTTTTACTGCACACACCCCAATAGCATACTTATTACAGGTGAGACATGATTTTAAAGAAAAATAAACACGCTTTCACATGATACTAAATTTACTGATGATTATGCAATTTACAACCCTAAAACATCCCTCTAATAGTCGTTTTTCGATGCAACGCCTTCAATTTCACAAAAAGAAATGCATTTTGCAACATTTCCCTTTCGGCCTTCCCCATATTCAGCTGTACCATACTTAACCTGTTAATAAAATTGTTACGGACATAACCGTATTGAAAAGATAGACACATAGGCTTTAAAATGATACCAAATTTGATAAGTTTAAATCATTTGAACACGCTACAATCTTCGATACAACCTGAACATTAAAAAATACGGCACAAGAGTCAAATTTCCCAACTTTCGGCCCGTTTTGCGACATTTGACTTCTGACCGTCCTCCATTCTGAAACAAACTGCGTATTCCCTGATTTGAAATGAATGACAAATAATGTACCATTTTAAAGGGAAATCATCATGCATTACAATGATACCAACAGGAACAAATACAATTTGACAATAAAAGTTATACAATCGATCAAAGTTGAGTTTCCGAACTTTTTTTGAGGGGTTTATATAGTAAAACTCTTTCCGCGGAGTATCTTATTGAATTTCGTTGTTTTCTATATATATATATATATATGTACAGTATTCATGTTATTTGAGGTGGGGAAAGGGTTAGAGTTGAAATAAGGGTTTTGAGTTGGAAAAAGGGTTTGAGTAAGTCAGGTTCATAGCAAATGTATTCAATAAACACAAGATCATCACATACTTGCAATGCCTGACAGGGATGTCGGTAAATGCGTGTCGGCGATGGCTCCAAGACCGACCTCCCAAAGCGCCCCTCCCAGGATCCGGACCTGGTTTTTCCTGGGTGTCTTGTTTCTCCAGTCGAACAGCATGTTTGTCGTCCCATCCGCAGTGACTCTGGCTCCACCTTTATTTGTTGCTATGTACTGGTCTACTTCTGATCGGTTAAAGTCAAGCGTCAAACCTAGAGCAAATACCTTTGGGTCGGTGCCCCCGATGTCGGTGGCTATGTCCAGCAGAGTGATATCAGATATTTCAGCCATTTTGTATCAGTACTGAGGGTTTATCTGATAAATAAGGGACATGGACAATGCAAACAGAAATATACGTTTCTATTCTCGATTGAATACTTTATAATCTAATAAGAACCACGTTGCTAATAGATAAAAGGTTGAAAGGGTTTAGATACAAACCAACAAGCCCTTTTGCATTACTTGTCAGTTAAAGTTGTTATTTAAAGCTTACAGATATTTACTCTCTTGTGCATTCGTATTGATTTGCTTTTAATTCTTACTCTATTACTTATTATAATCATTGATATATTTGTTGATTATTATTACGTTTAATTTTAATAGAAACCTTATGCTTTAAACGCTCTTATAATTAGTGTTTTTTAAGTGTAAATACTATTTATCAGATGTGTAATCATTGAACATAACTGAAGATACTTTATGTAAATCTGTTAATTTGGATACTACGTATTTAATAGATGATCTACAACAAGTCGATATTAAATTGATTTATTTTTGTATCCCTCATATTTTGATAGGCAATGCTTAAATTATGCCACTATTAGATCAAATCCACTCGCATTCTTATTCATGTTTTGTACGGGTATAATATGTGACCTTACACCACAAAACGACCGTTATCATGGTTATGTCGCCGCGGTAGTTGGTCTGTTATTAGGTGATATAGCCAAATTTTGTTTAAAATATGAAATTCAGGATTTTGGTATTTCCTGAATGAGGGTATCATAATTTACCTTTTGTGAAGTTTTGAGCGTCAGAAATCATGTTTAAATATGATTTTTAATCAAATAAATATGATCAGATTACAGTGCTTGAATGGACGCCGATCTTTAAAAAGGCCTGTTTTCTCCCTAACTTTAAAACAGATTCAGCCATGTTCCAAATCTTGGCTGTTCATTTTGAGAGGGTTCGCTGAGTCCAAATATGACAAATTATATACCATTTTAAAGGTATTGACTTCTACTTTACTGTCATGTAAACATTATCACAATCATTTTTCCCTACTTATTGGTCGTTTTGTGGTGTGAGGTCACATATTTTGATTGAAAAAAAGCAACGAAAATGGGATTCCAACGGGATTCCATCCCGAGACCTCTGGATTGCTAGACCAGTGCTCTTCACGACTGAGCTATAGAAAACCCTAGTACGGCGCTCGTCCCTGAAACCCCTCTATTTGCATTGCTCGAGTGGTATAATATTGTGTATATTTCCTTGTAATTGTGGGGTCATTTTAACCCTATCAAGCCCAAGGGGGGGCTGAATGAGCCCCCCCTACCATATTTTTTACTGCCACGCCCACATTTTTCATCCAATTTTCACCAAATTCGGTGACTTTTCCTAAAATTTTATAGGGAACATTGTGGTATGAAATTTAAAAGTGTCAGGTTTTTCCCGTTGCCATGGTAACCACTTTCTGAAAGGCATGTTTGTCAATTTAAGACTTATTTTGTTTTTCTTGCACTAAACAAGTAAATCGTGTAAATTTCTGAAATGTTTTCTATTTGAAATGTATAAACTGTACAAAAGTAAAGTCACAATACCAGAAAATAGATTTCACTTGTTTGTTTTGTTTTTTTCTTTGTTTTTCTTTGTTTTTCAAGAACAAAATGGCGGAAAACAATAGAAATAATAAGAATTTCTAAAAAAACTAATTTTCTCATAATTTTCCGTTTTTTTTCTTCAAAATTTGAATTGAACAACCTTTCCATACACAACCCAAGGTATTGACATGGTATTTTCATCTTCAATTAGTAACAGTATCTAGTAAACTTATATTGAAAGTGATTTTATATGGTCATTATATAACACAAAATTAGTGTAATATGTGTAAATTCATTGTACTGTCCAGGCTTTGACATGAATTAGTTTATTTATATAATCCATATGATGGGTGACAGGTTGTCATTATCTGAAAACAAAACTTCATGGATATTTCTTTTGTTTTTCTTTGTTTTTAAAGACAAAATGGCGCTTAACAATGAATATAATAAGAATTAAGTCATATATAGTTTTGATATATTTTTAGGATATTTTTGTGATTAAAAACTGCTAATGAGGGTTTCTTATGATGTCAACAAACATTTTGATATGAAAGAAATCCATTTGGTTCAAGTTTATAGGGTAAAAATTAAAGAAATCGATACGTAAATTATCATGTACTGTAAAGTGTATGATAAGATGTGTGAAGGTCACCTCCACAATGACTTTGCGGACCTAATGGGCCTCTAAATCCCATCAAATTCCACAGAAATGTCCTGATCTATGTTCCAGAATATGTAATATTACATAATTATGTTGAAAAGTTAAATTTGCCTACTTGATAACAGTCCATTCGGCGAAAACAGCTCCAAATTTCTATATTCTGACATTTTCTATGTTTTTTATCATATTATCGTAAATAGCGCCCTCATATGGTGACCTTTAAAAATGTTTATGATTTCAAATTGTAGAGCTTGACCTGCTTGACACATGTGCCAAATATGAAAGTGGTTGATTGAATAATAAAGAAATTAGAGAGGGGGGGCCCTATGAGCCCCCCCCCTTGGGCCTGGGAACGCCAAAATAGCTTGGGCTTGATAGGGTTAAATGGATAGTTGAGTTTGGGTTTAGATGGCGAAACACACAATATTTCTATGTGAGATACATGTAATTAAAAACGAGTGTCAAATTAGATAGAGCATACGATTTGAATGACAGAATGAACTTTATTTGATCAAAATCGGTTCATAAATGGCTTTAATATTCATGAACATATCGGTTTGTAATTATGTAGGGGCCCCTCAATAATTCTGAACCAGCTAGCCGGTAAAAAAAAATGTTACGGAATTATGGATAGTTTTTTAGGGGTGGACTTACGTTTTCTGTAAGGTTTGTACACAACTACAGGCTCTATTGATCACTACATCATATCATTTACTGTTATTAACAATAATACAAAACTCGTTTTATATGCACTTAATTTATGTGTGAGATATATTTTGTAATACCTTCATGCAGTTCTGCAGTTTAGTTTGCATGATGTGCTATTGCTAAAATCCGACGTTGTCATGTTATCTGTCACCCATTAGTCGGTATAGTAACAATAAAAAAATAGTATTAAAGAGGAAGTTCAACTGATGTAGAGAGAGCTCTTCACAATGAAATTTTGTTGTGAGGTAATGACAAACTGAAGGTCGAATTTGAAAGAGCATGCAATTTCAATGGCAGAATAAATTTTTTCTGGTCATAATTGTTTTAGAAATGGCTGAAATATCAATAAAAAAACATCCAATCGCCATAAATTCGATGATTTTTCAAAAAAATAAAAAAGGTAACATCCTTTTTCAAAATTGTCAAAAGCGGTTTATAGACAGTTGTTGCTGATATGTGTATCTAATCATTATTTCAACAAAACATAAAATGCATACTTGTGCATGAAAAATGGTTTACACCAACACTTTTTTAGAGAGCGCCCTCTTGTCATGCTTGTGTTTAATAAAGGGTTTTGAAAATAGTAATTTGAGTTAGCTGTTTGTAATTTTGAATACCTTTCGAGCATGTTGGAGTATCTATGAAAAACCAAGAGATCAATTTTCTGATCTCGTGTTTGCTATTGTCTGATTTGATTGAGCTTTACTAAATAAATATACTGCAGCTAGCACTGAAGGGCACGTCAGGTCACATCGCTGACAGTGGCAACACATGACAACAGACCATTTCGGAGGTAAATATTTGTATTGTGATGGAAACTGCTTGCTTGTATAAATGTATAAAGCCTCGCATACCAGTAACGAATATGGTAGTTATTTTGTAGGATGTATAGGAAACATCAACGCCAGTGCATGGTCGTGATTGAGAGGGACTGTGTAACAACACATAATGCTGGTTTGATATTCACCTGCGCCAACGGTTCAAAGTAGTGTGTATATTTCCACGCCGCCCCACATATAGTGTTTCAAATTATTAGCAAGTGCAGTACTTACGCCGTCATAAATAGTTCCTGTTCCTTGATCCTCGTGAATAAGATATATTATTCGGACAAGCAGACTAGAAAATGATCAACTGATGGTCCTGATCCACTGTTTCGGAAAACAAATCATACTTGTATGAAAATCATACTTTGCCATTGCAAATGGTACTACGCCACATATAGCCTGAATATAATTGTTGCATTGTCGCCACTCGCTCATGCATGGTATACTAGCTGCACCTGACGGACTTGTGCAGTACAACCGTAGTGATAACGTACACGGTACGTTATTGTGGGGATTTCCCCAATTGTGGAAATAAAATGGCGTTGCCGCCGCTCATGTATGGCAAATACAAGCGTACTGATAACTTACACGGTACATTATTATGGATCCCCCAGTGGAAGAAATTAACGAACATTGACCAACCCGTTGAATAATTCAAATGTATTCCAAAGACATGCATGTCCTTCAAACATTATACACATTTTTATATTTGTTTTATTTATATTGCTAATTTGTTAGTATAGTGATGTGTACATCAAATATGGGCAAGCAATGTGATAGGCATTGATATGGAATTCGTTTGCATTACTGGGTTGACATGCTGGATCGCAAAGGTTCACATTTTGTCTATGTAAACATCTTTACTGCATCCCTTAAAACCCGTCCCGATTGATTGATGCTGCTATAACATGTATTCTCCATATACTACAGCCCGAATAATTATTGGGATCAGTCCTGTTGTTTTATTTATTTTTAGTATTAGTGCAGGACATGTTTAAAGGTGTTGAAGATAATGAAGATATATATGCGGATGTTTACATTGCATTGAATTATGTAAATGCAATATAGTTTCAGAACGGTTCTACACAACATTTACGTCTACAGAAAAATTAAAGAGGGTATTTGTTATTATTTAATTATTTAGTTCTTTGTCACTACCCTGACATTTTCATGTATTAAATATTGCATACATGTAGGTTGCAAGCCGCAACAAATAATGCACTCAATAATACATTTTGACAATCTAAAATGTCGCCCCCTTGTGTGCATATACATCTGACCTAACCGACCGATTAAATACAATTGAAAACAGATGTTTACGCTTACTATGTTGATGTCACAAATCGGAATATATTTTGTCAAATTATATTTTAAAAAAGTAATTTGTGGGTCGTTTAACTCTTTCCCACCCATGTTTTCACATTGTCTATCGACTTGCAAATATGCGTTCAACAGAGCGAAATAATCATTATTGTTTAGAACGAACTGAACTAGAGCAACAAACATCGGGAATCCATTACTCAAATCTTTAACATACTATCTGAATATGGTGAATAAACCGGGTTATGTCTGAAATGCACACATGTTAGGGCGCCTGTTTGTGAATTATAATCCCGCATGTCCTCCCGTACTAGACAAACACACATTGTGCCATGGTCGGAGTAAGACATCCTCTAATATACATGTATAAACAAAGTGTGAATATTATACCAATAATTATACTAAGCCGTGAGAAAGAATAGTGGGAAATTACATCTGAGGAGGAACTGGCATAGTTACTACGTTGTCCCTCCGGAAATTTAATTTCCCCTATACTTGTGCTCTAACTACTTACTCCAGTTTTACTTTGGTATGCCAGATGCATATAAATATACTATTAAAAACAAACAAAGTTAGACGAATACATAAAGAGTGCACACATACAACTATTTTATTAGCATATATGCTTATAATGAAAAGCGAGTCATTTGATCATTTTAAAAGTGATATTCACTTAATATGATTAAGTAAGGATTATCTGAGTACATGGTTACACCAATTATAAAGTTTACATTTCAAGTATGTTTCGCAATCCAATTACGGGTTGGATTATGTTGATTCATGGTAGCCTGGTAAAGTCTTTACTTTTATATTTATACGGTTCATATAGTATAAACTGTATTATTTTCTTCGGCTATATAACGACTATCACCTTATGTTTGTAAAATATCTTTTACTACATGAACTTCTTTCATCACACCACCTGATATTCTAATGTATGTTTATTCTAGCTATGAACGAAAAAGGGCAAAGAAAATGGGACTCCAACGGGAGACCTCCGGATTTCAAGACCGGTAAATGTACCATTTTAAAGACTTTGATTCCTTGAAGAAATAGCGTGGTCTATATCGTGACATTACAGCGGTCATCAAGTCAATGAAGTATAGTTGTCTGGTGCACGGGTTGACTGTAGCGTTGGTTATTAGGGTCGTTAAGAGATACGGCAAAGTCTATTCAATTGTATTTAATATAATGTTTATAATGAGTATATGTAAATTACATACAATAAAGTATTTAAAGAAGTACATTTGTATAGGTTTGTTTATATTACATCAAATCTTTATCTACACATATCATGTGTGTTGTAAGTCGTTCCAACTAGAATGCTCCCTCAAAGGGAATGGTTGGTTACATCAGTCATCAATGCAGTATAGTTGTCGGGTGCACGGGTTGACTGTATCGGTGGTTATTAGGGTCGTTAAGAGATAAGGCAAAGTCTATTCATTTATGTTTAATATAATGTTTATAATGAGTGTATGTACATGACATCCAATAACGTCTTTAAAGTGATACATTTGTATAGTTTTGTTACATCAAATCTTTATCTACACATATCATGTGTGTTGTAAGTCGTTCCAAGTAGAATGCTCCCTCAAAGGGAATGGTTGGTTACAGCAGTCATCAATGTAGTATAGTTGTCGGGTGCACGGGTTGACTGTATCGTTGGTTATTAGGGTTGTTAAGAGATACGGCAAAGTCTATTCAATTGTATTTAATATAATGTTTATAATGAGTATATTATGTACATGACATACAATAAAGACTTTAAAGTGGTACATTTGTATAGTTTTGTTTATATTACATCAAATCTCTATCTACACATCTCATGTGTGTTGTAAGTCGTTCCAACTAGCTCCCCATATGGTATGGTTGGTTACAGCAGTCATCAATGAAGTATAGTTGTATGGTGCGCGGGTTGACTGTATCGTTGGTTATTAGGGTCGTTAAGAGATACGGCAAAGTCTATTCAATTGTATTTAATATAATGTTTATAATGAGTATATTATGTACATGACATACAATAAAGACTTTAAAGTGGTACATTTGTATAGTTTTGTTTATATTACATCAAATCTCTATCTACACTTCTCATGTGTGTTGTAAGGCGTTCCAAGTAGAATGCTCCCTCTTATGGTATGGTTGGTTACAGCAGTCATCAATGAAGTATAGTTGGCTGGTGCACGGGTTGACTGTATCGTTGGTTATTCGGGTCGTTAGAAGATAAAGCAGAGTCTATTCAATTATTTGGATATAATGTTTATAATGAGTAAATGTACATTACATTCAATAAAGTCTTTAAACATTTGCATAGGTTTGTTTTTATTCCAGGAACCCTTTCTCCCACACATCAGACGCTTGTTATGATTTGTTCCAGCTAGATAGTTCCCCCATAGACGTAGGTCTGGTTGTAGTTGTCATCAGTGAAGTAGTCTGGAGCACGGGTGTGGCCGTTGTGTTGATCATTAGGGGTTCTGCCACTGTTAAGTCCGCCTCAAGCTCTCCTAGGCTGTCAGATATAAAACATAATCAAATCAAATATTACATTTGTATCGAATTGAAACAACGTACGATCAAGATTAACAGGCAGACAGGTGTGGAAAATCCCAGAAACTAAACGGTAAAATGCTAACGTTTATCCCCGACAACTAATCCGTCAATATAGAGAATGTCTAGACCCCCAAAACAGTGCTTTGAAATCGACTATTTTGAACATTTCAACATTTTTGAAAAAACTTAGATGGTACTCAAGATAAAATTCATGTGCCCACACAAATCACGTGGAAATGTTCGATTTGAATCTACCCTGATACAATGATACAAACATTTTAGGGTTTGCAAGAGCCTGATTAGTATACATTCAATTTGATGATCGTGTAAATATGCTTAAATTTACTCACCAAACGAACGGGTTACATGCTCTCACTGGTCGGCTAGCTTTGATAGCCGATGAACCAGTTCCTCGTTGCATCTCCATGGTAACCATCATTTCGATAGAGGGGATGAACATGAGAGCCCCCTCTGATCTGGTTGTCGACGCCCCTCGCCTTGGAGACCGGGTATGGAACGCCGGCTGTTTCGTGAACGAGGTGTGGTCCTTTCCCGGCTTCGCTGCGTCCCTTCTGGGCTCTATCATTGTATGGATCACGCCCATACTGTTGACTACTTCGTATTTTTTGACAGATTACGCACATGGAGAAAAGCAAGATGAGAGCGACCAGAACCAAACCGAGGCTGAGAGCGATGATGAAGACGGACGCTATTCCATCTATTTATTTTCGAGAAGTGAGAGATGTGTATGCTTTCTTCATTCATTATGGTCTTTATTATATATACTCATATTTATGTATGACAAAGTGAACATTATTATATATTAAATTAAAGGAAATGTAGTCCTCTACAGGCAGGGTATAAATTAAAGGTGCGATTGCTCATGCATGAACTGAAATGGTCAATTAACAATAGCAAGGTCTGTTTTCAAAAATAGCAAAAACAATGGAGGACCGCACCATTCGACTGCAATGAGTAAGCGTCCTGATTGAAACAAGATGTGCGGGGCAAGTCAATTATGACACTCAGTAATCTTATTGTCATGAACAAACTCCGAAATGCACATTTTCCAATAAAAGAGGGCCAGATAACCAAACATACTGGTCTGTCTTTGAGGCATAAAGCTTGTATGTTTCATATGTCCCCTGCAAGTTTAAAGGGATAGTTGAGTTTTGATATATAGTGCGCTGCAGATAATACTTTTTTTTGTGAGATAATGAAAAACCGAGTGTATAATTTGAGCATAATATTTTAATGACAGAATAAACTTTATTTAATCAAAATCGGTTAAGAAACGGTTGAAATATCCATAAACGTAACCATTTATAATAAATGTGGGGCCCCACAATTATTAGATCATTTTGAACCAACCGTTCAAATTTGTTTAAATATGCTTCCTTTTTTCAAACATTTTCAAAAGAAGTTTGTTAACAGTTGTTGATTATCTCTCTATGTAATCACTATTTTGACGAGCCATCACATGCAAAATATTTTATTTTAAATGGTTGCAACCAATAAGTTTTTAGAAAACGCCCTCCTTAGTATGAACGGCTTTTTTGGAATGATAACATACTTTTTACTTAGTCGTTTGTAATTTTGTATTCCTTTCGAGCATGGTTGAGTGATAACTATAAGTTTGTAATGTAATGGTGCAGGTTTTGGTTACTGAAATTCAGTTTGACCAAAACTGTACTCTCTTTACTAGAACTAAACTATCCCTTTGTCCATAGTTCCCAAGATAGGTGACATGTTAGAGACTGCCCTAATGGTTGACCAAGGGAGGCATTAGGTTTTTAAGATCTTTGGACTACGGTAGAATTCTTGAGAAGAATTTATACCAAGTTTTTTTGCTGAAATAAGGGAACAAACTTTGGTTTCGACGAATAAACCTTAGCCATGGAATTCCCTATTTGGTTAGATTTGGATGAAAATAAAACCTATAAAGTTAACAGTTTGTCTTCATTTAAACTTTTTCTATTGAGATGAAACTTAAAAAGATCACATTTGTAATACAAAATTGATGCAAGGTCATGAATATAGCGTTTGTTTCATGCTTGTCAACATTTAAATGGTTAAAAAGATGTATCATTTTTGCTATTTTGAAAACAGACCTTGCGGTGGTTAATTGAACAGTGACAACTGACAAGGCATGCATAAATGATTTATCCTGGATTTTAAACAAAACAAATACATGAATTTTACAATTCGTATATACATTTGCAATCGTTTGTATTATACAAAGAAACGAATTACGAGCTTTTTTTCCCAGGGGGCTATGTAATTGTACGTTGTTCATCTTTTTGTATGGTACTATAAGGCACACAAAACAAGCAATCGAACAAACAACAAACAAAACAAATTGATAAACCAAACAAAAACGGAAACCAAAACAAATTCACTGTCTATGCTTACCAGTGACAGTCAAACTAGTGGGGTCGACACCAATGGAATCATTTCCCACAGTGAAGTTACCACCATCCAACCCGGTCTCGATCATGTTTGCGACATCGTCGGGCGAAACCCCACTCTCGACCACGATCTGGAAGTCGGCGACCACGCTCCCTTCTCGAAATCTCAGGTTGCGGATAGCGCGGATGATGCGCAGTCGCAACAGGATCTGAAAGTAAGAGTAAGACAGTTAGTGACAGATTCTACAGGTTTTGTGAATTAAATAGTTGTAAGCCTTCTTTTGCATTACAAATCAAAATTTAACTTGTAATGCAAAAGAAGGCCTACAACTATTTCATTTAAATGTAGGATACAGTCTTTTTACTGTAAAGAATGGAATAATATAACGTTTCTAGGTTAAAAAGTCTGTAACAAGAATCTAATTTGTGTGTATTGTGTCTATTTTTTTTTTGTGTCTATAAATAACAAGTTGTTGATGATAATAATGATGCAAATTACATGTATAATAATACAAATGATAATAATAATAACACTAATATAATAATAATAATGATAATACACCAGCATTTTTAATGCGCCATCAACTATACATTCTATTCCGAGAAGCATTATACTGTACAGTATATTATTAATCTTAAAGCCCTTCTCGATAAGTCCGTGAATTGTTTAAAAGTTTATTTCATTTGTTTGCTTCGAAAATAATACAAGCATCAAATAATTGCAGAAAAGTATTCGAATCTTCCTGGATAGTGTAACAGCCGTTAAGTAACGATATTAGTAGTATTTAACCCATTCGCGTTATACAACTTTTTTCAGTAAGGAAATAATCTTGAGTCAACGGAAGTCCTACCTAATACTTGGAAGAGCCGTACATATCTGTTAAGAACTTCATGACTTACCAGTTGGCGAAATATGCGCGCCAGGTTCTTGTATTCTTCGCTTGTTTCGTCTAGCAGCGGCTCACTGAATTCGAGGGGAACTCCGTTGAAAGACGTTATTGTCAAGGAAATTTGGAACACCAACACCTCTGTTCATGGAAGAAAGAAAATATGAAAGCAATGAGTGCTTGCATAGAACACGAATACAAAACTCCGAATGAAAATTAGACAATAGGAACAACTTTTTAAATTATACAAATCCCATTGTGTCGTGTGATGGTATTGAACACATATGTGGCTCTCTTGTTCAGTACACGCCCTAATTTCCAAATGTGGGTCATTTGCTTTTTAAAAGATACCATTCAAATCACCAAAAGCAATTTAGCTTCAGTCTTTGAATTAATGTGTCAGTAGGAATATATTCCACTTAATCAACATTACTGGTACTTACCGTAATCGAAGTTGGCGCCCATCTCATCGCAAATGGCATCGATGCTGCTGAACCCCGTGTACTGGTTCAGCCCATCCCCGGTGATGTAGGCATCTATATTGACTCCGGACTCTGGTGGAAACAGCCGCCTCACTACAGCGATGGTGTCAGCCGTGTACCGCTTGCAGCTAGAGGCTTCGGTGAAGAGCATGATTGCGTTTGCCACTATTTCACCTGCGACCGTTTTTCGTGTAATCACCGTGTTAGGTGGATCAAAGAAGGATGGAATTAAGATATTGGGAACATTTTCATAATGCATAATAGGAAGGTTTGAAATAGGCGGTGTTATGTTTAGAATAACGGCAATGCTCTTAATGCGTGCAATAAAGGTAGTGATTGGGCTACACTAGTATTGCATGCAGCATTTTCCCTTTATGTTAAACATAGTCTTTGTTTAAATTATTGAATCAAATTGTATAAATATTCAAGCGGTCGACTTTTTTTATTTTGGTTAAATGATAACAACTTATCCATGGTATTCGGAAAATATTTTTAAAAAAGAAGACATGATGAACATACTTTCCATGTTGTTTAAGAATCATTTTATTGAACTTTTAAATGTCTGTTAAACCCTTTTATATTTTGTGTATTAAAAAAAAACATATTAATTCATCGAAAATGTCAACAAATTTCGAAATTATTACCCCCTGCTGTGCTTGCGCTGTGAATTTCGCTGCAAAATGCTAGGCGATTGTTAAAACCCAGGGCCCGAAACCCTATTTCCACGAAGTCAACGATAGCATTTGTTTGGTCTCCAAAAGTCGTCAGTAGGTTGCTCCAGTCGTCGCACAGATAGGTCTTCGCCAGGTCGAGATAGTATCTGTTTAGGTTGTGACCAGAAAGATAATTGAGGTAGGAACTGTTTGTAAAGGTGCAATACAGGGTGGCCCCAAAAAATGGAACGGGGCACTTCCCCAAATATAGTGCCAAACAAATTATGTCCATCTGATATATTTTCCAATGAACAACGATACCAAAAACAGTAGTTTTGGTCGTGTAGATTTTGTTTTAGGGGGCTCTGATAGTGGCACCATGTCAGGCTCCCATCTTTGTCAATTTTCACCAAGTCAATGCCTGGTAAATCGCACTTACTACCCGTAATATTGTTAGTGCGCACTTAGCCGTATGCCGAGAGAATGGACATGGTCGTTCAATGGTGTTACAGGTTAACTGGCACTGACTTGGTAACAATTGACTAAAATGGGCACCTTACATGGTCTCACTCACAGCGTCCTAAACTATATTATGGGAAGTGCCCCGTTCCGTTTTTTTTTTGAGGGGGGGGGGGCACCCTGTATAGGCATGGGAGGGGGACACCCTTGCCAGACGTAGTTATTCTCTAGATCAAGGCAGTACAGTCAAACAAGCATAGACGAGCGTGGAAGGAAAGATGTGTAATGGGGGTGTGGGGGGGGGGGGGGGGGGGTGGGGGTAGTACATTATATTGGGAACAGAAATGTACAATTTCGGCAGGAAAACAACCCTTGTAACTTGTAAGTACTCTGTTTGATCATTAATGTTGGGGGAACTTCATGACACAACAAGGCAGATGTAAAGGCAGTAAAATCTGTTTGTATTCACACAATTCTGCATCAATATTGTTTTGTTTTTGCCCAATAGACACAGCATCATTTGAAAACTTGGCAATGTATACACCTCATCTACCAAAATCATGCTGCCTGTTTTGTGTGCACTACATAGACGATGCCCATTTTAGCATCGTTCTATCATTGGTTTTTGCTGGTCTCGTGTATCTATTCAGTCGAATGCCCAACATGCAAACAAGATAATTATAGCAAATCACATCCCTCTCCTCCATCAATTGCTCAAACTGGTCCCTATTTCATGAAGTTCTTCTCGTTAACGCGTATGAGGCAGGGGCCGCAGTACGTAGCCACCCGAGAGTTTAAATTAGGAATTCGTTGGCAAATCTGTTACATTTGGACAAACTCATGTTATACGTCAGGCGAATTATTCAAGGTTAGCTGAACATTTTTTAGGAACAACAAATATTCGGTGAAATATGATCAGCATTTTGACAAAGTATGTAACATACAAATTTACCCGTTTAAGAGCTCCTTCATGAAATCGACCACCTGGTTGGGCACGGAGCGGAGCAAGAACCGGTCGGCGACCCCGCATATGATGTCTGGGTTGGTGAGGACGGCCGGGTCCATGGGATCCACACCGTAGATGTCTTGGATTGAGTTGTAGAGAGGCGTGATGATCATTCCTTCTAATTCAAACCCCATCCCGCTATCTGTGAGTCCAAATAGTACTATAATTGTGATTTGTGATTTGTTATGAAACATTCGAATTCGTGAATAACGTTGTCTTTAAGGGACAGGCCCTCTTTTGCAAGCCAAATTTCAAAAATTGCGAAAGAAAATGTCATTTAAAGGGATAGTTGAGTTCTGGTAAGGAGAGTACAGTTTTGGTGAAACTGAATTTTAGTAACCAAAACCTGCATCATTACATTACAAACTAATAGTTATAACTAGAAAGGAACACAAAATTACAAATGACGTAGTAAAGATCATGTTATCATTCAAAAAGAGCCGTTAAAACGTAAAAGGGCGCTCTCTAAACACTCATCGGTTTCAACCATTTTGAATAAAATATTGTGCATGTGATGTTTTGTTGAAATAGTGATTAGATAGAGAAATAACCAACAACTATTTAGATACCTATTTTGTAACTTTTTGAAAAGAGGAAGCATTTTTTTTTTTTTTTAACGGCTGGTTCAAAATTCTGTAATAAACCTTGGGAACCAGCTTTATTACAAATTGTTATATTTATGGATATTTCAGCCGTCTCTGAACCGATTTTGATCAAACAAAGATGATTTTATTATTTAAATATTATGCTCTTTCAAATTTTACACTCAGATTGTCATTACCTCACACAAAAATAAGTAGTCTAGCGCCCTCTCTACCAAAACTCAACTATCTCTTTAACAGCATGCCTGAAAAAAGACGAGCTTGAAATCTCTTTTTCGTGTTATTGACCTCAAACTAATAAAACGACATCCAACTTTTAATAGTGCATTATACGTGTTATCACCCGGTGAGAAAGTTCGCACACAGATTCCACGGAGTACCACGTTGCTGTGCGTGACCCCTACGTGACCCGCGCTAGCTACGTGACCCGCGGAGAGATCAAACATCGGCATAAGCGAATACCAAACAAAATAACCAAACCTCACTTAAACTGAGTACATGTTTTAGATCCTTTTACGTGACATACCTTAACCAATGTCGGCTTCACAATACCTTTACAAGAATAAGTACAATGTTGTTGTAATATTATGCTAAATCAGTTAAACTCCTTTATTGACCGATAGTTTGATGGAGGGATGCATTCGTTTTTCATTCGTAGAATCCAAATTACAGGGCTGTTCGATCTGATTTTTGTATGTGTCTTACATTCATCCCCATCCGTCAATTGGAAACTGTTCAGACGTTTTGTAAAAGGGGCCTGTCCCTTTAAAGAATAAACTAATTGTGGTAAACCGTAATGGTAGAGTATGTAAGAAGCAAGTTGTATTTGTGGAACATGCTCCTTTATACAATTATGAAAGTATTGGTATACATAATACTGCAAGTATAATCTGAAATGGGTCCAGAATATACTAGATTACATTACATTATGCCTATTATCCGCACTCGCTAATCTATGAGGCAAATTATGTAATATTTGTGACCCTTCTCCACAAAACGACCAATAAGTTTAAAAGAAGGGGTGAGCTGATCTTTAGATGACATACTAGACAAGTATTACCTTTACAATGTGTCATATACGGACTAAGCAAAACCTCTAGAACAATTAACGCTTAATATTTGTAACACGTCTAAATTCTAGAAGAGGGAGAAAACGGCTGCTTTAAATGTCGGCTTCCATTCAAGCGCTGTAATAATTATGATCATGTTTATTGGATGAAAATTCATATTTTCCGAAAAGGTAGTTAAAGGGGTAATTCAGTTTTGGTAGAGAGGGCGATGCACAACACATTTTTTGTATGAGATAATGGAAAACTAAGTGTCGAATTTAAAAGAAATGCAATTTTAATGGCAGAATAAACTTTATTTGGTCAAAATCGCTTTAAAAATGGCTATAAAAATCAATAAATATATTTAGTCGTAGGCCCAAATTTATTCGATAATTTAATTTGTTTTAAATATGCTTACTCTTTTTTGTTTATGTTACAAAACGTCACATGCATAATTTTGTATGAAAAACAGGTTATAACCAATACATTTTTAGAAAGCGTCCTCTTGTGTTTTAAAGGCTCTTTTTGAATGATAACAGGCTTTTTACTTAGTCGTTTGTAATTGTTTACACCTTTCGAGCATGGTGGAGTTATAACTATTAGTCTTAAATGTTACTGCGCAGGTTTTGGTAACTTAGCCAAAACTGTTCTACCCCTTTAAAGTTATCCCAGAATCTCATAATTGCAAACAGAATGCGACTATTTCAGATTGAAGAGAAACTTGACCCCCCCCCCCCCCCCCCCCCTCGTGATTTAAGGGTCATTTTGTGGTGTAAGGTCACATGTTAACGTCTTTTAAATGGCAATTAGTCTTAAGATTACATCATGATTATACTTATACAACACAACAATGTTGGGAACGTTGGAAACGTTGGCACGCACGCACTTCATTGCTAGTAGGAGGAACGTAGCGTTCTATATGTATTACGTTCGGGGATAGACTAACCTGTCTGTCGGCGTCGTCTTTCGGTCGTGGCATTCTCAGGAATCATGGCTGCAATCTGGCTCCACACATTCTTGCACAGGACCGTAGTATCGGGGTCTGTTTCTTTAGAGGCTGATACGATCGGCGTACAAATCGGCTGCCAATACGACGCAGGGAATCCACCATTCGGAATCGCGCTTGAGACAGCCGGGAGGACGATCTCACACGCGTACGACAAGGTGTCTAGAGCTCGCGGCTGGTTCCACATCGCACCAGCGTTTCGGATGATGAACTTGACGTCGAGTCCCGGCAGGATTACGCCCGGACTTTGGAAGGGCATGTAAGGCGTCGTCTGCGCGGATGCCATAGCCATAATCGTTATGGCAACCATAATGGTGGAAATTCGTAAAGGTGCCATAGTGATATCTCATTGATATTCCCGATAATCTGTCAGGCTAAGATATTTGATGAAAATGTGGGTGAAATAAAAACAATACGTGATGAGAAAACGTTTTCTTGTCTGCATTATCCCTTAGATGCTAATTTCCAGCCAGTGATAATTTACATTAACGCTATTCGGACAGTTTTTAATAATACTAAATTCCTCCCGTTTTCGAGCATTTTGGGGCCTTTTTCGGATTCCTATTTTCCCATTTATTTGTACGCAAAAAACATGATGCACTGAAAACCCTTTTTTTTCAGCTGTGAAGACTTAATTACAATTCGAGGGAGCGTTTTGAGCTTTTTATATGCATTTATAGAGGCACAAAAATAAATAAATCCACAATCAATATCAAACTAAAGACATACATAGATAAATTCAACAATTCAAATTAATCAGCGATATTCAAATTTGAGATTGCGAACAAATGAACGAAATGTTTTATGATGTAGTAACCCATATTTGTGTATTAGTTAACTGATAACATGGTTGAACGAACGAATACAGTCACTCGGAATTGTGATTGTGTTCATTGCCTTAGGGGGTGTTACCCACACACCATCCATGAATACGTGTGATGCATCACCTTTGACTTATTATATAGGGCTGACATTGCATCCCGTGTGGAACGAATTATGATTTGTGTATAAACGAATGCTTGCAATAGTACCGTACAACAATTGAAATTGTAAAATATCATAATTTATGCAAATTAAACTGCATTATGGGCAGGGTGTGTGATGAATTTGTCTAAACATGTTTGAGTATGTACCATTGTTGAATATATTTGGTTTATCTAAAGTTTCATCTGAACTTGATATCTTATTGTGCAAATATTATAGACCAAGAACTGTCAATTGACACTTACAATTAACCAAAATTAAAGTTAAAATTAACGTCAACCTATTACCCATGATTTAAATTGAAAAAGCCGAACTCAACTTCTTTACTGAGATTTCAACATAGTTTCAAACATACTCTCTTCAGCTAATGGTTACCAAGGCAAAATTTAGTAGCAAATGCTTTTAATATTGTATGCACACATATTTGCAATAATAAGATTACCAAAAAATTCAACAAATTTGGAGAAAATAAAAAGAAAACTGTGAGAGCTATGATGACAAGTATGATTGGATGTATCGGGTTGAACGTATTTCGTATCATTAAAGTTAAAGGGATAGTTGAGTTCTAGAATAGAGGGCGCTACACAACATAATTTGTTGTAAGATAATACAAAACTGGGCGTCAAATTCGAAGAGCGTACAATTGTAATGACAGAATAATCTTTATTTGATCAAAATCGGTTCAGAAATGGCTGAAATATCCATTAACATAACCATTTGTAATAATATTGTGGGGCCCCACAATTATTTTATAATCTTGAACCAGCAGTTACACAATTTAAAAAAAATGCTTACTCTTTTCAAAATTGTACAAAAGATGTTTTTAAATAGTGGTTGATTATCTCTCTATCTAATCTCTATTTCAACGAAACATCACAGGTTCAATATTTTATTTTAAACGGTTGAAACCGATAAGTGTTTAGAGAGCCCCCTTTAGAGTTTTAACGGCTCTTTTTGAATGATGATAGGCTTTTTACTTAGTCATATGTAATTTTGTATTAATTTCGAGCATATTGGAGTGGAGTTATAACTATTAGTTTGTAATGTTATGGTGCAGGTTTTGGTTACTAAAATTCAGTTTGACCAAAACTGTACTCTCTTTACCAGAACTCAACTATCCCTATAACATCAAATGCTATCATATTTTTTATTTCAATCAATGACAAAAATCTGTTTCAATATAACTTTCCTAACATTGCCTAACAAAATTATTGAGCCATTGTGTAATTTGTTGAGACCATTCGCTCAAGCATTGAACACTACATTCTATTAAAAACATAGTTAAACTCCAATAGTATAGTTCTATGAAAATACTGTTTCGTACATTTTCTTAAAGGGATCTAGTAACTATGTCCATATTCAAACTAAATTATTTAAGTTAAAACTCAAGCGGTTATCTAAAAACCTCTTTGTATTTGTATACCAATATCTGCATTGAACAGGGTTTTTTCGAATTCTTTCTTGTTGAAAATTATTCTAGTGGTCAGATTTGGAATTATACACCAGAAAGTTATACATTTGTTCTTAGTTATGGGTCAGCGAATTATTTAGCATTTTCACTCATTAATTACTCGGCCGTATAACATACATTTAGCGTGCAATATTCACATATTACATAGTGGATATAACAAATCACAAAATGGATTGGCCATTCAAGCTACTATATGCATTAAATAATCAAATACACATTATTTCCACATAAAAAAGGCATGGCTGATACTTTACAGATCTACGGATTTACAGCATTTATTATATGACAAATTTGTATTAGCTGGGATCATTACACTGTCAATTAGTCACATTCAGAACTGTCTGTCACACTGGATTTATTTAAAACCAGTTTGTATTACACAGCTTTTAATACAAATCATCAAGTTATTTAATTATGAAAAGTTGATGTCCAATCAATTATTTGTTATCATTATTTACATCAATTATTACAGGTGTGAGAGAACTTCACTGGACATTATTTTGTGCTCATCTGCATATCGACTTGCCTCTGGAAATATCACTTTGATCTTGTCATATTAGTTGGCAAGTACGTTTTAATGTAAATCTGACATCTTTTTGACGTAAAGTTATTATGTATATCGCAATATTTGGTTCAGCTTTCATCATTAGGGGTGGGAGCTGTGTCAGTTGGACAATTCATATAATAATCGATTGTGTCACTTCTACAAAGTAGTGTTTTCACACCGTCATAAAAAGGTATTGCATTGTTTACGTTATCAAAAAGTTAAATACTTACGTCATAAAACAGTAGTATATGTTTATTAATGCTTGTGTTTCAGTCCAGCAAATACAACAGGCGAACGACTAAAATGAAACAATCTTAATTCCTTTTAAAATACTCTGATCAAGCCACAGCTTAGCAAACGCCAGTCATGTATCATTAGTATACAGCCGTGTCATGCAATATTATGCCAGATGCAACATGAATATATCATCGTGTTGAAATGGTACTACCGTCGTCCATGCATAAAAATCGTTATGTGCCAGCGTGTATGCGGAGTTAAAGCGAACCAATACGTATAACACAAAGCAAACTGTGTAGGAAAACTTATTTTCACGCACCCCAAATGTCTCTGAATCTCCCCTTCCATTAATTCTTTTGAAGAGTGTGCATAGTTTCTGTTTTGCTATTGCAGGCTCTTTATGGATGCTCTGAGTGGTGCCATCCTTTTTTGTTTGCTGCCGAAACGTGATGTTTTTTCTGGACTGACGTTGATTGGTCTAGCCAAATGCCATTTTAGCTATTAGTTTAATAAAGTATTTTTATCAAAAATTGGAGCAAACAAAAAACATTGCACTGCTCATAGTTTAGCATTTGGAATCAAAATCTTTAGTATGAGTTTTATTTGCTTCTACTTCGAAAACATGTGAAACATGATAGTGGTCCAAAACCACTATCTCGGCACAATTGAACAGTCAGAAAATTTCAAAAATAAAGTTCTTGCCAAACGTTTGATTTTAATGCCAATCTAAAGGACATACTTGGTAGTATATACTCCGAGAAAATTGGCACCAAATGTTAATGTGCAAGAATTGTGTGCTTCATTTCGATAAAAAGGTGTATCATACGTTACCATCAACATTTCACATGATAGCTAGTTAGTTTCAAAGTTGATAACTGAAGGTTACAATCATGAAAATAAACAACAAAGTGTATATAAAACCATTGAAACATATTTGTGAACATCGCATCTAGTTAACGTCCGTTAACGATCCCCAAAGATATGTGATTTGGCCGAAACGTGCAAAATCTTTGTTTGACTTAAGGTAACAGCACACCCCTTTTCAGGACACTGTTCATGCATCTGGGAGAGTAGCTATTCAATTTGTATGGCAATTATAATCATTGGCCCTAGTTCATGGATGTCAATATAGAGTAACACATAATTCAACTCATACTACGGGTATCTGTATAGTGAACCATCCAGGAACTTTTGGGTAAACGTTATAAAGCAAGATGTTTAAGAGAGTGTATTCGAACACACGGGCCTAATACGCCATTAAATCGTAATGATGTAGTTACAAAATCAGGTCTATATTTCTATCCAAGCATAGGCAGAGATCAGTGGAACTAGGGCTGGTCCTGCGCCATGGTCGTGGGAACAGCCCCCTGATCACGGTTTGTGTGCGACACACATGAACAACTTCCAACAAACGTTATGCACTGAACTCTGTATGAGCTTCACTTTGTGTCCATGTTGTACGTGTATATCACGATATAAATTTGATATTTACACAGAGCGTCCTCGAATTGTGGTAATAGATTTCCTTTTCAAATCGAAAATTTTCTCATATTCACACATATCCTAGTCAAAGGCGCCGATTCATTTGGAAAACACAATGCATCAATAGAGTAAAAATACCTTCTTTTGTTTGTGAAATCTAGTATTTTCCTATTTTTGTTCGAATTTGAAACCGATCGTTGTGTCTTTTCAAATCGAATGTTCACACGTGACTTATTTGAATTCGAGAATGCGATGCGTTTTGTTTACTTTGGTAATTTGAAAAGATGTTTTGTACTATATAGAATAATACAATTGTACAGGATCCAGTAACTAAAGGTGCATGACAGGGAGGATTGAGCATTTTGGGGGGAATCTATTCATTCTAAAGTTCGTCGACACCTATATGATACATGCTACGCAGAAAAAAATTCGGCATTATCATAGTAAAGTATATCAAGGGACTTTGAATTGGGTAATGTTCATCGTACCGTGTCAGTGAAAACATTAAGAGGGTATCATTGTCCGTGTACCTTCCAATCGTGAGGTCCCGAATTCACAATTTCCAGGATCCCGTTGCAGAATAAGATGCAGACTCGACTGTAAGTTACAATCAGTTGTACGTCAGAAAATGTGCGCGTTTCAACTAATCAGATTTGCGCATTTAGTCACATGATCTGACTTGCAAGTAATTGCAACTTTACAATCGATTGCATCTCTTTCTAGTGTATATACGTCATTCGATATATAAACACAATCCGACCTTGTTACCCACAACGCGGAGAGCATTCCAGCTAGGAACTTTGTCCAGCTAGGCACATATGAAGAGCTTTCTTCCAAAAGGCGCTATATCCACTTTTTCAATTTTCGAGAAATACAAGTTTCTTTGCCCAACTTTGTGTATATGCCTGTGGGAATATGAAAATTGAACTTTCTATATTTTGATTTTAAAATAAGTAATTTGTCGTAAAATGTGGATAGCTTCTTAGCTTATAAATGTAGATATATCGTTAACTCAATTGTTATGGAAAGGGGATTTAGCGCCTTTTAGAACTGAGCTCTTCATATACAGTGTGAAAAGTGAGACCTTGTGAAAAGGAGAGTGTGTTCACATGTTGATATAATTTGATAATGTGACACATTGTTATAAAATGTGTTTTTCACACTTAATGTGACTGTGTTCCTTACGGTACGATGGCTTATCTTGAATTTTGTATCATCCGAAATATACTGTTATCTAGAAATATTGTAGTAGGCTATATATTCCGGAATCTCATTTCAGGAATCCAGTTTGGTACATGCGTGTATATTATTATTGATACTAATGACAAAAACCAAAGGACTTAAAAGAGGGCACATGAGAAAGCATCGTTACAGAAGACTTTTTTTTATTAGTTAGTACTATACCAATATATAAAATGCAAATCATTTGACAATTATCTGTGTCATCTAACATTTAATATACTTACATAGTTTTTAAAATCCGAGGCACATCATATCATAATTGATAAGTATGACAGCAATTACCATGTATACAATGATTAAAAATGATCACGTGATCTAGTAATATCGTAGTAATTGTGCTTAATCAGACGAGGGGTTGTAATGAGCATTTACACAATTCAATTTCGTTAAAGTGTATCATGCGCCAAAATTATATTATACATGAATGTTATATGACCGAGTAATGACCATAAATGCAAAGTGATACTTGGTAACTCATTACAGTAACTTTGAACACAGTTGAAATTCTTACGTTTTACGGGCGACAACTTCGGAAAACCGAAACCTGCACCCCGGAGCTACGTTTTGCGCATGTGCAATACAAAGGTCAATCGTACGAATTCGGCATTCATCGAATTGAAAGGACTGGATAAGGTTCTTTACTTGTTATTCCTGAGTACATCGATTGGAAATTCCTTGATGCGAAGGTTGATCAATTGTTCTCATGAAAGTAACAAAGGATATCCCATGACAACCATCTGCCACTCTGAACATGGCTGCACAGAGTAAAGGCTTTATATCCTACCCATGATTGTAGAATTCAATGGTCAAGGGGTCAAACGTCCCATATGCTATATGTGAACTGGTGTATTGGTTAAACGGACTCAAGTATGTATGATAGAACCGTTAAGGTTCTTAGTAAATTGTACATTTTGACAATGTTCCTAGATGCCTTTAAATTGTTGTATTATATTGCTAGAAGAAAAACGATATTCCCTACGAGTTCGTTAAATTGCAGTATATATTTCAGTCAGAGTTATGCCTCCTAAGAGCTAAAACACTTATGATTAACATAGCTAAAGAAAGTATGTTCAAATTCATCAACTAAGTACATTTGTTCTTTCCCTAAAGAAAATATGTGAAGTGAAAACAAATATATATGTAATTATGCAAGACTCAATTAAATGCAGTTAAGCAATTATTATAGTCGATAAAATAATAGTATTCACAAAAGAGTTCTACATTTAAGCTACCATCATTACTGCGCAATATACAATAAACATACACTTTATCCCGATTTATATCTATAAAGAACAACATAAACTAGTCATTTAATTGTATACACGATAACTAGACCAGTCCTCGTTGTCTCGCTAATGTAGGGTGGAGAATGTTGGCAATGTTATTAGATCCCTTAAATAGTGGAAAGACTGATATTCACAAACGCTATGCTCCACTGAGTCGACTGGAAATCGAAATACTATAATGCACATAGTTCAATTCGTGTTCAATAGGTTCATTATAGTAATTCAAGTACAAAGATACAACCACAAATACAAATCACTGTAATGATTAATTATTGATATATACATATACAACACTGTATAATTATTATGAATGTGAACGGTATTTGCAAATTAACACACTCGTGAAGCCAACATTGTAATTGTCTGTTCTACCAACAAGATAATACTCGTCAAGAAGGCACTTGTTTATGTTTGTAAATTGATTCTTAAAACATATGTTGCTCATCATGTGAGTTCATTATTGTGGTAACATGAAAGTTTATTTGTAGAGACTTTACAATACAAAAAAAGTTGTTTCTATTTAAAAATAACCTTCTACAAATGTTGCATAGTATGTAACATGAAGCTCTTTCAAATCATTATATTTCATTGTTCGCATAGATAACTTAGTTTTTCTTTAGATTTGTGAGTACCTTTTATTCTATACATTATTTTTTTTCATTTGCTGACTACTCGAACGTGAATTAGGCACTATAATGATTATTTATATTCACTACAAATTACCTAATTATACACTGTATGCATATTATATTACATACATCTTATTTAAGTACATGTTATGTCATTGGTCTTGTATTTGTTTGATTTTTAGTAGCTTTTCTCACATGTTTAGGCAGTTACGTACTGTACTTCAAGCGAACAAAAGGTAATAATTCCACATGTTAATTATTACGGCTCATGTACAATTCATGACGATGTTTTATCGTTGGGCCAGATATTCCTTACTAATATACAATCAAGTCAGATATTCTTATTCGTATTTCCCATTTTTCTCAGCCTATTTAAGCTTTGTTTTATCTTTAAAACCATATCTTCTTCCACGTACTACACTTAGTTTTTAATTACCTCACAACTAAATTAGTACAATTTTCTTCTAAACCAAACCTGTAGCCTACTATCCCTATAAAATGACACTAGAGCTTTATCTATAAACATATCTGGGTCAAACAAACACTATAAATGCATATTCAGCACCAATAAAGATGGCCACGCTATTGGTTTCACAACAACATGGATAGGTGCAAAATAGATGGTATCCGTCAATCAACATACCAACAAACCTCCCTATTGTATATAACGTGCTAGATGGGTCAACGCCCATTTATTTTGAGGTTAATGCGTGTTATGTTACGCAGTGCAGTAACAATGTTATGCTATTGTGAAATTGTTCTACGTCATATCCGTGTTGTTTTTGTCTTAAGGGTGAATCAATAATAAAGTTGATGTTGATTACAACGAAGGCTGCTTAGAGAGGTCAGCCTTTCACAACGGAGTGAACAAGGGTATACTTTATCCAAGCTGCAATGTATATCAGTGGTGTCTGTCCATTCATCTAGAGACTGAGAACCATCACTCCGAGGGACATCAGGGCTGCCACCAAGCGACTCATGGAGGCCGCATTGCTGCCTGCAGTTGTGGTGCTGATGATGGCTTCAGCTGTGGTGCATAGAGAGAGAAAAGAGGGACAATCAAATGGCGCGAGAACAAATAACACCGTGAGGATTACTGACCACTCCCAGTTTAATAGATATGACTCACAATCATACAACGGACTCAAGTAATACTGATTGAACACATTTCTCAGAGGATGCTAGACACAAGATACACCGACAGGATATGCATCTGGAAACCCTTTCAGAATATACCTATTGACCAAACAGTGAAAATGACACTAGAGGACTGAGCCAAAGATATTTGGTACCCAGAGGGAGAAGAAGAAATTCCTCCAAAATTAAAAACAAATTATCGCTAACCAAACGCCTGGTATTTGGTTGTTCACTAAAAGGCTGTTAACTGACCTTTTAATTATGGCACGGTAAACGTGATGAACACCACAGTACCATAAAGCATATAGAAATAAAAACAAATCAAAATGGTTCAGTTAATTGGTATCATTTCAACGCAAGAGTTGTGTATTATGATGCTCTCTTATTGACATTATTTTTCTTCGGGGGATCTCAAATTATGGTTGAATGTATGCCAGTGATGCAAATTAATCCCGTTTAACCAACATTTACTAGTACTTACAGTATTCAAAGCTGTTGCCGATGTAATCGCATATCTCATCGATGCTGCTGAACCCCGTGTACTGGTTCAGTCCTTCTCCGGAGATGTAGGCATCTATGTCTACTCCGGACTCTGCTGGAAACAGCCGCTTCACTACGGCAATGGCGTCATTCGTGTACTGCTTGCACGGAGTGGCTTCGGTGAATAACTTGATCGTGTTCTCAACTATAGTGGCTGCAAACGCCTTCCGTGCAGTTACTGGACAATCAAAGAACACACAATAGTGAACATTCTCATATGAATCTTATGAAACAGGCAGTATTATTATGGAAATAATAAATGTAAGAATGCATAGGCATTGTTACTGTAACTTGGTAAAGGAAGAACACATAACGCACAGTATTAGCGGCGTACCAATGATTTGTTTCAAGGGGGGGGGGGGGGGTGTCAGTGAAGATTGTTCGAAGAGAGGGGGTGTGGGTAAAGATCAAGGGAGGTAGTGTGAAGGTGTTTTCGAAGCCGAGTCGAAGATCCTTCAAAAATGTTCAAGGCCGAGACTGAGATCCGTTCAAAATGCTAAGGCCGAGGCCAAAACCACTTAGTTTTCGGGAGCCGAGACCATTGATTATCATGATTATGATGTTCGAGACCATTACAAAATTGGCCTCGAGACAATTTAAATGTTGTAAACGGGAAGGGGGTGACCCCCCCCCCCCCCCCCCCCCCACCTGGTATGGCCCTAAGCATGGTATATGGATTAACAATATAAATTAACTTATCCTCAGAAAAAAAATATATATAAATTTGTTATTCTCGCAATATTTGAATTCTTTATGACTGCGACATGTAACTTTTTGCCAACTTCATAGAAATAATATAAAATAATTAACTGTACGTACAGATGCCTGGAAAAAAATGACACAATCTATAAATTAGTATAAATCGTTTCATGTGTTAAAGGGGCAGGAAATGCTATCTATTTGACTTACTGAATGTGATGAAAGCATTACTTTAGTCATTGCTGGTCACTTATTTACTCTTGAATATTCTCGATTGCATTGAAAGCAGACGACAGTGGTCCGATAAATATTGATTATTGTTGTAATCGGGAAAATTCAAGTCTTGTATAGTCCCGATTACAAAAAAAATATAAAAAATACGTGACAAGCGATGACAAGAGTTATGCTCTCATCACATCCAGTAGGTCAAAAGGCTTGGATTTTCGGCCCCATTAATGAAAATAGTCAAATAAGTACGAATTATTACCCCCTGTTGTTATAGCGCTGTCTATCTCTACACATAGTGTCATGCGATCGGAAAAACCCATGGCCCGTACCCCCACATCCGCGATGTCACTGAATATGTCTGATTGGTTTCCCAAGGTTGCGACGATGTTGTTCCAGTTATCGCAGGCGTAGGTCTTCGCCAGGTCGAGGTGGTATCTGATTAAATTGTGAAAAGAGAGAAAGTTGGGGTAAGAACTGTGATGGGGTGGATGAGAACGGGAGGGGGAGGTTGCAGGGGGCACTCTTCTCAGACGTTGTTATTCGCTAGATCAAGGATATAAAGTCAAACCTTTGATTTATACTGATCACCAACGGGATAGAACAAAAGTGGCCACTTTAAACAGGTGACCTCTAAAACGAGATCCATACAACATGTAAAATGTGTTTTTGTTGTGGCTACCATTTGGTGGTCACTATGTGCAGGTTGGCTGCTATAGAAAGGTGACAACTTAGTCAGGGTTGCCCGTACCTATCATGATTTCAAAAAGAAATTATCAAGTTAAAAAAAAAAAACATTTACGATGCTAGAAACAAACAAAGAAAGTTCAGAGAGGGCAAGGTACATGGGCTTGAAATGGTTGAAGGGTAGAATACTGAGTGACACACCTTTGTCAAGCAAACCATCCTTGTCAGAAGAAGTTCTTCGATAGATCAAGGAAGTAAGATTAGTATTAAGATGTTGAAGGAAAAATTGAGTTAGAAACAAAAGGTTACCTAATGAAGAGCTAAAAGAAAAGGATTGAAAGAGATTTCAGAAGAGTACACTAATTACAAGGCAAAACTCCCCGGTAAGACGTAGTACATGTTATATTTTTGGAATAGAAAGATTAACTGAGTTAGAAACAGTGTCAATACTTGAATCAAACGGAAGCAGAGCAGAAACAAGGAAGATGAGAAACGTGGGTGTGGGTAGGAGAGGGCGAGAGGGGGATCGGGCTGGGAGAGACACATTTGTTCTTACTATTTGTCATATCATTAAAATCGTATGAGGCAGGGGGGGGGGGGGGGGGGGGGGCGCGGAAATTGCGGGCAAATAATTTCATATTTGGACGAACCCTGTAAAGCAGTTTTTAATCTGAAGTTGCCTGTCCTATAATTTTTAAGAAGACAAGAATAAATAAATAAATAAATAATAAATAAACCCATTTGATTTGCTGGGCAAAATTGTGTAATTTGTTGGCAAAGATCGAGTAATATTTCGGACATATCTTGGACTATAACCGTTACAATAATTTAATGTGCGCATGTTATTTGGACAATTGTGAACACAATATTTAGCAAAATTAGCTAAGCCCCAGTCAAAAAGTGAACCTTTTAACCAAGTGTGTAACATGAACCATTTACCCGCTTAAGAGCTCCATCATGAAAGCGACCACCTGGTCTGGCACAGAGGGGAGCAAGAACCGGTCGGCGACCCCGCAGATGATGTTGGAGTTCGTTAGGATGTCCGGGTTTCTAGGATCAACACCGTAGATGAGTTTGGAAGCGTTGATGAGAGACAAGATAATCATTTCGAATATTTCATCTCCCATCCCGTCATCTGTAAACAAAAATAACACCTTTTATTTTAGTTGTTAGATGTGATTTATTTTGATAACCTGTAGACTTATTGATAACTTTTTTTAAAATTGTTATCTAGTATTGCAAAATAAGATAATAATGTTAATGTGTAATTGTAAATCATATGCGATTTAAAATTGTAAAGGGTGAGCCCTTCACAATTGATTAAGAAGAGGCAACAATAAAAACTCGTGCTTCAAATAATATATGCAGCATGGTCAGAAGCTAAAACTCCGGGGGGCGACGTGAGTATGTATGCGTGTATGTTTGTGTGGGCGTGTATGTGTGTGCGTGCGTTGCTATCTGTATATGCGCGTCTGTTTTGTATAAGTGTATGTGTGTGAATATGTGTGTGTATGAGTGTGCGTATTTTTGCGTCAGCGTATGTATGTGTGCGTTCATTTGTGTATGTGTGTATGTGTTCGTGTTTGTGTGTGTAAGTGTATGTATAATTATGAAAGTGCTCTTGTGTTATTGCAATCATTTTCAGTAAGTGACTGTCCATCGAATCTAGCGCGCGAGGGCGCGTTTTACGTCCTTGGTCGGCGGGGGTCCAAGAACATACGTTTTTCAATCTTGTTTGAAAACAGATCTTGCGCCTGACTGACAAATTTAGCAGAATCATCGACTCTGTGTTAATCAGATAAAAAGTATGGGATGTATATATACTTTTTTTGAATTGAAGTGTCTCTGGACCATCCTTGGAGTTCACATAATGGACAGAATAAGGAACGAACTGATCAAGCGGAGGCTTAAAGGGCATCAAGCGTGGGGATGCTACACAGCGGGTCGCCATTTTGAACTAGGCTAGTTTGCGCGCACCGCATGACACTGAGCTAACGTGCATCACGGACCGTGCGCAACGCCTACGCAAGATGGCGCCGCGCATCTGATTTGACGAATCTGAACTACCTTTAACTTCCCACACACAATTGGCGAAGTGATGTGGCAGTAGAAATGTTTTCAGCAATTTGATGCATTCAAACTGTCTTGTGGTACCGCTTATAATTATGCCAAATCAATACTTGCACGCAATGGTAATATAGTTATTGACCATGCCCATTAAATTAAATGTGGTGGCATTGTTTACGCAAGCGACTCTACTGTTTAGTGCACACTTATATATTCAAGTGGGGGGCATTTGCTATTTCATATTATTTATTTTCCATCTCAAATATCAATTTGACTATGGCCGAACAATTAATGTAGCACTTAAATGGATTCATTGGCACTGGCACTTTGGGGATTAAATGAGGTGTCTCCGGACCATCCTTGGAGTTCACATAATGGAAAGCATAATGAACGAACAAATCAGGCGGAGGCTGAACATTCGAAGCACCAAATTCGAAGAGAAAGCTAAATGTCGCGTGAAATGGTTTGATCATAATTATTGTACGCATGATGCATTAACGCCTACCATAATCGAAGCATACCAGAATGACTTTGATGCACTCGGACTACCGGGACGCCCTCATACGAGATGAAAATATAAAGTCATTAGCGATGTGGGATTACCATCGATATAAGAAATACTGGATATAGCAACAGCGCCCTCTTCATGAAGCCAGCGAAAGTGTGAACAGTACACCCAAGACAAAAGCGCTCCATCCACTCGCGTGAATCGATGTACGCGAGTGATTGGAGCCCCTTTTGTCTTCGGTGTACTTTTAGGTATTTGCGGCGGCTTCGATCAACGTCGAGCACTCGGCAGTATGCAGCGTGCTATATCCAGTGGTGTAAATAGATGGGGAATACCCATACAAGAGACAGAGCAGCAAGCCCTGGACAGTGCATAATGGAGCAGGATTTGTCGTAGGGGAGCGAAGGGACACACTGACAGATGTACATATCTAACTCAAGACAAGTAAAGGATTTCTCAGTCAATTTCGTTAGTTGGCCACACAAATTTATGTTGTGTGCATTCAATTTCGCCGATTGTGTTACCGCAGCTGTAATTTGCAGTTAAAATTCGTTTTTCAGCATTCAAAATCATATAACGATCATTCGTAAACATTTTGTTTGCATTACATATAAAACGTGTTTATGGTTCGTAGAATTGTCATTAAATTTAAAGCGAGCAAATTGGTAATTACGTAATACCGCCTTCCGTGAAATCCGTTGGTGAAATTGAATGAAATTATAGCGTTTTTTTTTTAATTGAATGCTAACAGTGGTAAATCACTTGACCGAAGAGCTGAATCGTATGACCAAATGAAATTGTTAACTACAATTGCAAGCCTTCAGCTCAATTTCGTAAAGTTGAATGGCACGCTTATCAAAACGAATGAGAAGCTTACGAAATTGGCCGAGAACACCAGTCCTATATTAATTTGATTGCGTACAGTTTGTAATGCGTTTAGAGATGGTTTTATATTAGACGCTATAGAAATCGAATATATTTTCAGTATTAGTAATGAGCATAATGGCACTAAAGCCCCTCTACTATTGCAACTACTGCTGATCGTACTGCTATATAAATAATAATAATAATAATAATAATAATAATAATTGTTATTATAATAATAATAATTCCAGTGTAAATATAAAAACAAATTCAGCATAGCGTTTGTTTATGCAGGCCTTTTAATAAATTGTTCGTTTATAAATACGTCCTGGTTTTTTTTTTTTTGTTAACTCTGTTAGACCCCTGTTAGACCCCTGTTACACATACTAGTACACCAGCCACAAATCCATAAGTGCTCTAGAAAAAAATTCGACGGCATTTTTTGTTAATGGCTGGCATCCATGCTTAAATTATTCCTTAAATACTCAAGATTCCGATTAGGCCGATGCCAAGCCTAATTTTGACCCAACAATTGTGTTTTTAACCAAAAATCATCAGAATGTCAAAATTTGCTTATTTTCCTTTTTTGCATGATTCTTAAAGAGATTTTTGAGGTGTATCAGATGATATTAATTATGTAACCAATATAGAGATATAACTGTAGTAAACATGAGATTAACATTGTTCTTATACACGTAGGTGAATGGCAAATTAGAATACAAAACTGATTTTCTCACAAATAATTGGTGTCAAACAATTAATGTATTTCAAAGTTTTTTTACTAAAAGAACTTGACATCTTATTACATTCTTTTCAGCCACCTTGGTTAAAGTTATTCTGCTCTTTCTGTTAAGAACAAGAATGGTCAAATTACAACACCCAATTAATTTTTATTCCTCAAATAAGTTAAGATGGACGCAAATACTACAATACTAAATTCTCTAGATCTGGGGGAATTTCCCTTCTTGGTGTACACACGGTACCAGTACGGTATACCCTGTGTACAATCTGAATGAGAAGCGACGCCGGCCGTGGAGCGACGTAAAGTTAATGGCGATTGCATCACATCAACATAAAAACCTTGTGCTAAAATGTGAGTATCTATGTCTGATATTTAATTATATATTAAAATATATATGTTTTTGGCAGGATCATGGTTCAGAGCACATCATATGTATGTTCATTTAATCTGTCTTTGTCGGGGATAAAATAAATATGGCTAATCCAACCCCGCTCGTGTAACTTTCACTACTCGCGATACAGTGCAAATACATTGTCCACTGCGCTACCAGAGCAGTGGGCCAGGCCAGGCTGCCGAAGTTTTGAAATTCCGCTCACACGGGTCACCGAGCCAAGGGATCTAGATTTGAGTCCTAGTCCTAGACCGAGCTAAGCTGCATACATTTAGGATCTACTAGAGACTAGGTCTAACTTTATAATATAGTAACTGTGCAAACTACCACCAATTGAGTTAGATCTCATTCTATGTTAGGCGATTTGTGTATAGTACTATGTATTATTTTGACCTTATTTCATGATATGCCATGACCTGTTTATTTAACGCGGTGAGTCACAGTTTACACAACTTTACATACCGTCATACAGTTATATTAATTAAACTTCAATATTAAAATTGGTTAGTGATTAGGTTAAAGGGTTATACCACTCATCAGATGCTGAGATTTGAATCGTTAGTATCATTTGTTATTCGGTACTGCCTGCATGTTGGTATTACTAGTTGCCAAGCGATTTTGGTTGAATATCTTTAGCTATTTCTGAACCGATTTTGATCAAACAAAGTTCATTCTATCTCTACAACTTTGTGCTTATTCAAACTGTCAACTTAAGAGTTTTCATTACCTCACAACAAAAATATTCATTGAAACGCCCTCTAAACCAAAACTGAACTATCCCATTACTACTTTTGTTCACTACAGTACAATGACTTACGAGCCAGAAGGACCGAAACCAAAAGCTAATCAACGAAAAGGAAGATGAGACTGAAAAGACAAAGACTTTCCAAACTCGGGTCAAGGTATGATGACGACGGTGATGATGATGATGGTGGACTTGTGGTGATGATGACGATGATGTTGATGATGATGGTGGTGATGATGATAAGGATGATGATGTTGTTGATAATGATAGGGGGGGGGGGTGATAATGAGGATAAGGATGATGATGGTGGTGATGATGTTAATGGTGGTAGTGATGATGTTGATAATGATGATGTTGGTGGTAGTGATGATGATGATGATGATGATAGTGGTGGTAATGATGATGATGATTATGAGGATAAGGATGATATTAATGATGATGCTGATGATGATGATGATGATGATGATGATACTGATAGTGGTGGTGGTGATGATGATGATGATGATGATACTGATAGTGGTGGTGGTGATGATGATGATGATGATGATAGTGGTGTTGAGGATTAAGGATAAGGATGATGTTGATGATGATGATGATGATGATAGTGGTGATGAGGATGAGGATATAAGGATGATGATGAGGATATTGATGATGTTGATAATGATGGTGGTGGTAGTGATGATGATGATGATGATGATAGTGATTGTGATGAGGATTAAGAATAAGGATGATGATGTTGATGATGATGGTGGTGATGATGATGATGATAGTGGTGTTGAGGATGAGGATATAAGGATGATGATGAGGATATTGATGATGTTGATAATGATGGTAGTGGTGATGATGATGGTGGTGGTGAAGATGATGATGGTGGTGATGATGATAAGGATGATGATGATGATGATGATGAGGATATAAGGATGATGGTGATGCTGATAATGATGATGGTGGTGGTGATGATGATGGTGGTGGTGAAGATATAAGGATGATGAGGATATTGATGATGATGGTGGTGGTGATGATGAGGATAATGATGTTGATGATGGTAGTGTTGATGAGGATGATGATTTTGTTGATAGCTGTGGTGATGATGGTGAGGATGTTGATAATGATGATGTTGATGATGATGGAGTTAGTGATGGAGGTGGTGATGATGATGATTTTGATGATGATGTTGATGATTATGGTGGAGTTAGTGATGGAGGTGGTGATGATGATTATGATGATGATGATGATAATGGTGATAATAATGATGATGATGATAGTGGTGGTGATGATATAAGGAAGATGATGAGGATGTTGATCATTTTGATGATGATGTTAATGATGATGATGATGGTGTTAGTGATGGTGGTGGTGATGATGATGATGATGATGATGATGATGATTTTGATGATGATTTTGATGATTATGGTGGTGGTGGTGATGATGGTGGTGATGATGATTATGATGATGAGCATGATGATGATATAAGGATGATGATGAGGATGATGATAATGTTGATAATGATGATGATAGTGGTGGTGATGATATAAGGATGTTGATCATGTTGATGATGTTAATGATTATGATGGTGGTGTTAGTGATGGTGGTGGTGATGATGATGATGATGATGATTTTGATGATGATGTTGATGATTATGGTGGTGGTGGTGATGATGATGATGATGATGATGAGGATGATGAGGATATAAGGATGATGATGGGGATGATGATGATGTTGATAATGATGATAATGATAGTGGTGGTGATGATGATGATAATGATGATGAGGATGATGAGGATATAAGGATGATGATGATGATCATGTTGATGATGATGATGGAGTTAGTGATGGAGTTGGTGATGATGATGATGATGATTTTGATGATGATGATTATGGTGGTGGTGATGATGGTGGTGATGATGAGCATGATGATGATATAAGGATGATGATGAGGATGATGATAATGTTGATAATGATGATGATAGTGGTGGTGATGATATAAGGATGTTGATCATGTTGATGATGTTAATGATTATGATGGTGGTGTTAGTGATGGTGGTGGTGATGAGGATGAGGATATAAGGATGATGATGAGGATATTGATGATGTTGATAATGATGATGGTGGTGGTAGTGATGATGATGATGATGATAGTGATTGTGATGAGGATTAAGAATAAGGATGATGATGTTGATGATGATGGTGGTGATGATGATGATGATAGTGGTGTTGAGGATGAGGATATAAGGATGATGATGAGGATATTGATGATGTTGATAATGATGGTAGTGGTGATGATGATGGTGGTGGTGAAGATGATGATGGTGGTGATGATGATAAGGATGATGATGATGATGATGATGAGGATATAAGGATGATGGTGATGCTGATAATGATGATGGTGGTGGTGATGATGATGGTGGTGGTGAAGATATAAGGATGATGAGGATATTGATGATGATGGTGGTGGTGATGATGAGGATAATGATGTTGATGATGGTAGTGTTGATGAGGATGATGATTTTGTTGATAGCTGTGGTGATGATGGTGAGGATGTTGATAATGATGATGTTGATGATGATGGAGTTAGTGATGGAGGTGGTGATGATGATGATTTTGATGATGATGTTGATGATTATGGTGGAGTTAGTGATGGAGGTGGTGATGATGATTATGATGATGATGATGATAATGGTGATAATAATGATGATGATGATAGTGGTGGTGATGATATAAGGAAGATGATGAGGATGTTGATCATTTTGATGATGATGTTAATGATGATGATGATGGTGTTAGTGATGGTGGTGGTGATGATGATGATGATGATGATGATGATTTTGATGATGATTTTGATGATTATGGTGGTGGTGGTGATGATGGTGGTGATGATGATTATGATGATGAGCATGATGATGATATAAGGATGATGATGAGGATGATGATAATGTTGATAATGATGATGATAGTGGTGGTGATGATATAAGGATGTTGATCATGTTGATGATGTTAATGATTATGATGGTGGTGTTAGTGATGGTGGTGGTGATGATGATGATGATGATGATTTTGATGATGATGTTGATGATTATGGTGGTGGTGGTGATGATGATGATGATGATGATGATGAGGATGATGAGGATATAAGGATGATGATGGGGATGATGATGATGTTGATAATGATGATAATGATAGTGGTGGTGATGATGATGATAATGATGATGAGGATGATGAGGATATAAGGATGATGATGATGATCATGTTGATGATGATGATGGAGTTAGTGATGGAGTTGGTGATGATGATGATGATGATTTTGATGATGATGATTATGGTGGTGGTGATGATGGTGGTGATGATGAGCATGATGATGATATAAGGATGATGATGAGGATGATGATAATGTTGATAATGATGATGATAGTGGTGGTGATGATATAAGGATGTTGATCATGTTGATAATGTTAATGATTATGATGGTGGTGTTAGTGATGGTGGTGGTGATGATGATGATGATGATGATTTTGATGATGATGTTGATGATTATGGTGGTGGTGGTGATGATGATGATGATGATGATGAGGATGATGAGGATATAAGGATGATGATGGGGATGATGATGATGTTGATAATGATGATAATGATAGTGGTGGTGATGATGATGATAATGATGATGAGGATGATGAGGATATAAGGATGATGATGATGATCATGTTGATGATGATGATGGAGTTAGTGATGGAGTTGGTGATGATGATGATGATGATTTTGATGATGATGATTATGGTGGTGGTGATGATGGTGGTGATGATGAGCATGATGATGATATAAGGATGATGATGAGGATGATGATAATGTTGATAATGATGATGATAGTGGTGGTGATGATATAAGGATGTTGATCATGTTGATGATGTTAATGATTATGATGGTGGTGTTAGTGATGGTGGTGGTGATGATGATGATGATGATGATTTTGATGATGATGTTGATGATTATGGTGGTGGTGGTGATGATGATGATGATGATGATGAGGATGATGAGGATATAAGGATGATGATGGGGATGATGATGATGTTGATAATGATGATAATGATAGTGGTGGTGATGATGATGATAATGATGATGAGGATGATGAGGATATAAGGATGATGATGATGATCATGTTGATGATGATGATGATGGTGTTGATCATGTTGATGATGATGATCATGATCATGATCATGATCATGATATAAGGATGGTGAGGATGATGATGATATTGATGATGATATAAGGATGATGATGATGTTGATAATGATGATGTTGATGATGATATTTGTGGTGGTGATGATGATGAGGATGATGATATTCTAAATGACAATTTCTTTTTTTATAATTCCATACTTTAACTTCTATTTCATCAAGTCATCATATTCTATGTATGTTTTATGTTTCCTATATCACCAGAATATAAGCTGACCGGCGTTTTCAGCCTGAGCCAAATGGTGCATCCATGCCTTCAGATTAAGACTTGGGATATTCATTCATTGGAAGGTAAGCTCACAAAGATAACAGTTGTGTTGAGTAATATAGGGCATGTAGGAATAGACCACAGGTTTGATAGTATTGATTTCCATGTTGTAACTAAATATTTTATTTAGACCATTGTCACTCATACCAACACTAGTTTGCAATTTTAAATGTATATCATCTTTAAATATATTGACCACTTCATGGATTTAAAGAGAATTTAAACATAGTACTGTTCACTAGTACTTGTATACACTCCAAGAAAACTACCTCGAGGAAGAAGTATCGCCAGGTCAGCACAGAATGTTACTTTAAAGAAATTTTCTCATCAAATAAGCAATTAAATTGCTCACTATTTAATGATTATGTTTTGAAAGTTTTAGTCTCAGGACTTTGACCAATGTAGAAACAAAAAATGGTTTATTATATTTATTCTTATTTCTATTTTCTTCTTCGTTGTCTTCTTGTGTATGTATTATTGTTAAATTGTAAGTGTTTTAAATATTACTATCATCAATATTTTTTTCGATGAACAGATTGGAAGCTTTCGAGATTTGATGGAGATGCATTCTGATCAAATGATGGACAGATATGATGAGCAATGACAGGGTGTTATAGAAAGCTGGAGAAGAGCGGAAACTGATTGGATCATACGGAAATGAGTGGCACACAGCATTAGACACAACAAAACTGCTATGAAGAATTATAGGGAAGAGAACATGAGGAAGGAAACGCAGCATAATGTTGGACACTGATGGTCCATATAGAGACTTCAAGAGAAAAGCCATGACTAGAGAGATTTGATGGCTCTTAGGCAAAATACTTACATAGAACTACTCGGACAGAGGTTGTTTTTCTTTTTTTAAGAAGATGGACATTTTCCAGGCAAAGAGAGGCCATTGATTGCAGGAGTAATAATAATGATAATATGAAAAAATTTATATAGCAGTTAATGCAAACAAGCCTCTAAGCGCTTTAGAAAAGGAAATTAGAGTATATGAAGTAAAGAAGTAAAGAGAGATGATATAAAACATCGTAAATGTGATCGGGGTTGAAGGTGGTTTCATGACTGCTACAGTGGTACGTTCACAGCAGAGAGAGTTAGATTGTGTTCTTCCTCAGGGTGATGTCGGGAATGGCAAATATAACCATTATCATGGAGTATATCAGGGTCTTGCGCCAGTTGTGCGGTACAACCCTCTTAGTATACTGTTAGAGACTGTGGTAGTACTTTTGTATTTTGTAAATTGAAATGCAGCACTGCTTTATGCACTTGATTAAGAGAAGAAAAAAAATGCAAATTTGATAATGGGTACGATGCAACTTTTTAAACCCCTCTTATTTGATGGAAATGATAGTAGTCCTAAGACATGAAATGTCTGACTGTAAGTAAGTATACCCCGAATTACGTTAGTCTGGTCAGGCTATATGAGCTGCAATACTGTTACACACTAAGATATTCATTTGACACATTAAGGGTGCAAAACGCTTTCTTAATTGTTGGACCTTTATGGGTGATGTGTTGCATTATATGGGGTTCACAAATGCACCATTAGGGTGCAAATGCCAACTTGGGTTCCAGAAGTGCACCCTAAATGGTGGTGCTATTGTATTTGTAGCGTCACTCTTATTGTGCCCTTATTTCTGAGTTTGTATTGTAAGATAAAGGTCTTCATTTTGTTTTCTTGTGACTCTGTTTCAGGTAATTAAATCATTACAGTACTATGGATACCTATTAAAATGATATAAAATACTTTGACCTCATGAAATGATAATATTAAAGGGATCTAGTTAACACTGTCCACGTCTACACACCTTACTTAGAACTAGTGGTTCTCTCATGAAAATGATCAATGAATGTTTGTTCTGCAGTTAAGAATGAGGTTATTTATACGTCCATACGCTTGTGATTAAGATATTGGCACTCTATCATCTTCACATTTTGTTAACACATTTACTGAATTATAGGTAATTAAATGGGACATGCACTGACAATAGTCTCTGTTTCACTGAGCTGACCTTCACGAAAAAAATAATGTCCATCATTGTTCATCTAGTTCATTAATATTTCATGACAAAAGCGTTTCAAATGCCAGTAACATGTATTTAATTATGTGTGTCAAAAAAGAGTATGATCTTACATGTGATTGGAATCATCTTTTGCATGACATGTGTTTTAAGCTTTAAAATGGAGATCCAACTTGCTCACTTGCTAATTTTGTTGGACTTTTTGTGATTTGTATGATGGAAGTATAATTATGGTTACGTATGCACTTCATTATAGGTAAGTTTGGAGTGAAATAGACTAATATATATTTGAAACAGAAAGATAACTACCATTTAGAAAATGATTGAGTGCATGTCGCAAACACATGTTTCATATAAAGTAATACAATTGATAATGTATGTTTCCATTGCTTTGATTTTCACGAAATATTCATGTAGCATTGATTCCCTGTGTCAAAGTTGGCATTTTCCGGTTTTATATTTATTTAATTATATCATGACTCAATTATGAGCATTGCCTTATCATGTGTTAGAACTACATTTCGGATTTACATCATGACTTTGACTTCAGGAAATGCATATGTCTTCAAAAACCTTTAGTTGATTTTAATATTAATAATTGTTTTAATAATATTAATAATTGTACCATCTTTAAACGCATCTTTAAACTTCAATTGTTCACTAATTATTGAGTATCGATGTTGTGTTTTTGTTGGTGTTGTCTTCTGTACTTGTTATTGTTAAATGTTTAGGTTATGTTTCTTTTTAATAGTGCAATTTAGATTCATAAGTAAAACCTCAATTTGTGAGGGTTGTATGATTTCCATGCTTAAAATAATGTATACAAATAATTTCTTTTGATTTGATTTTGATTTTGTTTACATAGGTTTGCCGTTAACAAGCACTTTGCTTCTACGGCATTAATACGGCAAATACCCGTCAATTTTTACACTGTACCGTTTTTATTATTGTATTTTACCTGAAATAAATGAATAAATGAAATGAAAAATGAAATGAAATTATACATTTATGGTTTCCACTCTATGTCATGTATTTTGATAGCATTTTCTTCAATATAACCACTTTAGAATTAATGTCACTGGGTTTGAATACATTTATTTTTAGACTCATTAATGTACCCCTAATGCCTAATCCTAAAACTGGGATATTTTGCCTAAACTTGCAATCACTTGGCAAGCATCCATACACTGTAAACTTGGATAACAATACTCATATCGTACTTTGGCGAGATATTTGGTATACACAAACATAATAGAAGCTGGAGCTCATTATTTCCTCTCTGGATGACTCGTTCATAAATTTGGCAGTCATGTTAATTCTATTTACCTATATTGAATGGGGTAAAATACATTTGGTGATTGTAGGTAAGTAACCTGGTTTGAATTCTTTGAAAGGTAATGTGGTCATGGGAAATAGAATAAAGAAAACAAATACTTAATATAAGCATTCCTGTATAATGGTGACTTTTATTTTGGAATGAATTTGGGTGGGTCAGTGTGTTTGTGTCAGCGTGTGTGTCTGCGTGCGTGTGTGCATGGTTTTCTCGTATTAATTGTACAATTACAATGATATATTCGCCACTACATGCCAGTATTTGATAAACCAGCCTGCATAGACGGTTCATAACAAAAATTGTTATAATGTAGACACATTGATTTTGTTTATGTTTTATTGTGTGTGTGCGCACACGTTTGTTGCATATTAGGGTGTCTTTATTTATTATTTTTTTTAACATATCGATATCAGAAAAACCTGCTGCATTGATAACGAACTCTATTCTACATACAAATGCATAACCAATCAACATGATTACCATGTAACACAATATTGGCTCTTAAAACTTTAGTCTAAACATTAGACCAATCAGATTGATTTCACAACAATCTTTTTGAAAGTGATATTGGGGGAATATTGGTTGCTATGGAAACGAATTTAATTTAATCAATGAATAGTACATTGTATGAAATAATCATGTTATATTTCACACGATTATTTGTGAAAAAGGGTTGTTAGACACATACTCGACTGAAGGATTCGTTTGAATTAATACCAACGGTTAACACACATAATGTAACATGTTACATTACTTTAGAGGTATTTTTATCAATTTCTTCAATACCCTTTAAGATTTCCTTTTTAAATTATCTTTTGAATATCACGCAATTATTAATATAAGCATACTATAGTATATTATGTTTATGTATACTGTTTATACGTATTTATTACACAAACACATTATTTGCACCGACATTCATGAAATAGTCTTGTTATTTTAAGAAATGACTATTTAACAGTCGTTGCTATGGAAACATGTCCGTTGCTAGGGAATCCCCTTTCAAATTATCAACATCATCATGTCTAAGTTTAAAGTAACATTTATATATCTATATTATTATGCATTGGGTGCCCTTTATATGAATGACGATACAAAAAACACACACTTATGCACTGATAACCGTATAGTGTGCATATAGGCATGAGTTGTTGTTTGCGCGCTAAACGCGCAAAAATCAGGAAGTGAGGGTGTACTTTATCATCTCCCAGCATGGTTTGATGACTATAATGAAAATTGTAAGTACTTATTTTATTTCAATTACCTAAGTAGCTATGCCTTGAAAGGTTTATATTCTTCATCTTTCCCCTTTTTTTTATCTAGCATTATAATATAGAAGTCATGATATTTTTTGGAAAAAAATGAAGAAAAAACGAAAATAAAAAATTGTTACTACGGACTTAAATTGGTTGCTAGGCAACAACAGAACAATCATTAGGGGCCAAAACAATTTTCATGAATTGCATATATACAATATGACAGCATCATGTTGTTTTATGTACACAAGTTCATAATTTGCTTTTATGTTTGGCAACAATCATACGAACTCATTTTCAAAGATGTAGCTAAATTGCGAAAAAATGAGAAATGGGCGTGGTCTATTCGTGAGGCGTTTCCATGGTAACGGTGAATTTTTGAGATGGCATCCGCCCTAACTTTGAACAGTATGACTTCCTGCATCGATCCATGATAGATTCAGACCATTAACAAAAAATGCCCTCCAAAGTAAAAAAAACGAGTCTTGGCTGGTCTACTATACCTTTTAAGTGGACTGAGGCCGCCTCCTGATGCGGCCTCAGTCCACTTCATTCATGTGTAACAGGGGTCAATTTTGAAAAGCCGGCCTGAGGCCGGCCCCATTTCTGTCCACCTCTGGATGTGGTTTGAAGCCGGCCTCAGGCCGGCCTCAGGTATGTGTAACAGGGTAAGTGGACTGAGGCCGGCTTGAATATGCAAATGAACTTGCAGCGCGCGCGTAATGCGCTTGCAGCGCGCGCATAATGCGCTTGTAGCGCGCGCGTACTGCGCGCAATAAGGAAGTAGGTCGCTAAATATGCCTAATATGGGATACAAGGGCGCGCTGATGCCAACACTAAATATGGTATGAGCAGAGCCGTATATGGATATGAGGCCTGATCACCGTGAATCGTGTGAATATAATTACAGGGGTCCTGCCATGTGTAACAGGGGTTTAATGGTCTCGAGGCGGCTTCAAATTGCCGGCGTGAGGCCGGCCCCGGGGCCGGCTTCAAAAGCCGACGCATGTGTAACAGGGGCCTAACACATACCTTTTAAGTGGACTGAGGCCGCCTTCTGAGGCGGCCTCAGTCCACTTCATTCATGTGTAACAGGGGTCAATTTTGAAAAGCCGGCATGAGGCCGGCCCCATTTCTGTCCACCTCTGGATGTGGTTTGTCCCGCAATCGGTATGTGTAACATGGTAAGTGGACTGAGGCCGGCTTTTATGCAAATGCGCTTGAGGCTCGCGCGTAATGCGCTTGTAGCGCGCGTGTACTGCGCGCAATAAGGAAGTAGGTCGATTAATATGGCTAATAAGGGATACAAGGGCGCGCGGATGCCAACACTTATAATATAAGTATTATATACCATATTATGGTATAAGCAGAGCCGTATATGGGTATGAGGCCCGATCAACGTGAATCGTGTGATATAGATGTACAGGGGTCCTGCCATGTGTAACAGGGTCGTGCGCTATGTGTAACAGGGGTTTAATGGTCTCGAGGCGGCTTCGAATTGCCGGCGTGAGGCCGGCCCCGGGGCCCCGGGGCCGGCTTCAAAAGCCGACGCATGTGTAACAGGGGCCTTACACATACCTTTTAAGTGGACTGAGGCCGCCTCCTGACAGGGTAAGTGGACTGAGGCCGGCTTGAATATGCAAATGAACTTGCAGCGCGCGTAATGCGCTTGCAGCGCGCGCATAATGCGCTTGTGGCGCGCGCGTACTGCGCGCAATAAGGAAGTAGGTCGCTTAATATGCCTAATATGGGATACAAAGGCGCGCTGATGCCAACACTAAATATGGTATGAGCAGAACCGTATATGGATATGAGGCCTGATCACCGTGAATCGTGTGAATATAATTACAGGGGTCCTGCCATGTGTAACAGGGTCGTGCGCTTTGTGTAACGGGGGTTTAATGGTCTCGAGGCGGCTTCAAATTGCCGGCGTGAGGCCGGCCCCGGGGCCGGCTTCAAAAGCCGACGCATGTGTAACAGGGGCTTTGTCCAAATCTTCAAAATCCAATTGGAGTTATTGCGGTTCCCTCATACATTGTTGTAATAAGATATTTACTATTGAAGTGTTCCGATGTCAAATTATCCAATGGATCGTCAGAACCGTGTACAAAGTGAGTGCAATGAGTTAGTGAATGTCACTTTGCATTTTTGTTCATTACTCGGCCATATAAAGTCCATTTTACTTGAAATATTCACACAATACCTAGTGGACACAACATATAACATCAATATACATCGTATCAACCACTCTCTACTTGTTACACATGTCAAAAGAGTTACTATATCCCTTTTAAAAGAACTTTTAAATTGTTATAGTAGCTGCGCTAAAAAAGTTCATACTATAGTACTAAAAATGTTAATGTAAGAAATATTGCAATACAATTATACCATTAATATTTTTACCCCCAAAAAGGATATCGATACAATTTGCTAAATATCGAAACAAACTAAATTGCGGAAACCCACAATAAAAAAGCTTTGGCCCGTTATGACCGTTTAACTAAAATGTACCCAATCAAATCAATCGCATCTGCTTGTTAAATGTGACTGCGATCTCAGTGTGGACTATCATTATGTGCATGGATCATGGCATTGCAGTAGCCCTCGACCTGAATCGTTCTCTATGTCATGTATGTATTTGAAGAGCTTTCTTCCAAAAGGCGTTATATCCACTTTTTCAACTTTCGAGGAAAACAGGTTTCTTTGCCCAGCTTTGTACACGTGCCTATGTATGAATCTATGAGTATGAAAATTATACTTTTTATATATTTGTTTTTGAGTGAGTTAATTGTTGTAAAATGTGGATTCCTACATAGTTACGTAGCCCATACATATATATAATTATATCGGTAACCCAATTCTTATGGGAAGTGGATTTACTGCCTTTTGGAACTGAGCTCTTCATTTCGTCCGCGATGGACTTACTTATCTGTCGGCGTCGTCTGCCGGTCATAGAATCCTGGATCATGGCTTCAATCTCGCTCCACACACCCGAACAGAGCGCCGTGGTATCAGGGTTTGTTTGCTTAGAGGCTGCTATGATAGGAGTGCAAATCGGCATCCAATGCTCCTCGCGGAATTCGTTATTCGGGATCGCGCTTGATAGGACCGGGATGACGTTCTCACACGCGTAAGACAAGGTGTCGAGCGCTCGTGGCTGGTTCCACATCATACCGGCGTGGCGGATGGTGAACTTGATGTCCAGTCCCGGCAGGATTTCGCCAGGACGTTGGAAGGGCATGTAAGGTGTCGTCTGCGCCGTTGCCATAGCAACCATCGCCATGGTAACCAGCATGGCGGGAATTCGTTGGGGTGTCATAGTGAGATGTTAAAGGTATTTTTGAGAATCTGTCAGGTTTAGATATTCGATGAAAACAAAAGGGAACAAGAAAAAGAATACACGATAAGAAAACACAATCAGGACTGCATTATCATTTCGTGTCTACGAAAGCACGAGGCAAAATCACGTAAATAATTATGGCAACTTGGATGACGTATGATACTGCTGCTTGCCTCCAGGTCTATTTCATATACAGTCAAACCTGTCTATAGCGACCACTCAAGGGACCTGCGAAAAGTTGTCGCTATAGGCAGGTGGTCGCATTAGACAAGTTGGCGGCCATTTTGGATGTCTGGTCGCATATACCGTATGTCCCCAAAACAATTTCAATTGGACGTTCTGCAACGATAACTTTGAAGATAGTAAATCACTCATAATGCCTTTTGAGTGTATGAAACTATAACTTATTAACTCATGATGTTTTAAAGGGTGGGGGGGGGGGGGGTTATTTTGTACAAAATTCCAAGCTGAGACCAAGTAATTTCGAAATTTTCGAGACCGAGACCAAGTACCTTCAAAATTGAAAACCCCTCTCAGTGGGGGGGGGGGGGGGGGGGGGGTGGTGTCCGTACAAATTTGTTGAAGCCGGGACCAAGTACTTTAAAAATGTTTGAGACCGAGAAATTGGGGCCGAGATCGGGTTTTAGTCGGTCGAGACCAGGTTTGGCTCGGTCCAGACCAGGTTTCAGACGGTCGAGACCAGGTTTTGGTCGGTCGAGACCGCTTAAAAGTAGTATTGAGACCGGCGAAAATTTGAAAAGAGGGGGGGGGGGGGGGGGGTCAAACCCCCAAAACACCCTTTTTTGTCAAATGGGGGAGGGGGGGGCGGGTGTTTAACCCCCCCCCCCCCCCCCCTGGGTACGCCTATGTTTTTCAATCATGTCGTGGGTCCGTTTCTTCCAAATTTGACACTTAGATGCTCTTGGCATCCATATGAATGGAAATATTTTGCTCACAACTGTCAGGGCAACTAACAAATTAATTGAAATTCTGTGCATACCTTTATATCAAAGGTGTGTACTCGTGTGAGGTTATGTTGTTGAAGATGTATTGATCTATACAAAAAACAGCTAAAAGAAAGCCATGAAGAAGGCATCGCTCAAATAAAGTATTTCATGAGTTAATGATTCAATTTCACTATCTAACCATTTATTTTCACAACTTACCAATGTTTCCAAAACTCAGAATTATGATTCCCTTTTACTTCATTTCATTCATTTTTCATTTCGTTATTTAAAAATGAAAGGAATCGAGTAGTCGCTTTCTTAAAGGGTACCACCACCCAAAAATAATATTCTTATAAATGAAAGATAACATCTTCAGAATTCCATTCCATCAACAAGTTCACACAAATATGTTTCCAGAAAAAAAATATATATAATCGGAAAACGCATCACCATTCTAAAGCACGGTCTGAATGTACGACTACGATATTAATTTGTGCAGAGCGAACGAATCGCCCGGGATGCCATGGATGCGTTCCATTGTCTCCAAACGTGTGAATAGCATTTGCGCACTCGCAAACCAGGAACCAGGAAATAGTAGTGGTTCCGTAAGTGGTGGAAATGAATTGCTTTGTTTATAAATTACACAAACCTTTGCAAAATGTTGTGTATCTATTTGATATCACAAAACGGTTCCAAAACATATAATTATGTGTTGTTCTTTACCTGGTGGTCCCCTTTAAAAGATATTTTTGTGCGAGAACACAATGAGCAACCTCGTAAATGAAGTTCAAATTGAAAAATTATCAAACTAGATTTGTACAGATTGTCACACACACATTGCATTACATATAGACGCATGGAACTGGTTTCGGATTTCCGGATATCTCTTCCGTTATAGAGAGATTTATGATTTAATTGTAACTAGATAGCAACTATGCCATATGGGACGCTCATACATCATTCAGTGGACACATACAATTATCATAGGCGTACCAAGTATTTTTTATTTTATTATGTTGGTATACAATTAAAACTGATCAGCAGCCATGCTGAAAGGATCAGTGTACATTAAAGTATTGAACAAGTATTACAAGTTTAATATAAATAATTTACCAAAATTCAAGGTACCAAACTGCGAGTATTATGAGTATTTGTCATATTACATAAATGAAGAAAAAATCTAAGTATACAATGTTATCATCTAAATTATATTTTAACTATATACATGGGATACATAAGACCAGTACTTAATTATTGCGTCCCGGTTTTTAATTAAAACATTACTCAAGAGCAAATATTAAATTTAGAACGAATTCAAAAGAGAGTCCTCAGAATAATATTGGGAGGTGACTATGTAACATTATGCCAATGATCTTTCATTATGCAATTTGACTACATTGGAAGCAAGAAGAAAACAACTTTGTAAACAGTTTGTAATACATTTAAAATTAATGATTGGTTATCAAATAAAAGAGAAAATAGTGCCCTTCCTTACCTTGTTAGGATGTGTTTGAGGGGGGGGGGGTTGTTTAAACACACCCTTCGACTTAAAAATAATAATGTTCTGGATTTTAATACACAGGGAAGAATATTATATTCATGCATTTTTTTAAATTGATTTAATTTTATGAGCAAAGGTTGTAATTTTCCTTTAAGTTTTGCTTACTTCCCCTGTTGTTAGGTGATGTAAGTTAATTTATGCAGTAAGTGATGGCGCAAGAGAGAGAGTCTTTTCAAGCCAGAGAGTCAATGAGTAGACTGTGCCATTGATGACTGATTTTATTAGCATATCAATTGAGAACTATGTGCAGAGAGAGAGAGAGAGAGAGAGGAGACCTTGCCTGAGGTGGCGTGTAGCTGTGTAGCTGAGTGCACTGAGCCTTTTCTTTTGACCAGCTGCTATAGATGTTTTCATGGAAGGGTGATTTTGGACATGCACCTTCCAGTAGATTTATAGGTTTTTTTTGGGTAGTCACATTTTAGATGTTGGTGAGCACAGATGTGCACTTTTGGCAGCAGGCAGCAATTATGTAGTCAAGCTAAGCAGCCATTTTGATTGTGGTTTTGAAACTGTATAATGTGGCAAGAAACAGCCTAATATCAGCAATTTGGGTTCCAGTTATTTCTTCATACCTTATTTGAGGTCAGATACAACTTGTAGACCACCATTTATTCCAGTCATCGATGGCACCGAGGTTGGGCGTGGTTCCAGAGAAGGACTCGCTTTCGGTTATCCAGTTTAGTCACCACAGTCTCGTGGAAGAACATGCAGTCACAGAGCGGTGATGTATATTTGACCAAAGACATTTCTTCATTTTGGATTTCTTCGTTGACGGCCAAGTGATTGATTCGCTGACTTTGAGAGATTTTGAGAGACAATGTTTGGCGACATCTTTTGAATGAACGTTCGGTGTAATGACAGCCTTGTCATTCAAAGACATACAATTCCGTTGAACGGTTGACTTTAAAGGCTTAACACGAAATTATAGAAAGTACTACAGACTCTTTAGTAGTTCTTTCGAATTTGGAAACGGTACATGCTGTACTTCATGTATTGTGTTTTTGGATCTTGTTGTATATACCTTTTGGATTTTGTGAGTAGTTACATTCATGTATGTGTTCCCAAGCTAGAGCTCCAGGAAACAATAGGAGTATGGGTAATTTTGAGGAGGCCATATATTAAATTAACTTTGTTATGGGATCAATACAGGATCCTGTTCACTAATTGAGAATTGGGATTGGACTTTGGGATTCGATTTTTGGGGTTAACGCTGAGATGCATTTGTATATATTTATAGATGAGCTTTGTTTGGGGTGTTGAAACCTTGAAGATAATGTGGGTATTGATGTCATGATCACAGGGCAGGATCATCAGGACAATTGTGTTATGGGGTAGTTGAACATATGAGTGGTAATGTGAAGGTTGTGTATTTATGAAAGTGGGTCAAAGCAGGATCCTTTTCATTTGTGAGTATATTCAACTTATATATTAAGGGTAACCATTTGAGGTTGGATCAACGCAGGATCCTTCTCATTTTAGGAGAGGTTGAGGGGTAGTGGTAAGGACTATTTTGTTTGGGGTCACAAAGAGATGAAGCGGAATAGTAATTGGTTATAAAAACACTTTTGATGCTGAGATTTTGGGTTATAGTATATTTCATCTTCACTACGGTGAAAGATTGATTGAATGATTTTGAACTTTGGTAATTTTTGTTTATTGAACTGAAATAAATTGCATATATTTTGATGGTACATGGCACGAGTGAATAATTCATTATTTTGAGTCTTCCCGTGTGACATTTCTGGGGGCACGTCCGGGAGTTGAACACTCGTGCCATTCGCAGTCACACGGGTATGAACATTTTAGATAAGTGAAGTTAAGGAAGACTTTATAAATGTTATTGTTTTATTTAGGTGAATGCACATAAGGTAATGTGTATCTGACTTCATTTTGGTAAAATTTAGTTAGACAAATAGTAAAGTAAAATTAATTGCGAAAATGGATCTAGCTAACTTAATTGCAGCTGGTGAGAAGTTTGGCTTAAGTGGGGATGATCTTAAGAAGTTTGTTTCCGAGCAACAGAATAGACAAAGAGATGAGAGAGCTGAAATGTTAGAGTTAAAGAAACAGGAAAAGGAAGCTGCAGAAGCGCAGTTAGACTTAGCGCGCGAGAAACAAGTGAAAGGTGAGCCTAGTACGGAAAGTTGGAGATCAAATAAATTACCTCCGTTCTATGAAGATAAAGATAATATTGATGCTTACCTACAACGATTTGAACGATATGCAGAAAGTCAAAATTGGCCGACTAGTGACTGGGCTATCAATCTGAGCGCATTGCTCACAGGTAGAGCCCTGGAGGTTCACGCAAGGTTAACTAGTGATGAAGCTAAAGATTATAAGACATTGAAAAATGCACTTTTGAAAGCATTCCAACTAACCGCTGAAGGATTTCGTTCCAAGTTCTATTCAGGAAAACCCGCCACAGGAGAAACGGCATCTCAGTATGCAAATCGACTTGATAACTACTTACGCAGATGGATTGACCTTTCTGGTATTAAGCAACAGTTCCAGAGCCTAATGGATCTTCTTCTCCTTGAGCATTTCATCAATGGTTGTCATCGTGATTTAGCCATCTTCCTGAGAGAACGACAACCCCAGACTACAAAGGACGCCGCCAGACTCGCAGAACAATACCTAGACGCGAGAGGAAGCGTATTCAGAATGATTCCACCTCAAAGGAACAACCAGGCCAGACAGCCACCACGTGCTGACATTCAAAATGCATTGAGTTGGCCATCATATCCGCCTAAATGTTACAACTGCCACCAGCAAGGACATATTAGCCGAGATTGTCCAAAACCAGTAACCAGCCCCAAAACTTGTTATATTTGTCACAAACCAGGGCACATTGCTAACTATTGTCCTTTCTCTCCCATGAAATCAGCAGGTCTACTAACTCCGGAGGAACCAGAATCGGCACCTTCATCGGGAACTGAACCTTCCGCTTCGGAACAAGAACAATTACAATCTAACCCTCATATGCCGTGTCATTGTCCTGATTGTACTAAAACACAGGTCCGATTTGAAGCGTCGTGTATGATGGTACGAATGCCATCAAATGCAACCAACCTGGACTCCACCGCAGATCATGTCAAATTTAGGTGTGGACATTCTCTACCATTAATGAGTGCTGCATGTACTAATGAACATGTTGTCAGACAAATGCCAGTTACCACAGGGGTAATCCACAACAGACAAATTTCTGTTCTTAGAGACAGTGGGTGCAGTGGGGCTGTCATTAGGCAAGATCTTGTACAGCCAAATCAAATGACTGGTGAAGAAAGTACTTGTGTATTGATTGATGGGACAGTGAAGACTCTCCCTATTGCTATCATTGATGTGAATACCCCTTTCTACACAGGAACCATTCATGCTTTGTGTATGAAAACCCCTCTCTATGACCTAATTTTAGGCAATCTTCCTGGAGTAAGAGGACCAGACAACCCAGATTCAGACTGGAAACCAACTCCGACTTCCGCTTGTGCAGTACAGACGAGAGCCCAAGCCCAACGAGACAGCAAACCATTTCGTCAACTCAAAACTCCGAACGTGATGGACGACATCGTTACCCCAGCAGCCCTCAAGGAAGCCCAGCAGAATTATGAAACGTTGCACCGACTGCGAGAACTCGCCGAACAACATACAGAGAAAGTAATTCACTACAACAATCGATCATCCTTCTTCTACAAAGATGGAATTATGTATAGATCTTTCCATTCTTCAAATATGGATCCAGACACAGTCATCACTCAAGTTGTTGTACCCAAACAATTCCGCAAACATGTCATGCAAACAGCTCATGAAAATCTTCTAGGAGGACATCAAGGTGCGAAGAAAACAACTGATAAGATCCTTTCCAACTTCTTTTGGCCTGGCATGAACGCCGATATTACAAGATATTGTAGATCCTGTGATGTATGCCAACGTACAGTATCAAGAGGTAGAGTTACCAAAGTGCCACTCGGAAAGATGCCCCTCATAGAAACCCCCTTTGAGCGTATCGCTGTAGATATAGTTGGACCAATACACCCAATGACCGATCAGAAGAATCGATATATACTTACAGTCATTGATTATGCCACCAGGTACCCAGAAGCAATTCCATTACCAAGCATCGAGACAGAAAGAGTTGCAGAGGCCCTAGTAAGCATCTTCACCAGAGTAGGGATCCCGAAGGAAATGCTAACTGATCAAGGAACTCAATTCACATCAGACCTCATGAAAGAAGTAAGCAAGCTACTTTCCCTCAAACACTTCACTACAACTCCATACCACCCTATCGCGAACGGTCTCGTCGAACGCTTTAATGGCACCCTCAAGCAGATGCTCAAACGCATGTGCGCCGCAAACCCAAAGGACTGGGACAGGTACATCACACCACTACTCTTTGCAGTCCGAGACTCCCCACAGGAAAGTATGGGTTTCTCCCCATTCGAGCTGCTCTATGGGAGGAAAGTGCGGGGACCCCTTGACATCCTCAGAGAACTCTGGACTGAAGAGGCAGAGACCAGTGAAACCAAATCCACCTACCAGTATATACTGGATCTTCGAAATCGAATAGACGAAGCTTGTCGTAACGCCCACACTCAACTGCAGAAATCATCCGAGAGGTACGCGAAGTACTACAATCAAAAGGCAAGACACCGAGAATTTCAAGTTGGAGACAAAGTACTACTCCTCCTACCAACCGATAGGAACAAGCTCCTTCTACAGTGGAAAGGTCCATTTGAAGTTATTTCCAAAATCAACTCGATGGACTACAGAATTGACCTCAATGGTAAACCAAAGGTGTTTCACATTAATCTCCTGAAACAATATCTTGACAGAAATAATATTTCTCCCTCTCTTTCAGGTGCTGAGACGGCTTGCACTGCAGTGATCGAATGGGAGGATGATGACACCGACAATGACGACACACAACCGGAACTAACAAACACATCCCTCTTGCAGCCATTTCCACTACAGGCAAAAGAGTCACTTGCTGACGTCACAATTAATCCAGACATTTCTTCCACACAGAAAGAACAGGTCAACCAACTTCTCAACGAATATCAAGACGTCCTGTCAGATTTACCTGGTCGAACATCGCTTGGAGAACACACCATCAAACTCAAAGAAACTGACCGTCTCAAAAGTAAACCTTATCCCATTCCTCATTCTCTTAGAGATACCGTCAGGGAAGAGGTGAAGACCATGCTGTCTATGGGAGTAATAGAGCCGTCAGAGAGCCCCATAGCTTCCCCTATTGTACTTGTCAAAGAGCCAGATGGTAGCAATCGGTTCTGTGTAGATTTCAGGAAACTAAACAAGGTTACTGTATTTGACGCTGAGCCAATACCGGACCAGGATGAGCTTTTCACGAAGGTTGCTCATGCGAAGTTCTTCACAAAAATTGACCTCAGTAAGGGGTACTGGCAGGTACCCATGTCACATGAATGTAAACCACTTACCGCCTTTCTCACCCCAGATGGGCTTTTTCAATTCATAGTTATGCCATTCGGCCTAGTGAATGCTCCTGCCTCTTTCAGCCGATTGATGCGACGACTCCTAGATGGACTGAAGGGAGTTGTAAACTACATAGATGACATCCTCATCTACTCACCTACGTGGGAACAGCACCTAGCTACACTAGCTGAAGTACTCGGGAGACTTCGATCTGCAAGACTGACCGCCCGACCAAGTAAATGCTTCATTGCGCAGACGAGCATTGAATTCCTGGGACATGTGATCGGAGAGGGACAAGTGAAACCCAGACCAGAAAAACTCAAGGCCATCCAAGAAATAAGTCGACCCCAAACCAAACGAGAGCTCAGGTCATTTCTTGGTACGACCAACTACTATCGGAAGTTCATACCCAATTATGCCGCTGTTGCAGCGCCACTCACAGACAGGACCAGAAACGCTGAACCAAACAAAGTTCGCTGGGAAACGAGTCAGGAGAAAGCCTACACTACACTGAAAGAAAAACTAGCAAACCCACCCATTCTTCAGTTACCTGATTTGTCACAAGATTTCCTTCTCAGAACGGACGCATCAGATGTTGGACTGGGAGCAGTCCTACTTCAGACACACCAAGATGAACAATTTCCCGTCGCGTATGCGAGCAGAAAATTGCTCCGTCGAGAGAAAGCATACTCAACCATAGAACGCGAGTGTCTAGCCGTAGTTTGGGCTATCAAAAAGTTTGAAACATATCTGTACGGTAGGCCATTTGTGCTAGAAACGGACCACCATCCCTTAGTCTACATGAACAGTGCAAAACCTGCAAATGGAAGGCTCATGAGATGGATGTTGGCATTACAACCCTACAGATTTCGGGTTGCGGCAATCCGCGGAAGCGAGAATGTCGGCGCGGATGTACTAAGTCGCTTGTAAATTAAAGTAAAACTGTAAATGCATTTCCTCAAAAGGGGGAGTGAAATGTCACAGTGAAAATGCATTTTTTTAAATTGATTTAATTTTATGAGCAAAGGTTGTAATTTTCCTTTAAGTTTTGCTTACTTCCCCTGTTGCTAGGTGATGTAAGTTAATTTATGCAGTAAGTGATGGCGCAAGAGAGAGAGTCTTTTCAAGCCAGAGAGTCAATGAGTAGACTGTGCCATTGATGACTGATTTTATTTGCATATCAATTGAGAACTATGTGCAGAGAGAGAGAGAGAGAGAGAGGAGACCTTGCCTGACGTGGCGTGTAGCTGTGTAGCTGAGTGCACTGAGCCTTTTCTTTTGACCAGCTGCTATAGATGTTTTCATGGAAGGGTGATTTTGGACATGCACCTTCCAGTAGATTTATAGGTTTTTTGGGGTAGTCACATTTTAGATGTTGGTGAGCACAGATGTGCACTTTTGGCAGCAGGCAGCAATTATGTAGTCAAGCTAAGCAGCCATTCTGATTGTGGTTTTGAAACTGTATAATGTGGCAAGAAACAGCCTAATATCAGCAATTTGGGTTCCAGTTATTTCTTCATACCTTATTTGAGGTCAGATACAACTTGTAGACCACCATTTATTCCAGTCATCGATGGCACCGAGGTTGGGCGTGGTTCCAGAGAAGGACTCGCTTTCGGTTATCCAGTTTAGTCACCACAGTCTCGTGGAAGAACATGCAGTCACAGAGCGGTGATGTATATTTGACCAAAGAAATTTCTTCATTTTGGATTTCTTCGTTGACGGCCAAGTGATTGATTCGCTGACTTTGAGAGATTTTGAGAGACAGTGTTTGGCGACATCTTTTGAATGAACGTTCGGTGTAATGACAGCCTTGTCATTCAAAGACATACAATTCCGTTGAACGGTTGACTTTAAAGGCTTAACACGAAATTATAGAAAGTACTACAGACTCTTTAGTAGTTCTTTCGAATTTGGAAACGGTACATGCTGTACTTCATATATTGTGTTTTTGGATCTTGTTGTATATACCTTTTGGATTTTGTGAGTAGTTACATTCATGTATGTGTTCCCAAGCTAGAGCTCCAGGAAACAATAGGAGTATGGGTAATTTTGAGGAGGCCATATATTAAATTAACTTTGTGATGGGATCAATACAGGATCCTGTTCACTAATAGAGAATTGGGATTGGACTTTGGGATTCGATTTTTGGGGTTAACACTGAGATGCATTTGTATATATTTATAGATGAGCTTTGTTTGGGGTGTTGAAACCTTGAAGATAATGTGGGTATTGATGTCATGATCACAGGGCAGGATCATCAGGACAATTGTGTTATGGGGTAGTTGAACATATGAGTGGTAATGTGAAGGTTGTGTATTTATGAAAGTGGGTCAAAGCAGGATCCTTTTCATTTGTGAGTATATTCAACTTATATATTAAGGGTAACCATTTGAGGTTGGATCAACGCAGGATCCTTCTCATTTTAGGAGAGGTTGAGGGGTAGTGGTAAGGACTATTTTGTTTGGGGTCACAAAGAGATGAAGCGGAATAGTAATTGGTTATAAAACACTTTTGATGCTGAGATTTTGGGTTATAGTATATTTCATCTTCACTACGGTGAAAGATTGATTGAATGATTTTGAACTTTGGTAATTTTTGTTTATTGAACTGAAATAAATTGCATATATTTTGATGGTACATGGCACGAGTGAATAATTCATTATTTTGAGTCTTCCCGTGTGACACCCTTCCTTACCTTGTTAGGATGTGTTTGAGGGGGGAGGGGTGTTTAAACACACCCTTCGATTTAAAAATAATAATGTTCTGGATTTTAATACACAGGGAAGAATATTATATTCATGCGCGCCTCTATAAAGAAATGTGCGTTTAAGAAATTCTGTTTTTGGTTTTGGTAAAAATAAATTTCCTTTTGATCTTAGAGAATAACTATATTCACACAATTGAAAGGATCTTTTTAAATAAGGCGAGTTAACTCATGTGTTGCCTTATATACCTTTGAGTTTAAATGAGAATTTTGCCTTGCTGATAATGATTTTAAACCAACTCGATCATGCAAATCTATAATTGACATATGTCTGTTAGGGCTAACCCCTAACATAATTCGGCAAGCTCTGTTTTGGAGCTTCTGCAATAAATCAGTGTGTTTAGCACAGGTCGTTCCATACACCAAGTCTCCATAGTCAAATATTGGAAGAATCATTGCATTATACACAATTTTCAAGTTAAAACAATTAATATTATATCGTAAACGAGATAGAAGACCTATCAATTTACTAATTCGAATACAAATATTTTCAATGTGTAAATTCCACTTTAAATTTGAATCAAGTATCATACCAAGGTACTTTGTAGACTGCACATATTGTATTTCCTTGTCATTGAATTTTAAGTTTAAATGATTACATTTATGCAACATCTTATTAGAACCAAATAACATACTGACCGTTTAATCGAAGTTAAGGCTCAGTTTAGAATTACACAGCCAGCTATATATATTCAGTAAGTCGGAATTAATTGTTTCTTCTATAACATTTGTGTCCTTGTGAGAAAAATACATCACTGTATCGTCTGCATAAAAATGTACATTACAATGCTTTATGTGTTTCACAATATCATCAATATATAATAAACAAAAGTGGCCCTAATATCGAGCCTTGAGGGACACCGTAATCTATATCCATTTCTGTAATTCTGAAATAATGATTAGATAGAGCGAGAATCAACAACTATTGAAAAACTGCTTGTGTACATAAGTGCAAGCATTTTTTACAAATTTGTTTACGGCTAGTTCAAAAATTAATAAATAATTATATTGTGGGGTCCACCATTACTACAAATTACTATGTTTGTGGATATTTCAGGCTTTTTCAGCCATTTCTGAGCCGATATTGATCAAATAAGGTGTACACCGTCGTTGAAATTGTATGCTCTTTCCAAGTTGACCCTCAGTTTTTCATTATTTCAAAGAAACAATATGTTCTTGTAGCGCCCTCTATACCAAAACTTATCTATCCATTTTGAAATTAAACATGTCGAATATAAAGTGATAACATTGTTAAACTTTTATTCTTTCATATTATTCCAATTGTAAATTAGTGTTTATTTTATCAAATTTAATTGTATTAAAATAAAACGCAAGACAAAACAAGTATTGGAAATTATGCAAATTCTCACAATCTTTGCCATTAATGGACGCGATAATAAATAAGGCAATAAAAGCCAACAACGGGTAAAATATAATGATGCAGAGACATTCCAGAGATATGACAATAAAGAATATCAAAATAGTATGCGAGATAATTAATATAATATACCTAGTGGGTATATAATAAATATATGAGTGGATAATTATACAATAGATAGTATTTCAATATATAAACTATTAATGAAAAAAAAAAGTATGAACAAACAAAATGGATGCATATAATACGAATCTTTTATGTTTCTAAACAAAATAATTGAAGGATAAAGTTTATTTAGAGCATACAGAGCGTATCAAAAAAAGCGTTACACTTTTGAATTTTTTTTTCAAAATTACATTTTTATATATTTAGAAGATTTGTTCATGTCGATGGATGCCCAAATGGTCTCATCTATCAAGTGCCACTAACAAAACAAATTTTCGTTCACGCTTGGGCGAACACTGACTGTTTTTGTACAGAGTGTCAAAAATGGCTTGCGCCTATTTGAAAGAAGAGGGACAATTAAACCAGCAGACCGAATAAGTACTCCCATTCAAACAAATTGCTCTTTGCCATGAATTTAAGATTATTTTATGATAGTGTAATCATTTTGTGGCAATTTCTATCATAATTTAAATTTTTGTTTTGGCAAAACACCATATCAAACTAAGATCTGTATGCCTATCGCCATCAAGACATCAAAAACTGATTGGACAAAATGTAGGGGTGGATAGGACATAGTATGCTGAGAACGAACATAGATGCCATCACAAGAACAGGACTTAACTGGAGATCTCACCCATAAGTACGGAGACATTTGGCAACTCAAAATAAATGTCATGTAAACGTTACCATATACCAAGTTATAACGTACGGGTGAATGCTCCAAGTAAATAAAGTTGAGTTTGAAAAATGTAAGGGATTACATATATATATAAATATTAATTATAACATGAGTAATAATGTTCCGTTAATGAATATATTTTTACGGCTCCACGACGCCTCCAAAACCATCGGTTAAACTCGTCAAAAATGGCCTAAATGTTGAGCAAAAGAGTACGACACATCACCGTGTCCATTAGTGAGAAAAACTATTATATTTTTAGTTTAAAGTAATTCAAAAAAGAGGAGTGCGAAACTGCAGTAGCGCAGTATAATATTATTCGGAAATTAAGGCTTACCTTTCATGCCTTAGAAATGCGAAGGATCAGCAGAGAACAGAGTCCAATTAACACAGACTAACGTCGAGAGTGAAAATGAACCGTTAGAAAAGTTGCAGGCAAATTAATACAACATTTTGAACTACAAGTATGCAATTTATTATAATAATTTATTCCTTAGCTCGCCCACAAAAATTAAGTCACGCAAATTCAATTGCGCCCGGTGACATCCATGGCTGTTTAAAGTATGACAGGCATCTCGTGTCAATTAAACTGAGATCCATAAATATGTACATGTAGTGACATCGAACATAGTTTGCTCTTAACCAATCAGAGAGCTGGAAATCTAGTCGACGTACTTTCCTGTACATTAAACACCACACATTTGCCTTAAAGTGCACTTCGTACGAGAACCCACACGTGCAATTTATAATGTAACATGAATTTGTTAATGTACAACATAAATGCGACTTGTAGCAAGACATTTTTAATATAGATGCCCAAAATGTACAACGCGACAGATGAATACTTGTTGTACCTATAACCATCTTTGTATTAATTATGTTCAACATAATTGATTTTAAAATCACCCGCCCTGTGGAAAGCTTTCCTGAGGATATTCACACAATGAAATGAAATGTCCATTTACGAGTGCTGTGATCAGTGGTGTAGACAGGTTCTTTCACCTGGGGGGGATGATTTGCCGTTCAATTCACCGGACCAAGACTAATTTGTTCGCGGCCGAGACCACCTGCCCAAATATTTTGAGACCAAGGCAATTGCTTAGAAGTCCTCTCAAATAAAGTTTATTCTGCCGTTAAAATTGCATGTTCTTTCAAATTCGACACTCAGTTTTTCATTACCTCACAAAAAATGGTGTTGTGCAGCGCCCTCTCTACCAAAACTGAACTACCCCTTTAATATCTGTACAATATCATGCACAAATAAATATGGTTACACGTATAAATGTGAGATATTGAGGTAGAGGGAAAATCTAAACCGATAGTATTGCAGGAATGTTAACTATTATATGCCTTGACAATAGCACGGGCGTCGATCGATCTGTAATTGATACTTATTCATCTGAGGGGGGGGGGGGGGGGGGGGGTGATCTATTCATTCATCCTCCCTAATGAATAGGTATTACATCGACGCCCATAGACAATAGTTACGCTTACTAACAGGATCCAGTATTTATTCAGTATTGACATAATGCAAACGCTAAAAAAGTGCATGAGAATAATGTTTGTTTTTTCTACGTGAAATAGACTGCCGAATAATGAGCCAAAATTCAAAGTCATTTACAAACCCATTGTCATATTCTTGTACACTGCTAAAACGATCAATGAAGACATTCAAATTTAACATTACAGTCATAAATATCAGTATAAAGAAAAAGAAATTCGGAAAAACCGAAACGAATTCCTTGCGTCTATTGGTGATACGGATACAACCAGAGATGTGAGAACTGCTAGAGTTTTAAATCAGTTGCGTTGATTTTGACAATGTTACTACATGTAGATTCAGACAAGGTTACTCTAGAACCATACATTGAATGTACGTGGTCGTGAGATAGAGTTCATTCATTTAAGACAATGTAAATAATGGTTAAAGCATTAAAGTTTAAATGCCAATGCTAGCAAACGTAAATAACAAATCACGGATACTTTGTGGAAACAAAATTAGATAAGTGTTGATTAAGAAACAAGCTAAATATAAGAAATAAAACAAAAATTAACACTTAATAGGCACCGTATACGGTGGAGTTTCTGTGGAACATATTGCCTGTAATACATGTATCATGTATTGTGTACTCCCATAGATAGTCATGTGAATGATATTTATAGTCATAATGATAACGTTCCAGTCAGCATGAACCTCATCATAATATTTAAAACATGTGTTGTACATAGTTTACATTCCAGATGAATTATATAGCCGGTCATATTGTCGACAATACAATCAACAGCTTCCTAATTTATACAAATCAAGCGTAGTATAAATGCTACGATTGATTTACGGCGTTGTGAATGTTCAGTGTTCATACCTCAACCAAAAAAAGAGTGGTGAAGTGTGACGTCATCAAAATTGTATAGAATTTTCAAATTTGAACTTCATTTTCCGAAAGAGCATACAAAATAATAAAGTTATGAACAAGAGCACTATGACAATGATTGCCTATTGACAACAACAAAAACATTCGGATGGGCATATCTCAGCCAATCCTTATTATATTGTGTTTCTGTATTTGGACATTACTTTGTATGCTCTTTCGGAAAATGTAGTTCAAATTTGAAAATTATTAAAAAATAATAATAATAAATAAAAAATAAATAAATAAATAAATAAATGATTTTCATGACGTCATAGCTTCTGTACTCTATGACAATACCGCCAATCCCAATTTGTTCGTTCATTCGACCTACTCACTCATTCCCCCCCCCCCCCCCCCCTACACATACAGGTTATTCATTTAATTAAACGCCACTGTTTACTGCCAAAGCTTTTGTTATTTTATCTTATAATTTTCCATGATCACGATTTCACCTTCATCCTTTCTTTCTTTGAAACAGGAAAATCTAAACAAATCTAAAACAATACACTACCAGTATGACGCCGCATATATAGCAAAGGTCCGGGTTGGAACCATATAAAATAATTCATTTAATGAACGTGAATATATAATCAGGAAAGACAAGCATTACCACAAAACACAAAAACTATTAACCAACATCCGTTCTCACATGTGAACTTGAGCTTGTATCTGGAACATGAACGATAAGCAGGAAAGATAAGCATAACCACAAAGAATCAACTTTTAACAAACATCCTTTCTATTCGGTTGACCCCCTTTCGTTTGGTTATTTAATGTTTCCAAACTATCAATGTACAGTAAATGGTTGAATGAATTTGCATTAATTAATTTAGCCTTTTGTTTTTAGCATTGAAAGGCAGGATATGTAATAATTTCCCCTTTCCCTCTCCAAAGCGTACATTTATACACAAAATATAAAAATTACACGTTGGCATCTCGCATGTGGAGTTACTCAAATTAAACGATTGTACAAGCGTTTATTTTCTCTGAACCTATAATTCATATTTTACTACAAATATTAATTCTGATACTATTTTATATTGAAGGGGTAGTACAGTTCATTGCAAACTACTTATTACACCACCATGCTTGAAAGGTATAACAAATTACAAACGGCTGAGTAAAAAGCCTGTTATCATTCAAAAAGAGCCATTAAAACACAAGAGGGCGCTCTTTAAAACAGCATTGGTTTGAATCATTTTTCATACAAAATTATGCTTGTGATGTTTTGCTGAAATAATGATTATAATGTATAAAAATATCATTAAAAACTATTTAAAAACCTCTTTTGAAATTGTTTAAAAGGTGTAAGCATTTTTTTGTTTGTTTGTAATAATCACCTAACAGCTGCAGCTTTGGGGCCCATTTCTTCTGCCGTTTATTCTGCCATTGAAATGCTATGCTCTTTCGAAATTGTACACTCTGTTTTTCGATATCCCACACACACACACACACACACACACACACACTGTGAAACACAGTGTGCTCACAATGCAATCCACACAGTGAAACAACGTGATTATAATGTGATCACAACGTGATAAACACTGTGAAACACAGTGTGCTCACAATGTGATCCACACTGTGAAACACAGTGTGCTCAGAAAATGTGATCCACTCTGTGAAACACAGTGCGTTTACAATGTGATCCACTCTGAAACACTGTGTGTTAACAATGTGATCAACATATGAAACACAGTGTGTTCACAATGCGATCCACACTGTGAAACAAAGTGATCAAAATGTGATCAACACTGTGAAACACAGTGTGTTCACAATGCGATCCACACAGTGAAACAAAATGATTATAATGTGATCCACTCTCTGAAACACAGTGTGCTCACAATGTGATCCACACTGTGGAACACAGTGTGTTCACAATGTGATCAACACTGTGAAACAAAGTGATCAAAATGTAATCAACACTGTGAAACACAGTGTGTTCACAATGTGATCAACACTATGAAACACAGTGTGTTCACAATGTGATCTACACTGTGAAACACAGTGTGTTCACAATGTGATCAACTCTGAAACACAGTGTGTTAACAATGTGATCAACACTATGAAACACCGTGTGTTCACAATGCGATCCACACTGTGAAACAAAGTGATCAAAATGTGATCAACACTGTGAAACACAGTGTGTTCACAATGCGATCCACACAGTGAAACAAAGTGATTATAATGTGATCCACTCTCTGAAACACAGTGTGCTCACAATGTGATCCACACTGTGAAACAGTGTGTTCACAATGTGATCAACACTGTGAAACAAACTGATCAAAATGTAATCAACACTGTGAAACACAGTGTGTTCACAATGTGATCAACACTATGAAACACAGTGTGTTCACAATGTGATCTACACTGTGTAACACAGTGTGTTCACAGTGTGATCAACACTGTGAAACACAGTGTGTTCACAATGTGATCAAAACTGTGAAACGCAGTGTGTTCAAAATGCAATCCACACTGTGAAACAAAGTGTGTTCACAATGTGATACAGAGTATGTACCTCCCAATATGCATTATATAATAATGGTTGCTGTTTTTTTTTCATCAAAGTTTTATTAGAGCAATAACGCCTGGAAATGTAAGCACAATAGTTAACAGTTGAATTTATAAACGTAGATCGAGATGAATATAAAAACAAACGCAATAAACGAGCAACAGCGTCTAGATTCACTATTAATTTATGTCAGCCTTTGTATAATTACAATAAATCGGTATAATTTAAATTCGTGAAACACAGTGTGTTCAAAATGTGATCCACTCTGTAAAACTAAGTGTGTTCATAATGTGATCCACTCTGAAACACAGTGTACTCACAATGTGATCAACACTGTGAAACACAGTGTGTTAATAATGTGATCAACACTATGAAACACAGTGTGTTCACAATGCGATCCACACAGTGAAACAAAGTGATATAATGTGATCCACTCTGTGAAACACAGTGTGCTCACATTGTGATCCACACTGTGAAACAAAGTGATCAAAATGTGATCAACACTGTGAAACGCAGTGTGTTCACAATGCAATCCACACTGTAAAACAAAGTGTGTTCACAATGTGATTAACATCACACCTTGGACAGTGTATTCACACTGTGATACAGAGTCTGTACCTCCCAATATTGTATTAGTTTATAAGTTTTAATAAAGCAATAACGCCTGGAAATGTAAGCACAATCAGTTGAATTTATAAACGTAGATCGAGATGAATATACAAACAAACGCAGTAAACGAACAGCAGCGTCTAGATTCACTATTCATCATACAAATACAAACTGGTCCCCCGACATTATTCCAAACATATATTTATAATTATGGATATCTTAGGTGTTTCGGAACCAGTTTTGATCAAACAAAATCAATTCTGTTGTTAATATTGTTGTTGTTTTGTCCTCTAATTTCACACTTAGTTTTTCATTACCTAAACAAAAATGTATTTCTTGAAGCCGCTGCACTTTGTTAACCAAAACCGATCTAATCCTTTAAACTTAGTCTGAAATATATGCGTTGATAACCTAATTTCTCTCCTTTTCTGCTCTTCAATGCTTTATACGATGAATATGATATGTTTGTTGAGGGTGTGGCTGGCTGACTGGCTGTCATCCGAAATAATGTATATATGAAAGGGGCCAGTGGCGTAGGTACGGAGGGGGGTGGGGGGGGGGGGGGAGGGGGGTCCAAATAATGACAAAAGTCAATAGTTACAAAACGTAAGGGGGAATCTCTGAGCCCGAACATAAATGCATGAGGTGAGCCCCCTAAGATTATTCGTGCCCCCAACCAGTAACCACGCTACGCCGCTGCGAGTGCCATTGTGGTTAAGAACCACTTGATTACACCGTGTTTGCATTTGCTTCGTTGTATACAGTTAATCAACCAAATCGATTGTTAGCCAAGCGTGAACTGACTAGCACGTTGGGTTTTCATAAACAATTTTTGAACAAAACGTAATATTTATAACTATATGTTGCCTCCTACGAGTAGTACATGACAATACACCATGATTCGTTCAATGCTTGTAAATAGCATTATGATATTTATTCACCTCGCTAAATTTCAATGATATCCTCTAAAGCACATCTCGAACATGCATCAATAAGACAAAAAATAAAAACAAAATGGTTTCGACGGGATTCGAACCCGAGACCTCCGGAAGCTAGACCGATGCTCTTCCGACTGAGTCCATCTGAAGTTTATTCGTCCCTGAAACCCTCTTAAATGTGCGTGATGGTCAGAAGCTATTATTAACCTGACACAAGCCCGAACGATAATAAATCAACTTAATGATATGTGCGAGGGGTCACCGAAGTGGTACATTGTTTTAAATCAAATGTATTTATCATTTATCATTTATCATGTATTTTTTCTTCTGAGAGATCAATACATCTTTCAACAACAAAACCTCACACGAGTACACACCATTGATATAAAGGTATGCACAGAATTTGAATTAATTTGTTAGTTGCCCTGAAAATTGTGAGCAAAATATCCATTCATATGGGTGCCAAGAGCATCTAAGTGTCAAACTTGGAAGAAACTGACCCATGACATGATTTACAAAGAGCCCCATTCTCCATGACCACTGAGGCAAATCGAATATAATTTTCTGCAAATTGTAGGTAATAAGTTATTGTTTCATACCCTGAAATAGCATTATGATTGATCTATTATCTTTAAAGTTATCTTTGCAGAAAGTCGAAGCCTGCATGCCCATATTTGGTTAGACGAACTCAAGTATGTATGATAGAACGGCTTGCCATAGATTCGTATTAATGCGTACTGCATTCGTGGGTCTAGTCGTGTCCTGTGTGACCAGGCCTTTAAGGTGCAATGGCCTTATTGGCCATTGTTATAACAAAGTGAACTTGGTTTGAGGAAGTAGGTCAAGACCAAGGCGCACAAACCCAGCCTAATATCCACATCCATCAACGTCATGTCAATGAGACGTAGTAGAGCAGGGACAGTACAGTAGGTCAAGACCAAGGCGCACATACCCAGCCCAATATCCACATCCATCAACGTCACGTCACGTAGACATGGTAGATCAGGGGCAGCAGCAGCACAGTACAGCCCTTTCCTGGTAGCCGTTGCAGAAAGAGATACAATCGATTATAAGTTACATTTAATTGTAAGTCAGATCATGTGTTCTATATGCGCTTGTCTGATTTGTTGAAACGCACAAATTGTCTGATTTACAATGAATTGTAACTTACAATTGATTATATATATTTCTGCACGGGGCCCTGCTGTTCCAAATGCGCAAATCTCATTTGATGAAACGTGCAAAATGTTTGTTTGACTTAAGGTAACAGCACACCCCTTTTCAGGACACTGTTCATGCATCTGGGAGAGTAGCTATTCAATTTGTATGGTCGTGGGAACGGCCCCCTGATCACGGTTTATATTGTGTGCGACACACATGAACAACTTCCAACAAACGATTTGCACTGAACTCTGTATGAGCATCACTTTGTGTCCATGGTGTACGTGTATATCACGATATAAATTTGATATTTACACAGAGCGTCCTCGGATTGTGGTAATAGATTTTCTTTTCAAATCGAAAATTGTCTCATATTCACACATATCCTAGTCAAAGGCGCCAATTCATTTGGAAAACACAATGCATCAATAGAGTAAAAATACCTTCTTTTGTTTGTGAAATCTCGTATTTTCCTATTTTTGTTCGAATTTGAAACCGATCGTTGTGTCTTTTCAAATCGAATGTTCACACGTATCTTGACTAGACAAGCAGGAGGTTTGTTGGTTTTCTTTTGTAATGTTTCATTTGATTTATTGAATTTGTCACTTCCGGGTTTTTACAGGGAAATGTTAGAAGCTTGGATAGGTTCAAAAGATTTTTTGTTAAAAGAAACTGGAAGCAGGAATCAAATTGTTTTTAATAATAGATATATTCGAATTAATGGACAAATTTATTATAATGAAACATTATTTTTGAAAAATGTTTATAAAATACATCATATAGTCGATAGCAAAGGAAGAATAAAATCTGTCAAGGAATTTATGAGACTAGGATTAGATAGGTCAGAAATTGACATAGTGAAACAGATTTTTGAAAATATACCATTTATATGGAAACAATTGTTAAGTAGAGATTATAATGTGATGGAAGATACTGCACTGAATTTGGAGTTTCGATTGAGTGGAAAAGATTATTCATTGTGTGATATAACTTCAAAATATATATATGATCATTTGTTAAATTTAAGATTAGAGAAGTCTTTTGCAGTTCGCAACATAGAACACTTATATAATGTCTTTGGAAAAGATAATGAAAATATTTTCGTACGCTCCCGAAAATCCACGCTTAATAGTTCACTAAGGGAATTTCAATTTAAATTACTATACAATCTTATTTATACAAAGAAACACATGTTTACTTTTCATATGGGGGATAGTAATTTATGCTCTTTTTGTCATAAAATGCAGGAAACATATGAACATTTGTTTTACTTTTGTGAAAAAGTAAGAATGATCTGGGTAGACTGCGGTAACGAGTTTGATTTAGAAGAATTAATCAATATAGATTGGAAAGGGGTCCATGTAGGAATCAAGGTTAGTAATGTAGGAAAAGATCAATTATTAAATCATGTTATATTGTTGATAAAAAGTATGATATTTGTTAATAGTAGAACGAAAGATTATCCTCCAACTATAAAAGATATTAAAGATACATTATTGAAAAATAAAGAGGAAGAAAGAAAGATAGCTGAACAGAGAGGAACATTGCAAATTCATTATAGAAAATGGAACACACTCTCTGACTAGGGTATGACACAGAGACACCATGTACAGAGTTCTTACTACCGCCTCCCCCCCCCCCTTTTTTTTTTTCTTTTTCTTTTTATCTTTCTTCTGTTAGTTCGCTATTGTTTCTCTGTTTTACTATAGATCTCTTTTTTTCTCAAACACTATGATTATCATTATATGTATAAGAACAGATTGTATATGTATATGTAATGCTGTACACAATTAGTTTGTTGTACTTATATGAATGATTTGTATTGTAAATTTACGTTGTAAATTTGTTTGAGAGAAAATAAAATACTATTACAAAACAAAAAAAAAATCTTATTTGAATTCGAGAATGCGATGCGTTTTGTTTATTTTGGTAATTTGAAAAGATGTTTTGTACTATATAGAATAAAACAATTGTACAGGATCCAGTAACTAAACGTGCATGACAGGGAGGATTGAGCATTTTTGGGGGGAATCCATTCATTTTAAAGTTCGTCGACACCTATATGATACATGCTACGAAGAAAAAATGTCGGCATTATCATAGTAAAGTATATCAAGGGACTTTGAATTATGTAATGTTCATCGTACCGTGTCAGTGAAAACATTAAGAGGGTATCATTGTCCGTGTACCTTCCAATTGTGAGGTCCCGAATTCGAAATGTCCAGGACCCCTTTGCAGAATTAGATGCAAAATCGATTGTAAGTTACAATCAGTTTTACGTCAGAAAATGTGCGCGTTTCAACCAATCAGATTTGCGCATTTAGTCACATGATCTGACTTGCAAGTAATTGCAACTTTACAATCGATTGCATCTCTTTCTAGTTTACATACGGCATTCGATATATAAACACAATCCGACCTTGTTACCCACACCGCGGAGAGCATTCCAACTAGGAACTTTGTCCAGCTAGGCACATACAGTGTGAAAAGTGAGACCTTGTGAAAAGGAGAGTGTGTTCACATGTTGATATAATTTGATAATGTGACACATTGTTATAAAATGTGTTTTTCACACTTAAGGTGACTGTGTTCCTAACGGTACGATGGCTTATCTTGAATTTTGTATCATCCGAAATATACTGTTATCTAGAAATATTGTAGTAGGCTATATATTCCGGAATCTCATTTTAGGAATCCAGTTTGGTACATGCGTGTATATTATTATTGATACTAATGACAAAAACCAAAGGACTTAAAAGAGGGCACATGAGAAAGCATCGTTACAAAAGACTTTTTTGTATTAGTTAGTACTATACAAATATATAAAATGCAAATCATTTGACAATTATCTATGTCATCTAACATTTAATATACTTACATAGTTTTTAAAAGCCGAGGCACATCATATCATAATTGATAAGTATGACAGCAATTACCATGTATACAATGACTCAAAGTGATCACGTAATCTAGTATTGTCGTAGTAATTGTGCTTAATCAGACGAGGGGTTATAATGAGCATTTACACAATTCAATTTCGTTAAAGTGAATCATGCGTCAAAATGTCATTATACTGTACGTGAATGTTGTATGACCGAGTAATGACCATAATGCAAAGTGATACTTGGTAACTCATTACACTAACTTTGAACACAGTTGAAATTCTTACGTTTTACGGGCGGAAACTTCGGAAAACCGAAGCCTGCATGCCCATATTTGGTTAGACGAACTCAAGTATGTATGATAGAACCGTTAAGGTTCTTAGTAACTTGTACATTTTGACAATGTTACTAGATGCCTTTAAATTGTTGTATTATATTGCTAGAAGAAAAACGATATTCCCTACGAGTTCGTTAAATTGCAGTATATATTTCAGTCAGAGTTATGCCTCCTAAGAGCTAAAACACTTATGATTAACATAGCTAAAGAAAGTATGTTCAAATTCATCAACTAAGTACATTTTTTCTTTCCCTAAAGAAAATATGTGAAGTGAAAACAAATATATATGTAATATGCAAGACTCAATTAAATGCACTTAAGCAATTATTATAGTCGATAAACTAATATTATTCACAAAAGAGTCAGCTACCATCATTACTGCGCAATATACAATAAACATACACATTATCCCGATTTATATATATAAAGAACAACATAAACTAGTCATTTAGTTGTATACACGATAACTAGACCAGTCCTCGTTGACCCGCTAATGTAGGTTGGAGAATTTTGACAATGTTATTAGAACCCTGGAAAACCTGATATTCACAAACGCTATGCTCCACTGAGTCGACTGAAAATAGAAATACTGTAATGCACATAGTTCAATTCGTGTTCAATAGGTTCATTATAGTAATTCAAGTACAAAGATACAACCACAAATACAAATCACTGTAATGATTAATTATTGATATATACATATACAACACTGTATAATGTTTATATTAGGAATGTGAACGTTATTTGCAAATTATCACACTCATGAAGCCAACATTCTAATTGTCTGTTCTACCAACAAGATAATACTCGTCAAGAAGGCACTTGTAAATGTTTGTAAATTGATTCTTAAAACATATGTTGCTCATCATGTGAGTTCATTATTGTGGTAACATGAAAGTTTATTGGTAGAGACTTTACAATAAAAAAGTTGTTTCTATTTAAAAAATAACCTTCTACAAATGTTGCATAGTATGTAACATGAAGCTCTTTCAAATCATTATATTTCATTGTTCGCATAGATAACTTAGTTTTTATTTAGATTTGTGAGTACCTTTTATTCAGTACATTATTTCCCATTTGCTGACTACTCGAACGTGAATTAGGCACTATAATGATTATTTATATTCACTACAAATTACCTAATTATACACTGTATGCATATTATATTACATACATCTTATTTAAGTACATGTTATGTCATTGGTCTTGTATTTGTTTGATTTTTAGTAGCTTTTCTACCAGTTTATGCAGTTACGTACTGTACTTCAAGCGAACAAAAGGCACTATTAATTCCACATGTTAATGATTAAGGCTCATGTACAGTTTGTGACGATGTTTTATCGTTGGGCCAGATATTCCTCACTAATATACAATCAAGTTAGATATTCTTATTCGTATTTCCCTTGTTTCTCAGCCTATTTTACTCCAATAAACTTAGTTTTATCTTAAAATCATAATATACTTCTCCTACGTACTACACTTAATTTTTTATTTCCTCACAACTAAATTAGTAAATTTGTCTTATAAACCAAACCTTTACTATCCCTATAAATGACACTAGAGCTTTATCTGTAAACATAGATGGGTAAAACAAACCATATAAATGCATAGTCAGCACCAATAAAGATGGCCACGCTATTAATTAGATGGTATCCGTCAATCAACATACTAACAAACCTCCCTATTGTATATAAGGTGCTAGATCGGTCAGTGCCCATTTATTTTGAAGTTAATGCGTGTTATGTTACGCAGTGCAGTAACAATGTTATGCTATTGTGAAATTGTTCTGCGTCATATCCGTGTTGTTTTTGTCTTAAGGGTGAATCAATAATAAAGTTGATGTTGATTCCATGAAGGCTGATTAGAGAGGTCAGCAAGGGCGTCGATTTCTTCTCATGGTTGGGGGGGATGATCAGTCATTGCGATTTCTTTTTTACCCAATGACGATGCGGAGCATCGTCCACGAGCCGCGAAGCGGCGAGGCGATTTTTTTGTGGCTATTTTGCTAAGGGGGGGTTTGACCCAATGACGATGCGGAGCATCGTCCACGTGCCCCGTAGCGGCGAGGCGATTTTTTGTGTGGCTATTTTGCTAAGGTGGGGGTTTGACCCAATGACGATGCGGAGCATCGTCCACGAGCCGCGAAGCGGCGAAGTCCGAGCCGCGTAGCGGCGAGGCGATTTTTTTGGCTATTTTGCTAAGGGGGGGGGGGGGAGTTTGACCCAATGTTTGACCTGTGTAGCGGCGAGGCGATTTTTGGGGGGCTATTCTGCTAAGGGGGGGGGGGTTGACCCAATGACGATACGGATACTGTGTGGGTCTGGACACAATGATGGCGTTTTTCTATGCACATCACATTTTCACTTGGCAGCCCAAGGGGGGGGGGGGGGTTTAAACCCCCTAAACCCCCCCCCCCCCCCTCCCCCCGTAGATCCGCGCCTGGGGGTGGGTGTAAGAAGCATTTGCATTTTGGGGCTTGAAATTGTGCAATCTGAAGCATACCTAAGGCATCAATTTCACGTTTTATAAACTTGTTTCTGAGTTACCGTGTTATAGATAAACACAATTAATGAAATCAAGTTTGCAGAAAACCAAAGGGCGGATCGCACTTCTTTTGCTTATGGAGGAATGAGTAAGGACTTTTTAACATAAGACATACGATATAAGAAACTATACACATCAGTCACATACACAACTGGATGCTCAAAGTAACCACACAATGGCACACAATGAGATGAAGAGTTTTCATTTAAACATAAACCACATGTTATGCATTTATTATGTATTACTAAGTAAGTGACTACATGCCAAGTAGTATGTAAGTCAATGCATTACTGTGCCTGATATATGATTGGTTCATTTTATTATGTGAATACAATACACTAGCAGGGGATGGTGTGAAATAAAGGCAGAAAGAAAACTCATAGAGATTAGATCCATGGAATATAACATACAGTATATACTTTTTTCTTTTTTTTTTTACCCTCCCAAATATTGGGGGGGATGATAATACAGGCCATCCCCCCCACCTCAAATATTGGGGGGGATATATCCCCCCCATCCCCCCCGTGATCGACGTCCCTGGAGGTCAGCCTTTCACAACGGAGTGAACAAGGGTATACTTTATCCAAGCTGCAATGTATATCAGTGGTGTCTGTCCGTTCATCTAGAGACTGAGAACCATGACTCCGAGGGACATCAGGGCCGCCACCAAGCGACTCATGGAGGCCGCATTGCTGCCTGCAGTTGTGGTGCTGACGGTGGCTTCAGCTGTGGTGCATAGAGAGAGAAAAGAGGGACAATCCAATGGAACGACAACAGATAATAACCATGAGCAATACTGACCACTCCCAATTTAATATAATGTATATGACTCTCTCATACAACGGACTCAACTAATACCGATTGAACAAAATTCTCTGAGGATGCTAGACACAAGATACACTGACGGGATATGCATCTGGAAACCCTTTCAGAATATACCTATTGACCAAACAGTGAAAATGACACTAGAGGACTGAGCCAAAGATATTTGGTACCCAGAGGGAGAAGAAGAAATTCCTCCAAAATTAAAAACAAATTATCGCTAACCAAACGCCTGGTATTTGGTTGTTCACTAAAAGGCTGTTAACTGACCGTTTAATTATGGCACGGTAAACGTGATGAACACCACAGTACCATAAAGCATATACAAATAAAAAAAAAATCAAAATGGTTCAGTTAATTGGTATCATTTCAACGCAAGAGTTGTGAATTATGATGCTCTCTTATTGACATTATTTTCTTCGGGGGATCTCAAATTATGGTTGAATGTATGCCAGTGATGCAAATTAATCCCGTTTAACCAACATTTACTAGTACTTACAGGATTCAAAGCTGTTGCCCATGTAATCGCATATCTCATCGATGCTGCTGAACCCCGTGTACTGGTTCAGTCCTTCTCCGGAGATGAAGGCATCTATGTCTACTCCGGACTCTGCTGGAAACAGGCGCCTCAGTACGGCGATGACGTCATTCGTGTACTGCTTGCAAGGAGCAGCTACGGTGAAGAGCTCGATTAGCTTCGTAACAATTTTCTCTGCAAGCGCCTTCCGTGCAGTTACTGGACAACCAAAGAAACACAAAATAGTTAACATTGTCATAGGAAGCTCGTGAAATAGGCAGTATTATTATGGAAAGAATTAAGGCAATGCTCTCAATGCACGCACAGTGATTTGGAGACACCGGTGTAGAATATATATTCGCTGGGAAAACTGGGATGATGTGTTGTTGTCTACGACGGTTATTAAAATATTCGTTTTAGTATGCAGTCACTCTTTGGGAATACAATCTTATTAATATGTTTAATGTATTTTATCTGTGGAATTGAAGGCAGAGACATTCGATCAGATGAGTTATTAAAAGCTGCTGATTGTTACTGTAACTTGGTAAAGAAAGAACACATAACGTATAGTATCAGTGGCGTACCAATATTTTGTTCAAGGGGTGGGGGGGGGGGGGTGTCGGTAAAGATTATTTAAAGGGAGGGGGTGTTGGTGAAGAATTGTTGAGGGGGGTGTCAGTGAAGTACTTTTTAGGAGGTTGGGGCCGAAACCACTTGTTTTACGGGGGCCTAGACCATTGTTAATGATGGTCGAGACCATTACAAATTGGCCTCGAGACAACTTATATTTTGTAAACAGAAGGGGGGGGGGTTTCCCCCCCCCCCAAAAAAAATAAATAACACAGCCCTTCTTTCATTTACGGGGGGTGACCCCAGCCCCCCCCCCCCCCCCCCCCGGGTATGCCTATGCACAGTATATTTTGCCAACTTCATAGAAATAATACATGTAGTATAAAAAAAAATGACTGAACGTAAAGATGCTCGTTAAAAAAGGGCACAATCTTTAAATTTGTATAAATCGTTTCATGTGTTGAAGGGTCAAAAAATCCTTTCCTTTTGACTTACTGAATGTGATGAGAGCATAACTTAAGTCATTGCTAGTCATTTTTTTACTCTTGAATATTCTCGATTACATTGAAAGCAGATAACAGTGGTCCGTTAAATCTTGATTATTGTTGTAATCGGGAAAAATTCAAGTCTTGAATATTCCCGATTACCTAAAAAAAATCAATAGGTGACAAGCAATGACAAGAGTTATGCTCTCATCACATTCAGTTTGTTAAAATGCTTGGATTTCCTGCTCCTTTAATGAAAATCGTCAAATAAGTACAAATTATTACCCCCTGTTGTTATAGCGCTGTCGATCTCTACACAAAGCGCTGCGTGATCGGAAAAGCCCACGGAGCGTGCCCCTATATCGGCGATGTCATTGAATATGTCTGATTGGTTTCCCAAGGTTGCGATGAGGTCGCTCCACTCATCGCAGAAGTAGGTCTTCGCCAGGTCGAGGTAGTATCTGGATTGTGAAAAGAAAGACATTTGGGTTAAGAACTGTGATGGTACGGATGAGAACCAAATAGGTTGCAGCAGGAACGGGAGGGAGGGGATGCAGGGGGCAGGCTTCTTAGACGTTGTTAGTCGATAGATCAAGGATATAAAGTCAAACCTGTGTATTATAGTGATTATCAACGGGATACAACACAAGTGGCCACTTTAAACAGATGAAATCTTGAATGGGATTCATAACATTTGTCTATGTTGTAGATATCCTTTGGATGACAATGTGTGCAGTTTGGCTGCTATATTTTGCCTGTACCTGTTATCATTTCAAAAGGAAATTATCAAATTAAAACCATATACAATGCTATAGAAAGAAAAAAAGAAAGGTGAAGAAGGAAAGGTAGGGATGACATGGTTGAGGGGTAGGATACTGAGGGACACACCTTTGTCAAGCAATGCATCCTTGTCAGAAGCAGTTCTTTGCTAGATCCCCGGGCATGATCGAGGAAGTAAGTGTTCAGATTTTTAAGGGAAACCAAATTGAGTTAGAAACAAAATATTAACGAATGAAGAGCGGAAAGGAAAGGATTGACAGAAATTTGAGAAGAGTACCCTAATTACCAGGCAAGCCTCCCCCAATAAGACGAAGTACATGTTTTATTTTTGAAAATAAAAATAAATCGAGTTAAAAAGAATGACGATATACATGAAACAAACGAAAGCAGAGCAGTACCAAGGAAGGTGAGAAACTTGGATGTAGGTAGGGAATGGTCGAGAGGGGGGTCGGGCTGGGTGAGACATTTGTTCCTACTATTTGTCTTCTCATTAACATCGTACGAGGCGGGGGCTTGATCTGTAGCCCCCGGTATATAGTTTTAAAAACGGATTGCTGGCAAATACTTTTATAATTGGAAGAATCCATGTGATATGTCGGGCAATATTGTGAAATTTGAACTCAATTATCGAGTAATATTTCGGACATATTACCTTGGACAAAGCCATCAAATATAATGTGGGCATTATGTGGGCATAATGTGGGCATGTCATTTAACAACTCTGAGCTGTATTCAGCAAGATTGGCTCAGCCCCAGTAAAAACTGAACCTTTAAAACGAAGTGTGTAACATGAACCATTTACCCGCTCAAGAGCTCCTTCGTGAAAGCGACCACCTGGTCTGGCACAGAGGGGAGCAAGAACCGTTCGGCGACCCCGCAGATGATGTTGGAGTTATTTAGGATGTCCGGGTTCGTGGGATCCACATTGTAAATGAGTTTGGTCGCGTTGAGGAGAGACGAAAGAAGCATTTCTCCTATTTCATCGTCCATTCCGCCACCTGTAAACAAAAATAACACTTTTTATTTTAGTTGTAAGATGTGATTTATAAGGATAACCTGTAAACGTGTTAACTTTGTGTAAATTGTTATCTAGTATTGTAAAATTAGATAATGTTGTTATCGTGTAATTGTAAATCATATGCGATTGAAAATGTTCCAAGTGAGCCCTTCACAATTGATTAAGTAGAGGCCACATTAAAACTGTTAGGCATCAATAAGACAACTTGTGCTTTAAACAATAAATGAAGCATGGTCAGAAGGTAAAACTCCGGGGGCTCTTCACTCCAGTGTTTAAGAAAGGAGACGTAAGTATGTATGTATACATTATGTTTGAGTGGGCGTGTAGTTTATATGCGCATCTGTGTTGTATGTGTGTATGCGTGTACATTTGTGTGTGCATACTATGTGTGCATAGTTATTTTGGGAATATGGGAATTAAAGGAAAAGGTTTGTTAAAAATATATGACATATGTGTAGTAATGTCAGATAAATATAAGGAGGGAAACTTTATGGATATAGATATTTCTAAATATGATATTGCTTTGAAATTGGTAGAGAATGTTGAATCTTTGTTTGATTTGAAATCAAGGAAAGTTTATGAGTATTTTGTTAAGCAACTGCAGAATGATTATGTTTTACAGGTAAGGGACGGGCATACTCATTTTAATTTTATTGCTACGGAATTGATTGATATATTTTTGAGAGTTAAAAGCTCCATCCTTTGTAGTAAATTGCGGGAATTCCAATTTAAATTAATACATGGGGCGGTGTATACAAATGAGAATTTCTTTAAGTTTGGTTTTATATTAGATAATTTATGCTCTTTTTGTAAGCAGCAGGTTGAAACATATGAACACTTATTTTTAAATTGTCAAACAGTTAATAAGTATTGGGAAGAAGTAATAGGGCATTTACATTTATTTGAAATTGATTTGAGGTTATGGGTCGATATATTTCTGGGGCTGTCAGGGAAATCCTCAAGGATAAATATATGCAATTATATAACTTTTTTTATTGAAACGTATTATTTTCTCTGCAAGGTCACAAGGAATAATTACATCTTTAGAATGTACAGTAAAATTGATTGTTGATTATAGAGAAAAGGAAAAGAAAATAGATATTAAGAGAGGTAAATTAGGCGTCCATTTGCAGAAGTGGGAGGAGTTAAATAATGTTTTGCCTCTAATGTGGAAGTGTTATTTTATTTATTTTAAGTCTTGATAAGGTTTCCCCTCTCATAATAAATTTCCAGGGAAGGACATGGAACGTTAATTTTGTTTTCCTCGTCTCAACGTCCCTCTATAAGTTTTGCTTGATTTTAGATTGATGGACTGTTCTTTAAAAAAATAAAAAATAAATGGCGAACAGGTGCCGATACTGTTTTGGTGCATGCGCGGTGATGCGTTTCGGGAGGCGGGGTGCGTTGGGGGCGGGCATTGTTCACAAACAATGCCCCCTCCCCCCAATGCATGTGTTTTCTGAGCCTATTGTCGAGCCTGGTGTGTTGCGTTGCGGGCGTCAGAGCTGTGTGTATGTGTGTGTGTGTGTTGATGTGTGCATGTATGTGGGGGGGGGGGGGGGGGTTGGGGGGAGGTAGGGTGGTAGGGGCAGGGGGCGTATCAAGTTAATTGTAAATTTGTTTCCTTTTCCTCGACCTTACGCAATTAAATGTTGCTTTTAAGTATCGTTTTTTGTTTTGTATTAAACGCCACTGTTTACTGCCAAAGCTTTTGATATTTTATCTTATAATTGTCCATTATCATGGTTTCACCTTTATCCTTTCTTTCTTTGAAACAGGAAAAACTAAAAGATACACTACCAGTATGACATCGCATATATAGCAAAGGTCCGGGTTGGAACCACATAAGATAATTCATTTAAAGAACGTGAGCATATAATCAGGAAAGACAAGCATTACCACAACACACAAACAATATTAACCAACATCCGTTCTCACATGTGACCTTGAGCTTGTATCTGGAACGTGAACATATAATCAGGAAAGACAAGCATACCTACAAAGAATCAACTTTTAACAAACATCCGTTATATTCGGTTGACCCCCTTTCGTTTGGTTTATTTAACTGTCATCGGATCCGGAGCTTTTTTCTGGCATGCCCCAAAAGGTTAATTCTTTTCACAGGCGTTTAACACTATGTATATTCCCAATAGTATCATGGAATAACATATTTTAAATATGCATATAAATGTATTATACACTGTTGCTCTTAAAGTTAGGAAATCTTTTTTTTTTTTGCGTCTAATGAAAAATTTTGAGAAATTAGTAAGACAAAAAAAACAATGATTAAATAATGTTTCCAAACTATCAATGTACAGTAAATGGTTGAATGAATTTGCATTAATTAATTTAGCCTTTTGTTTTTAGCATTGAAAGGCAGGATATGTAATAATTTCCCCTTTCCCTCTCCAAAGCGTACATTTATACACAAAATATAAAAATTATACGTTGGCATCTCGCATGTGGAGTTACTCAAATTAAACGATTGTACAAGCGTTTATTTTCTCTGAACCTATAATTCATATTTTACTACAAATATTAATTCTGATACTATTTTATATTGAAGGGGTAGTACAGTTTATTGCAAACTACTTATTACACCACCATGCTTGAAAGGTATAACCAATTACAAATGGCTGAGTAAAAAGCCTGTTATCATTCAAAAAGAGCCATTAAAACACAAGAGGGCGCTCTTTAAAACAGCATTGGTTTGAATCATTTTTCATACAAAATAATGCTTGTGATGTTTTGCTGAAATAATGATTATAACGTATAGAAATATCATTAAAAACTATTTAAAAACCTCTTTTGAAATTGTTTAAAAGGTGTAAGCATTTTTTTTTTTTTTTTAATAAGCACCTAACAGCTTTGGGGCCCATTTCTTCTTATCCCACACACACACACACACACACACACACACTGTGAAACACAGTGTGCTCACAATGCAATCCACACAGTGAAACAACGTGATTATAATGTGATCCACTCTGTGAAACACAGTGTGCTCGTAATGTGATCCACACTGTGAAACACAGTGTGTTCACAATGTGATCAACACTGTGAAACCAAGTGATCAAAATGTAATCAACACTGTGAAACACAGTGTGTTCAAAATGTGATCAACACTATGAAACACAGTGTGTTCACAATGTGATCTACACTGTGAAACACAGTGTGTTCAAAGTGTGATCAACACTGTGAAACAAAGTGTGTTCACAATGTGATACAGAGTATGTACCTCCCAATATGCATTATATAATAATGGTTGCTGTTTTTTTTTCATCAAAGTTTTATAAGAGCAATAACGCCTGGAAATGTAAGCACAATAGTTAACAGTTGAATTTATAAACGTAGATCGAGATGAATATAAAAACAAACGCAATAAACGAACAACAGCGTCTAGATTCACTATCAATTTATGTCAGCCTTTGTATAATTACAATAAATCGGTATAATTTAAATTCGTACAAATTAATAAATACACGTGCCACATAAAATACATGTATACGCCAGCTAGTACGTCACTATCACACCCGCAATAGATCAGCACACCGTGACTGCATACCTCCAACACAACTTGAAGGGCAGGAGTATTTATTTTCTAATTCGTGTTAAAGGTAGTGTCTTTTGACATGCATCACATATCTCAGGAAAAAAATAAAATTAACCACATACAATTTTCAAGGTACTGCCTGTATAACAATGGACGTGATTAGAAATATATATATTTGTATTAGTTTCTGTTTAGATCAAGTTTATTTTGCCTCGTCTCTGAAAATGTAAACACAATTTGAAGGGCAGAAGTAATGATTTGTTATGTGTGTAATTTCATTGTAAACCTTTGATGTCGCAATGTAATCCACACTTTAAAACAGAGTGTGTTCACAATGTGATCCACAGTGTGTTAACAATGTGATCCACACTGTGAAACAATGTGATCAAAATGTGATCAACACTGTGAAACACAGTGTGTTCACAACGTGATAAACACTGTGAAACACAGTGTGTTCACAATATGATCCACTCTGTAAAACTAAGTGTGTTCATAATGTGATCCACTCTGAAACACAGTGTACTCACAATGTGATCAACACTGTGAAACACAGTGTGTTAATAATGTGATCAACACTATGAAACACATTGTGTTCACAATGCGATCCACACAGTGAAACAAAGTGATTATTATGTGATCCACTCTGTGAAACACAGTGTGCTCACATTGTGATCCACACTGTGAAACAAAGTGATCAAAATGTGATCAACACTGTGAAACGCAGTGTGTTCACAATGCAATCCACACTGTAAAACAAAGTTTGTTCACAATGTGATTAACATCACACTGTGATGCAGAGTCTGTACCTCCCAATATTTTATTAGTTTATAAGTTTTATTAAAGCAATAACGCCTGGAAATGTAAGCACAATCAGTTGAATTTATAAACGTAGATCGAGATGAATATAAAAAGAAACGCAATAAACGAATAGCAGCGTCTATATTCACTATTAATTTATGTCAGCCATTGTATAATTACAATAAATCGGTATAATTTAAATTCGTACAAATTAATAAATACACGTGCCACATAAAATACATGTATACGCCAGCTAGTACGTCACTATCACGCCCGCAATAGATCAGCACACCGTGACTGCATACCTCCAAACGCACATAGGCACATACCAATCGTAAGGTCCCGAGTTCGAAATGTCTAGATTATGGCCATCAACAATATTCGCAGTTGCTGCTATGAACGTGTACAAAGCAGTGGCGTATATCTGTTCTCAGAAGTGGGGGGGGGGGGGTGGGGGGGGGGGGGGGGGGTGATCATACAAATACAAACTGGTCCCCCGACATTTTTCCAAACATATATTTATAATTATGGATATCTTGGCTGTTACGGAACCAGTTTTGATCAAACAAAATCGATTATGTTGTTAATATTGTTGTTGTTTTTTCCTCTAATTTCACACTTAGTTTTGTATTACCTAAACAAAAATGTATTTCTTGAAGCCGCTGCGCTATGTTAACCAAAACCGATCTAACCCTTTAAACTTAGTCTGAAATATATGCGTTGATAACCTAATTTCTCTCCTTTTCTGCTCTTCAATGCTTTATACGAGGAATATGATATGTTTGTTGAGGGTATGGCTGGCTGACTGGCTGTCATCCGAAATAATGTGAAAGGAGCCAGTGGCGTAGCTACGGAGGGGGGGGGGGGGGGGGGAGGGGGGTCCAAATAATGACAAAAGCCAATAGTTACAAAACGTAAGGGGGAATCTCTGAGCCCCCTAAGATTATGCGTGCCCCCAACCAGTAACCACGCTACGCCGCTGCGAGTGCCATTGTGGTTGAGAACCAATTGATTACACCGTGTTTGCATTTTCTTCGTTGTATACAGTTAATCAACCAAATCGATTGTTAGCCAAGCGTGAACTGACTAGCACGTTGGGTTTTCATAACAATTTTTTGAACAAAACGTACTATTTATAACTATATGTTGCCTCCTACGAGTAGTACATGACAATACACCATAATTCGTTCAATGCTTGTAAATAGCATTATGATATTTATTCACCTCGCTAAATTTCAATGATATCCTCTAAAGGGCCATTCTTGGTCACGTGTGTGACCCAAAACATGACAAATTTTGAAATGGGATGCTTATATTTCAGTAAGTATGAGACTATAATGATTTTTTACTTCATATGTGACTTGAATATGATGTAGTCTTTCAAACTTAACACAAAAGATTTTATAAGGATTACGTAACTCAATGTTAGAGGTCAAATGGCATGGGTCACGTGTGTGACTTCGCACGGAGCGCTTTTTTCATAACTAAATTTCATTTGGAAAATTCTTTAAAATATGAATAGCTATAATGTTCATCTTATTACCAGAGAAGTACTATACATTTGTAAGTACAACAATAGCAATGAATGAGAATTATATCAAACCGTTGTGTTTTATAGTACTTAATTATGTGGCAACGTCTGGTCACGTGTGTGACATTTTGGGTTGGTCACATGTGTGACATGTACAATATGAATGGAAAAATGGGAATTTTATAATATCGGGTTTAGAAAAGAATGAAAGGTTGAATTTTTACAAATTTGGTATCAACCTGTACAGGAAAGTGAGAAGAATGAGCTTGCTAATTATCCTTTTGATATCTTGATTATTTTCTGAATTATGATTATTAGAAAAATATTGAAATATGTAAATTTATGCAAATGAGTAAAAAAGTTTCATTTTAAACTTCAAATCATGTATTTCATGAAACTTTACACATGGATCATTCTAAAAATATAACAAAACTACACAAAAATAAAACTTCAATTTTTCCGAAAAAGTTTCACTTTTCAAAGAATGGCCCTAAAGCACATCTCGAACATGCATCAATGCGTTCACAATATGATCCACACTATGAAACACAGTGTGTTCACAATGTGATCCACAATGTGAAACACAGTGCGTTCACAATGTGATCCAAAATGTGAAACACAGTGTGCTCACAATGTGATCCAAAATGTGAAACACAGTGTGCTCACAATGTGATCCACAATGTGAAACACAGTGCGTTCACAATGTGATCCACAATGTGAAAGACAGTGTGCTCACAATGTGATCCACAATGTGAAACACAGTGCGTTCACAATGGGATTCACAATGTGAAAGACAGTGTGCTCACAATGAGATCCACAATGTGAAACACATTGTGCTCACAATGTGATCCACAATGTGAAACACAGTGTGCTCACAACGTGATAAACACTGTTAAACACAGTGTGTTAACAATGTGATCAACACTATGAAACACAGTGTGTTCACAATGTGATCCACAATGTTAAAGACAGTGTGCTCACAATGTGATCCACAATGTGAAAGACAGTGTGCTCACAATGTGATCCACAATGTGAAACACAGTGTGCTCACAATGTGATCCACAATGTGAAACACAGTGTGCTCACAATGTGATCCACAATGTGAAACACAGTGTGATCACAACGTGAAAAACACTGTGAAAGACAATGTGTTCACAATTTCATCCACTCTGTAAAACTAAGTGTGTTAACAATGTGATCAACACTATGAAACACAGTGTATCACAATGCGATCCACACAGTAAAACAAAGTGATTATAATGTGATCCACTCTGTGTAACACAGTGTGCTCACAATGTGATCCACTCTGTGAAACACAGTGTGCTCACAATGTGATCCATACTGTGAAACAAAGTGATCAAAATGTGATCAACACTGTGAAACGCAGTGTGTTCACAATGAAATTTACACTTTGAAACAAAGTGTGTTCACAATGTGATTAGTGTATTCACACTGGGATACAGAGTCTGTACCTCCAAATATTTTATTAGTTTATAAGTTTTATTAAAGCAATAACGCCTGGAAATGTAAGCACAATAGTTAACAGTTGAATTTAAAAACGTAGATCGTGATGAATATAAAAACAAACGCAATAAACGAACAGCAGCGTCTAGATTTACTATTAATTAATGTCAGCCTTTGTATATTTACAATAAACCGGAATAATTTAAATTCGTACAAATTAATAAATACACGTGCCAAATAAAATACATGTATACGCCAGCTAGTACGTCACTATCACTCCCGCAATAGATCAGCACACCGTGACTGCATACCTCCAACACAACTTGAAGGGCAGGAGTATTTATTTTCTAATTCGTGTTAAAGGTAGTGTCTTTTGACATGCATCACATATCTCAGGAAAAAATAAAATTAACCACATACAATTTTCAAGGTACTGCCTGTATAACAATGGACGTGATTAGAAATATATATATTTGTATTAGTTTCTTTTTAGATCAAGTTTATTTTGCCTCGTTTCTGAAAATGTCAACACAATTTGAAGGGCAGAAGTAATGATTTGTTATGTGTGTCGCAATGTAATCCACACTTTAAAACACAGTGTGTTCACAATGTGATCCACAATGTGAAACAAAGTGATAAAAATGTGATCAACACTGTGAAACACAGTGTGTTCACAACGTGATAAACACTGTGAAACACAGTGTGTTCACAATGTGATCCACTTTGTAAAACTAAGTGTGTTCATAATGTGCTCCACTCTGAAACACAGTGTACTCACAATGTGATCAACACTATGAAACACAGTGTGTTCACAATGCGATCCACACAGTGAAACAAAGTGATTATAATGTGATCCACTCTGTGAAACACAGTGTGCTCACATTGTGATCCACACTGTGAAACAAAGTGATCAAAATGTGATCAACACTGTGAAACGCAGTGTGTTCACAATGCAATCCACACTGTAAAACAAAGTGTGTTCACAATGTGATTAACATCACACCTTGGACAGTGTATTCACACTGTGATACAGAGTCTGTACCTCCCAATATTGTATTAGTTTACAAGTTTTAATAAAGCAATAACGCCTGGAAATGTAAGCACAATCAGTTGAATTTATAAACGTAGATCGAGATGAATATACAAACAAACGCAGTAAACGAACAGCAGCGTCTAGATTCACTATTCATCATACAAATACAAACTGGTCCCCCGACATTATTCCAAACATATATTTATAATTATGGATATCTTAGATGTTTCGGAACCAGTTTTGATCAAACAAAATCAATTCTGTTGTTAATATTGTTGTTGTTTTGTCCTCTAATTTCACACTTAGTTTTTCATTACCTAAACAAAAATGTATTTCTTGAAGCCGCTGCACTTTGTTAACCAAAACCGATCTAATCCTTTAAACTTAGTCTGAAATATATGCGTTGATAACCTAATTTCTCTCCTTTTCTGCTCTTCAATGCTTTATACGATGAATATGATATGTTTGTTGAGGGTATGGCTGGCTGACTGGCTGTCATCCGAAATAATGTATATATGAAAGGGGCCAGTGGCGTAGCTACGGAGGGGGGGGGGGGGGGGGGGGGGGAGGCCGGGTCCAAATAATGACAAAAGTCAATAGTTACAAAACGTAAGGGGGAATCTCTGAGCCGAACATAAATGCATGAGGTGAGCCCCCTAAGATTATTCGTGCCCCCAACCAGTAACCACGCTACGCCGCTGCGAGTGCCATTGTGGTTAAGAACCACTTGATTACACCGTGTTTGCATTTGCTTCGTTGTATACAGTTAATCAACCAAATCGATTGTTAGCCAAGCGGGACCTGACTAGCACGTTGGGTTTTCATAAACAATTTTTGAACAAAACGTAATATTTATAACTATATGTTGCCTCCTACGAGTAGTACATGACAATACACCATGATTCGTTCAATGCTTGTAAATAGCATTATGATATTTATTCACCTCGCTAAATTTCAATGATATCCTCTAAAGCACATCTCGAACATGCATCAATAAGACAAAAAATAAAAACAAAATGGTTTCGACGGGATTCGAACCCGAGACCTCCGGAAGCTAGACCGATGCTCTTCCGACTGAGTCCATCTGAAGTTTATTCGTCCCTGAAACCCTCTTAAATGTGCGTGATGGTCAGAAGCTATTATTAACCTGACACAAACCCGAGCGATAATAAATCAACTTAATGATATGTGCGAGGGGTCACCGAAGTGGTACATTGTTTTAAATCAAATGTATTTATCATTTATCATTTATCATGTATTTTTTCTTCTGAGAGATCAATACATCTTTCAACAACAAAACCTCACACGAGTACACACCATTGATATAAAGGTATGCACAGAATTTGAATTAATTTGTTAGTTGCCCTGAAAATTGTGAGCAAAATATCCATTCATATGGGTGCCAAGAGCATCTAAGTGTCAAACTTGGAAGAAACTGACCCATGACATGATTTACAAAGAGCCCCATTCTCCATGACCACTGAGGCAAATCGAATATAATTTTCTGCAAATTGTAGGTAATAAGTTATTGTTTCATACCCTGAAATAGCATTATGATTGATCTATTATCTTTAAAGTTATCTTTGCAGAAAGTCTGATTGTAATTTTTCTGGGACATACGGTATCAAAATAAGGACATAAGCAACGTTAGAGTGCGCAATTGGCCTTCAAGTGCCCCCACCCCCCCCCCCCCCCCCACACACACCCCAAAGTAAGCCAAAGCTACGCAACTGGGTTTAAATATAATTCATATACACACTATTTCGCGTGTTACGATTAATGAATGTTTGCGCCTTATAGCAGCGTTGAGGGAGTGTGGGCATCAAGTCCTGATTAATGTTTGCATTTTTCTCTCGTTGTGAATTTGTTTTTTGATATGTTTGCCCCTTCATTCAGGGCACGGATTGCTACAATTGTTCAGATTGGACAAAGATTTGATAAAATTGGAAACCCAACCTTGTGCCATTAAATTTGCTACTTAACCAAAATTGCAGCAGATCATCTTGGTAGCATTTGTATCGATACTTAAATTCACTGTTCGTAAAACCAGTCGTCTCTTTCCCATCGAATGCACGAGAAACATGCCGTTCCGTTTACGTCCACACATCGGGCTATTTATGTGCCTAATATGAAAACGAAATACAGTGGTTGGTTAGAGGCCTGTTTGTATTGGTATGTGCACTACCAGAAAGAAAATAATTATGTAAACATTCTATGCTGACAGTGTGATAAATAGTCTGCGCACAGTGTGGTGATTGCTGACATAATTGTACAAAAAATGTCTGATATAACACATCACCTACAGTGTGTTCACAATGTGATCCCAACCATTAAAATACAGTGTGTTCGCATGTGTTGACATTGTGAAAAGGCAATAATTTGATATAGTCTGCTCATAATGTGATCCACACTATGAAGCACAATGTGTTCACAGTGTGAAAAGTGATGACATTGTGAAAAGGCGAGTATGTTAACATGGTTCACAAAGTGTGTCCACAATTTGATAGATATTGTGCCACATTGTTACTAAATGAGTTTTTTACACTAATGATGACTAATCTTGAATGTTGTATCATCCCAACTATTTAACATTTGTTCTACATAAATATTGTAGTATATTGTATTACGGAATCTTATTTTAGGATTCCAGTTTGGCACATGCATATAATCTTATTGAAACTAAGAACAACAACAAACAAAACAGACTTAAAGAGTGCACATAGGAAAGCATCGTTACTTTATTAGTACTATGCTATTATAAAATCATTTGACAATATTTCTTAATGTCATCTTCGCTCAAGTAAACATTTAATCTACGTACATGGTTACACCGATTTAATCAAATCCGAGAAAATCATCTTATCATTGATAAGTATGACAACATTTACCCTGTATAAAACGACTCAAAGTGATCTAGTAACTATGTTGTAATAATTGTGCCAAAACTGACGAAGGGCTGTAAAGAGTATTTCTCCAATTTGATTTTGTAAGTGAATAATGCGTGCAAGTTTCATTATACATGAATGATATATGACCGAATAATGACCGTTAAAAGAAATCTGATATTTTAAAACTCATTACAGCTATTTTGTACACAGTTGAAAGTCTCAAATTTAACGACAGAGATTTTCGGAACCTGCATGCTAATATCGGTGATACGAATACAATGAGGCATGATGTAACCGCTGGAGTTGTAAGTAAGTTGTGTGTATTTTGACAATGTTACTAGATCTCTTTATTTAATTATTATGCTAGAAGCTAGAATGATATTTCTTACATGTACATTCAATTTCAGTATATATTTCAGTCTAAGTTTTGCCTCTCTAAAAGCTTAGAAATATTGTGTCATATTTAACACTGTTTACAAAAGGACGTACAATGTCAACAAACAAATACGCTTCTCTTTATCTAAAGAAAATACGTAAAGTGAAAAACAAATGTATCCATTATGCAAAACTCAATAAAATGCAGTCAAGCAATATTAATAGTTGATAGAATAATATTTTTCACGCAAGAGTTATGCAAATAACTACACAATTTCTACAAAGTAATATCTGATCTATGTAGAAAAAAATAAACAAGTCATTCAAAGGTATACGCGTTAACTAGACCTCGTTAAATTAAATGAAACGGACAAATATTAATAGTCCACTATATGTAATTATTCAACTTAATGAATATACTTAAGGGGATCTAGTTCCTTTGTTGATGTGTAGAAAAACAGGCAAATGATTAAAAATGTTGTATTTTTATGATCTGATATGTCCCCAGAGTGATGTGTGAACAGTTCACGTTAAATGAATGTCATATGACCGGACGTGCAAAGTGATATTTGCTATATTATTGCACTATCCACTGGAAAATTATGAATCTGAGCACTTCAATTATACGTATCGTTATAACGGAAGAGAAATTTTGAAAACCGAAAGGTCTTCCATGCTTCTATTGGTAATACAAGTAAGTATGTAAAGAAACGCTAATGTAACAAATAAGAGTTGAGGATTTTGACAATTTTACTAGATCCCTATAAGAGAGGAAAGACTGATATTCACAAACTTTATGTTGTCGACTGATACTAATAATAATATGATGCACATAATTCAAATCATGATACATCGGGTCATTATAGTATTTCAAGTAGAAACATACGACGAAAAACACAAATCACTATACTGATTAATCTCTGAATTATATATAACAATGTTTAATGTCGATATCATGAATTTGAACATTGTATGCAAATTAAAACAATCGTGAAGCCAAAATGTCAATTGTCTGTATTACCAACAAGATGATAATAGTAAAACAAGTCACTTCGAAATGTTTGTTAATTGATTCTTAAAATAGATATTACTCACCATGTGAGTTAATGAATATTTTTTCATTATAGCGGTAATATAAAAGTATATTTTTTGCGAAGTTAACTGATTATTTGCTTCCATCTAAAAATGTCCTACTACACACGTTGCATATTATATTACATACATCTTATTCAAATCATCATATTAATTATGTCATTGTTCGCAGAATTAACTTAGTTTTTTTTCTTTTGTTTTGTAGTACCATTTATCACTTGTTTATGCAGTACGGTACTTCTCATTCAATGACAATTCAAGCGAAAACTATATAGGCACTTATTACACACTTTAATTATTAAGGCTCAGGTATAGTTAAGGGCGATGTTTTATCGCTGGCCCTAGATATTTCTCACTGATATACATTCAATGAAAAGCCACACACACTAGATACATGCAGGGTGGGTCAAATGGTTTACTCTCATGGAACACAGTAATGAGTTTGATATTATACGACACTCTCCTTGACTACGGGAACCGAATGGGATGTGTACAACATCTATGGATAGTTCAGAATCTCGAAGGGAATGGATAAAAATGATAGTACAGTACTGGTCAAACTAAATGTTAGTAACGAAAACTTGCACCATGTCATTACAAATTAATAGTTATAACTCTACCATGCCCGAAAGGTAGAAAAACTTGCAAACGGCTAAGTATGGAGTCTTGTATTATTAAAAAAAGCAGCCGTTAAAACACAAGAGGGTGCTCTCTAAAAAAAAAATGGGCTTTAACCATTAACACAAACACAACAATTGTAAATGTGATGTTTTGTTAAGACGATGATTCAATAGAGAGATCATGAACCTCAATTTAAAAACCTCTTTGGCAGATTTTTGAAAACAAGTTTAGGCTTGATATAATTATTTTTTTGGTTAAATCATCGAACAATTAAAATATTATTCCATTGTGAAGGTTGATTAATTAAAGTTCTAGGTCACATTCTCCTTTTTTATAACGAGTAAACAAATAATAATGTTGATGTTGAGTAAAACAAAGGCTGCTGAGAGAGGTTAGCTTTTCACAACGGAGTGGATAACGGTTTCCCTTATCCTGCAATGTATATCAGTGGTGTCTGCCCATTCATCTAGAGACTTAGAACCATGACTCCGAGGGACATCAGGGCTGCAACCAAGCGACTCATGGAGACAGCGGCCGCCTTGTTTTCTGCAGCTGTGGTGTATATATAGAGGAAAGAGGGACAATCAAATGACGTGAGAACAGATATAAGCGTAAGGATTACTAGCCACTCTCAGTTGAATCTATACTCACCATCAAAGGAAGGAATCAACAAAGATTGTTTGCAAAATATTTGTCTGAAGATGCTGGACAAAAGATACACCGACAGGATATGCATCTGGAAACCCTATAAGAATAGACCTATCGACAGAAGGACTGAGTCAGAGATATTGCCCAGAGGGAGAAGAATAATTTCCAAAAAAATGAATAAATTGATCCCTGACCAAATGGCTGGAGCTTGGGCGCTAACCAAAAAGATGGTAACTGACGTTTGTGGATTTCTGGCGGGCCGTACGGTAAATGTGATGAGCACCACAATACCAGGAAGTGTATAGAAACACAAATAATGTGAACATGTTGAAGTTATCTGGTATCATTGAAAGGGAAGAGTTGAGTTTTCTGATGCACTTTAATTAATCTACTTTTTTTTCTGGGGATTTCGTACTATGGCTGGTTGTATGCGAATTGACCAAATTGCATTTGAGCCAATTTGTCTTTTTGCGCTAAAAATGGTAATGGAATGTTTGGCAATCAATCGGTCTACTCACTAACAGTTATGAAATAATAACGATTGGATACTGGCTAGAGTACAATTATATTTGGCTGTGCTATTGTTGGAGGGGTCTGCAGTGGTAAGATAGTGTAGGATCTCTCTATAAAGCAAGTTTTCTGGATATAGTTCTTCCAAGTTGACCTTGCCTCCAGATTCTGATGCCTCAGATACCTTGCACTTTTTTTGCAGTTCCTTATGGTGTCGCAAAACTAAAGGCGTTAGCCTGGTAACTGTAATCGGAGCCTATTGAAGCCATTTGTTGGACTCTGTGGTTGCATCTCAAGACCATAACGATTGAACTCCCATTATGGGTGAACTGATGTTTCGGTGCATTCAATGCTCGCATCGCAATAAAAAAAACATTGCTTTATTAGTTGAATCGCTACAGATTTTGTAAAGTTTCTGTTGATTTGACAAAAGGTGTGAAATCCGAAATTAGGCAATTGGTGGAAAAAACATGTTTAAAGGGCAATGAAACCCAAGCAAAATGTTGCTTTCATAGTCTTGAAGAGATTAAGAAGAATAATCTCTAAAAGTTAGAGCATGATCGGGTAAGAAACAAGAAAACTACGGCTCTTTGAAGATGTCCATTTATTCCTATGGGGAACTCAAATTGGCAACGCACTCTGATAAGTGTGTGGACAACTCCCCATATGTTTTGTACACAAATGTTCCCATTTTTTCAGGTTTCTTCATAGTCACATTTTTCCATTCCCCCAACTCATGATATGTTATGTATAAAAGCATTCTACAAAACATATGTTGAACTCGAACGAAGGGTAAACATACATTTTTAGAAAATTGAACAAAACTGAAATTTTGTGTACAAAATGTATGGGGAGTTGTCCACAACTTTGCCAGAGTGCGTTGCCAATTTGAGTCACTCGAAGAAATACATGGCTCTTTTCAAAGAGCCATAGTTTTCTTATTTCTTGACCGATTGTGTTCAAATTTTCAGAGACTATTCATTATATTTAGTGTCTTATAGTGCATACAACAATTTGTCTGGATTTCATTGTCCTTTAATCATAACATTGTGCCCAATGAATACGCAATACATCTTACGCGGTTTTGCTCTGAATATACTTAAGTTTTGGTAAGTCGTATTATGCACATAATGTAAATTGGCACAAATTGGATTCCGATGTACTGCCAACAATCGATGATATTTCACGACTAACAAACCCAAATTGAGGTGAAATTCAAATCATCAAGAAGCCTGTTTTTTGTCTTCAATATGAAACCATACCTTATTTAACTTTAAAATTACCTTAATTAACTTTGAAATTACCTTAACAAAATAATATTCGACAGTACCATCTTTTTTTGACAAACGGCATGTAACGTTGGGAGATATGCCACCGACAGTAATTGAAGTTTGCGTGTCTCTCATTCAACAACACATTGAATAAATATAACTGGTACTTACAGTATTCAAAGTTGTTGCCCATGTAATCGCATATCTCATCAATGCTGCTGAACCCCGTGTACTGATTCAGACCCGCTCCGGAGATGTAGTCATCTATATTGACTCCAGACTCTGCTGGAAACAGCCGCTTCAACACGGCGATAGTGTCAGCCGTGTACCGCTTGCAAGTAGCGGCTTCGGTGAAGATCATGAGTTGGTTCCTAACGACTTTTGCTGCAAGCGCCTTCCGTGCAGTAACTTGATGAAAAACAAGCGAGCACATTTTGGAAATTATGTTTCAAGGGAATTAGTAACTTTGTCAATGTCAAAATCCACACCACCTAACAGGGGCAGCTTCGGAGAGGATTCGGTGGTTTCAAGCGCTCTCGCAAAGCAACTGGATACAAAACAAACCAACATGTGGTAAAAATAATGTTTACATTAATTTGTGACCTTACACCACACCACGACCAATAAGACGGGATAATTATTGTACCGATTTTCGCATGACATTAAAGTAGAAGTCATTACCTTAACTTACAGTGGTATGTAATTTGTCATATTTGGACTAAGCAAACCCTCTCAACATTTATTTATTTTTTATTTATTAACGTTTTATTTCAACAGGGTTGCCATTTCAGTTAAACAACTAATCTACCAAGTGGCCCTGCATACAATAAAAAAACAATACAATGCACAGTTTTGAACACAACAACACAATGAGAATAAATACAAATGAATAACAAATATATACATAAAATAATTAATAAATTAGTGTCAGAGATAACTAACAACTACTTTCATCCAAAAACAAACTAAAAACAAAAAACAAAAACAAAAAAGAAAACCTAACTTTTATTCAGATTGGGAACTGTGGTGTGATATATTTACTACTAAAATGTATACTAGGAAATATATATTACTAATTAAATGCGATCAATAAGCTATAATAATTTACATTGCCTTTTAAAAGAGGCAACTGATGTTGTATTTCTAATGCAAGGTGGGAGATTGTTCCAAATTATCGAACCTAAATACTGAAAGGATCTTTTCATATAGTCTTTGTTTGGCTTAATTACATATAAAGGATTATCGATGGCATATCTTGTAAATATATGAGTTCTAAACATTATCATAACCTTCAAATACTCTGGTAAAAGTCCATTTATAACTTTAAACATATAATGTACAAACAAAATTGATAATTAACTCTTTGTAAGACAGATTGCCAGTTTAGCTGTTTCAACATTAACAAATGAGGTGTAAGAAAATCCGCATTCCGAATCAAGCGAGCGTATATCTATTTTGAAGACGCTGTACTTTCAAAATTAAATACTTAGCTGAGTTTCCCCATATTATCAAACCATAATCAATGTGTGGAAGAATTAAACCATTATATAGCAGAATCAAAACTTGTTTCGGTAAATATTTCTTAATTTGTATAATATACCCAATAGTCATAGCTAGCTTTGCACATACCAAATCAATGTGTTTATCAAACATTATAGTACTAAACTGTCTCTAATTAATTTGACTAATGATGTGCTTAAATCAGTGGATAAGGGCAGTGTAACACTAGGTGTATTCCTCGATTTTCAGAAAGCTTTTGATACAATTGATCATGGAATATTGGTTGGTAAATTAGAACATTATGGAATAAGGGGCCTGCCTCTTCAGTGGTTTAAAGATTATCTTTCTTGTAGATTTCAGTTTGTGAATTATGATGGACATAGTTCATTACGACAGATGATAACATTTTGATAAAGATTTGTATTTAATCACAGAACTTATATTAGCTTAGATGTAGAATAGCTTGTAGTTTAAGTATGTATTCAACAGTTATTCATTATTTATGATATTCTCATTGCTACGCTACTTATGTGTGTTAATGGTACCAGACAAGATTAGCATTTAATGCTATTTTCCGGTCCCAATTATCCTTTTAATATTTATGTTACACATTGACATTTGATTGTTATATTGATGTACTTTTTATTTCGATAATAAAACATCAAACTCAAACTCAACTCAAAATCATTTTTTTCTGCCCATTGCATAACTCTATTCAATTCAGTTTGCAATTTCTCCTGGTCAGATAAATAATCTCGGCCTTTACAAAATAGGGCAGCGTCATCAGCATAGAGACTTAATTTAGTTTGGTCAGAATATAACAAATCACACATGTCATTTATAAAGACAACAAACAACAATGGACCCAAAATTGACCCCAGCCTGTGGGATACCCATTTTAACATTTCGAAAGCTTGATAGCTTTCCATTGTAGCACACACACTGATTTCTGTCCGATGAGTAATTGGTGAACCAAGCTAACTCGGAACCACATATACCATACCTTTCTAATTTATTCAATAATATGCTATGATTCACAGAATCAAACGCTCTTTTAAAATAAAGAAATAGAGCTCCAGTTATATACCCATTATCAATAGTATTCAATAAATAGTCATTAACATCAATCAATGCTGTTGTAGTTGAATCTAAATTACGAAATCCAGATTGACACTGGCTTAACAAATCATTGGTTGTAAAATAATTGTACAGTTGAGCGTGAACAGCCTTTTCAAGTATTTTCATTATATGACACAAAACAGAAATAGGCCTATAATTACTTGTTTGATCCTTTTCACCAGATTTATAAATGGGGGTAACTTTAGCTCTTTTCCATTCCATTTGAGCGCCAAAGATTTGGAAAATGGCTGAAGCTTAAGTTTAAATAAGGGAGAAAATGCGCCGCTTAAAAGATCGGCGTCTATTCAAGCGCCGTAATATGATCATTTTATTCGGAAGAAAAATTACAACATGATTTCTGACGCTCCGAATATCAGGTAGATTAACATACTTTTATTCAGGAAATATTAACATCCTGAATCTCATATTTTTAAACACAATTTGACTATTTCAGTTAATAAAAGAGAGGCTACTTCGGCGACTTAACCATGCTAACAGTGGTCCGTGTGTGGTGTGTAAGGTCATACTTTGCTGACTATGCGATGAAGCTCGCAAAGCGCGCCAAATTGCGACGAGGGAGAAGTTCTAAAGATTGGTGGAATTTTCAGCGACGGTTGTAATGCAAAAGTCCTTTGAGCACTTAATGGTTGGAAAAAATGGAAACGTGCTTCGATGAAGGCACGCAAGGGATCAGTTTCTTCACGTCGTGTAATGTTCGTCGGGTGGGAGTGAGAAAGGCAATTATAGGTTAATTTGCGTGCCTTCCTTTAGAAAGGAGCATTTATCATGTGATGTCAAATTGTCTAAATAATAATAATAATAATAAACAGTTCTTATATAGCGCATATCACATTGCAGAAGCACGTCTCTATGCGCTTGTATTATTACCCTGGTTGTTACTGGTACAGTTCAAACCCGCACAATTATTTTGCGCACCATCTCAACTCCCCGGGGAGCATACTAGCTAATGGCAGCCATATATATAGCGCGCATGCTAATTAACACCCAACCAGGTAGCCATTTATACTCCTGGGTAGAGAGCAGCAATATGGATTAAATGTCTTGCTGAAGGACATAAATGATGGGACATCAATCGGGTTTGAACCCACGACCTCTAGATTTGAAGTCTAGCGTCCATCCGATTGTGCCACAACATCCCCATAAAGCTTATTTTTCATTTCGTTCATATGTATCAACAGTGAATGAGAGCTACCATTTTAAATATGATTGTCATCAAATTATACAAAGTGACTTAGCGCCCCTATCTGTCTCAGCCAAATTCTTAATTCCCGTTTTTATGAAGCTATTTTTGTTTTAATCAAGATAATTCATGATACAAGAAAAGTCCAATATACAAAATGATTACCTCCTGCTGTTATAGCGCTGTCAATCTCTCCGCAAAGCGCTGCGCGGTCGGTAAATCCCATGGCCTGGGCACCTACGTCCACAATGTCATTGTATATGTCTGCTTGGCTTCCAAATGTTACGGCCAGGTCGCTCCAGTTGTCGCAGACGTAGTTCTTCGCCAAATCGAGGTAGTACCTGATAAGATAAAAACAAATTTTAAAAACACAGTAACATTTAGTTAAAGGTGATCACCAGACAAACAACAACACGCAATTACACAGTTAGATGTTTTGGTACCGTTGTGTGATATGAAATAGATGTCCAATATTTTGCAAAATGTGTTATTAATTAACAATGCAATTAATTACCACCACTTGCAGAACCAGCGTGGCCTCATGTTTCGGTATGCGCTACACGACTGCGAGTGCGCAAATTCTATTCAGGCTTCGCTTCGTTTTTTTCTGGAACTCTTTTTCAGAACTTTTTGGTGGAATGGACAACAACAAATGTTATCTTTCATATATTAGAATATTATTATTGAATGATAGTACCCTTTTAAAAACAGTGCCAATCCAACAGGTATGACCCATGCCTATATTGACAGTGAAGTCGCCAAATTGGCGTAATAAAGACATAACGTAAGCTATTCACACTGCGAACGCTACAATATGTCACAACAGTAAAGCAGACTTTTGATGGATTTTCTCGTTGAAGATGACTGCTCCCCGTACACTAGATCTGCAAGCAACTAAGAATGAATTATGTTCTGCTTGTGCAAATCTTGGACTGATTTTGAAAAATAAACATAATACCATTGCAATACTGAAATTCTCTGCCGACTCAACAAGCGTACCGTACATGCTATGTTGATAATCAGAAAGTAGCTAACCATCTCGTCCGGATCCCCGTCTAATGACAGCACATGATTGTGTTTTATTCAAGACCAAAAGTAGGAAATTGAACTTTTAAAGTAAGTTAAAGCTTTGTTGTCTTAAAAAGCCTCATGCGTTTTGCTGCTCAAATTGTTTTTACTAACGGATTTTTTTGACGAGGTATTTTATATAATATATTATTACCCGCTAAAGATCTCCGTCATGAAAGCGACCACCTGGTCTGGCACGGAGCGGAGCAAGAACCGGTCAGCGGCACCGCAGATGATGTCGGGGTTGGTGAGGATGTCCGGGTTCGTAGGATCCACACCGTAGATTAGTTTGGTCGTGTTGAGGAGAGACGAGAGCAGCATTTCTCCTATTTCAGAGTCCATCCCGCCGTCTGTAAGTAATAATAATACTTATACAGTTGAGAGATGCAAGATACAATGATAATTCCTTTTCACATTGCCCAGACCTGCCCACAACCTAAATTTTCTTAATGAATAATTATTTCAATTTTCACACATTTCTTATTCCGCGTGTACTTGCTTTCTATTATTGAGAAACATTCGAATGTGTTGACTTCGGGTATGCAAAACAAAGCACACTTTCCTTTGACATTTGTCAATACGTACATTATATAATCAGCCGGAACATAATTATTCTTCCACATGCAAGAAAGATGTAGGCCCAATTCGAATTAGCACATTCACTGCATAGTTGACCGCGGCGGCATCGAACATCTAAACCCCCAACACAAGTTCGGAAACCTAACTTTGATCGATTATATTAAACTTATTGTCAAACTGTATATTTGTTTTTTATTTAGTGTCATTGTATTGCATGATGATTTCCCTTTAAAATGGTACATTATTTGTCATTTATTTCAAATCAAGGAATACATAGTGCGTTTCAGAATGGAGGACGGTCAGAAGTCAAATGTTGTAAAATGGGACAAAAGTATTCAGTTGGGAAATTTTACTCTTGTGTCGTATTTTTTAATGCTCAAGTTGTATCGAAGATTGTAGCGCGTTCAAATGATTTAAACCTATCAAATTGGCATCATTTTAATGCCCACTTGACTATCTTTTCAATACGATTATGTCCGTAACTATTTTATTAGCAGGTTAAGAATGGTACAGCTGAATATAGGGGAGGGTCGAATATGAAATGTTGCAAAATGCATTTCATTTTGTGAAATTGAAGGCGTTGCATTGAAAATCGACTATTGGAGGGGATGTTTTGGGGTTTTACATTGCATAATCATCAGTAAATTTAGCATCATGTGAAAGCATGTTTATTTTTCCTTAAAATTATGTCTCACCTGTAATAATTATGCTATTGGGGTGTGAGCAGTAAAGCCGGATATGGGGGCGTATTAATGCTATGAATTTAAGACCGTGGATTCCTGTTTCAAGATTCCGGTAAGATATTGTTTTATTATTCATAACTCTATCATCATTACTTTTTGCACTATAATAAACCTCATTAATTTACCTTTATTATGATATCGCATTTGTAATGATTATGCTGCATGTGTGTGTGCAGTACAGGAAAACTCTCAAACTTGATGTATCGAAAATGCATTAAATTTCACTAAACCAACGGAAACTGGCCAGAACTGGCATATTAGGTCTCTCTTTGACCGTGTAGGTATGCCCTGTTAGCACGTTATCAACCGGAAAAAAACGTCGACCTTGCAATGTGTCATTTTGAGCCCCATACATTTAGAGGTACTACACGCACCTCATTCACATAGTCATTATGAATGGGGCATTATTTATTGACAAATTAACACGCTTTAACATGATGTTGAATTTCATAATGTTATGTAAAGTAAAGTACTAAGATATCTCCACAAAAAGTCGTTTTTGGATGCAACGCCTTTAATTTCCCACAATCAAATGCATTTTGTTTACATTTCACTGTCGATCCTCACCGATATTCACCTTTATTGTACCTACCCGGCTTTCATAATCATTCCAAGTGAGGTGTCATTGGAAAGATAATTAGACAGGCTTTTTTATGATACCGTATTCAACAGCATCTCTTCATTGTCAAGACATTCATCATCGAAAGAATTTGAACTTAAAGGAGGGGGGAAATCCCGGCTTTGATTCGGGTTTATAGCTTTGAATATGTGCCTTTATTGATATACCACATTCTTTTTTTCAAAAAAATCCTAAAGTTGGGCAAAAAAGGAAAATTTCATGCAAATTTTTGGCTCTTTTTCGCGTCCGCGTTCCATACCTCTAAAAAAGTGATTTATAGCGGAGCGATGAGCTCATGAGTCATGACGTCACATGCAGGCAAAAACACGGAAGAGCGAGAATTGTTTACAACGTGGTTCAATGCAAACACTTTGACTTGCTAGTATAACAAACTCGTATTTGCTTGGAATTTGAGGATTAACTGAAAATGCCTCATAAATGCATCGTAGCAGCAGGATTCAGCAACACATCTAAGGAAGGGATTAGCCTGCACCGTTTTCCTAAGGATCCACGTATGAGGCGGATTTATACCTCAAAAGTTAAATTAACGAGGGCCGACTGGGCCGCAGTGAACACGCATTAGCGTTTCCGGAGCTCTGCGCCGCGCGAGACAGGTTTTGCTCTAGCTAATATAATATAAACTCAAACAAATGTATGTAGATATTGAAAACAAATATAAATAATATCTCTCTGTCAACGTGATTAGATGCGCTCAGAGTGTACTTCTATGACAATTCGAGTATCGGGGATCCTGCGATTGCCTGCATGTGACGTCACAACGATGACGTCATTTTTCTTCGCCCGGACTCAATTTTTTTGGAGGGCATTATGAAAGTAAATTTTCAGGTCCTCATATTACTTATAAATTATTTTCCAAGTGCAAAACGGTTGTTTTATTCGAAATCTACATGAAAGTGGCTTTCTGAAGGGCTAAAATACAATTTTCAGCTGATTTTCTTGTCACCATACCTTTAAGAAAGACCGTGATATGAGTGTCAGACCTTCCGACTGAAGTTTGTTGGCGCATTTTGTGACATTTCACTTCTGACCTTCCCCCGTTCTCAAATATACTGCGCATACCCCATACTCGTGATGCTTACGAATCTGGTATCATTTTAAAGAAGTATACACACTCTTTCAAGTGATACCAAATATAACCATTATGATTTCATTAGAACATTTATATAATCGATCAAACTTGAGTTTCCGAACTTTTTTTGAGGGGTTTAGTAAAGGATTTGAATCAGTTGTGATTCCAGGTCCTCGTTGAAAAAAGAGATACAATCGATTGTAAATTACAATTAATCTTAAGTCAGACAATTTGCGCGTTTCAACCAATCGGATTTGCGCATCTAGAACACATAATATGACTACAATATTGACTACAATTAATTATAGCTTCTTTCTGCAACTGGGCCAGTTGTAATAGCTCTTTGGTAGGGTCCATGATCATACCTTTCCCTGAATGTATAACGTCCGGGGTGGACTTACCTGTCTGTCGGCGTCGTCTGCCGGTCGTGGAATCCTCCGGGATCATGTCTGAAATCTGGCTCCACACACCGGTGCACAGGGCCATGGTATCGGGGTCTGCTTCGTTAGAGGCTGATACGATACGTTCGCAAGTCGGCTGCCAAGACGCCGCGGGGAATCCGTCATCCGGAATCGCGTTTGAGACGGCCGGGAGGACGTACTCACACGCGTAGGACAAGGTGTCGAGCGCTCGCGGCTGGTTCCACATCGCACCTGCGGACCGGATGATAAACTTGATGTCGATTCCTGGCGCGATTACGCCCGGACGTTGGAAGGGCGTGTAAGGCGTCGTTTGCGTAGATGCCATAGCAACCATCGTCATGGCAACCACAATGGCGGGAATTCGTGAAGGTGTCATGGTGAGATGTTATTGCTATTTGTGAGAATCTGTCATGTCAAGATATTGGATTAAAACAAGCACCAAAAAAAAAACGATTAGGACGTGTGTGTTGCTACAGTAGATGCAGTAATTGTGTTACTATAATATTGTTATGTAATTGCGATGCGCGAGCCATTTGTATTGTTACGTCATAGTTGTTAGGTTATACGTCATCATACGCGCATGTTTTTATTAGCTCAAAACGCATATATTTTGAAGGAAAGTAATTTTAAACTGAAAATATTAAAAGACAGAATAACGTAAAGTTAAAGACACGTTGTAAAGACCGATCGCGAGTTTATACATTCAAGTTCAGCTATAGGAGCCACTCAGTTGATAGATACAGATGACAATCTATAACATAATAGATAAAACAAACGAAAACATAATCAATAATTTATGGTATATAGAATAACAGAACAATATTCTACAAATGATTAAACATGAAATCAGATCATTTATATGCAGTTATAACAACACTATATAAAGCTTTAGAAGGCATGCACAACAATTAAATGCAATTAATGTAATAAAACTTACTAATTTGGCTCCTATAGCTGCACTTGAATATATAAACTTGCGATGACTCTTTAGAACTTGCCTTTAACTTTACGTTGTTTAGTCTTCTAGTATTTTCAGTTTAAATTTACTTTCTTTCAAAATATACGCATATATCGCGCTAAACTAAACATGCGCTTACGTGTGAGGTATAAAAACCATAGAAGTATGAATAAACAAACCAACCCGTTTAAAAACCATAGAATTATGAATAAACAAACCAACCCGTTTAAAAAACAGTGTCTACAACTATGACGTAACAATACAAAATAATGGCGCGCGCAACGCAATTACGTAACAAAATTAACACTCACAAATGACTGCATCTGCTGCAGCAACATTCACCTACTGGAGCCAAAATAGTAAGTTTTATTACATTAATTGCATTTGATTGTTGTGCATGCCTTCTAAAGCTTTATATAGTGTTAGTATAACTGCATATCAATTATCTGATTTCATGTTTAATCATTTGTAGAATATTGTTCTGTTGATCTATATATACCGTAATGCCATGAATGCAAAGTATTAATTATGTTTTCGTTTGTTTTATCTATTCTCTTTTAGATTGTCATCTATATCTATGTACCACACTCACCAAACACTTTCTACGAACTCACAATAAACTGTTTAATTCTTCAACTTCAACTTCTATTCAACTTATCTATCTGTGTGAACGTGTGATATGATATCGAATGACAACGAAACTCCTCAAGTGAGGCAGCCACAGTGTGTTTTTTTGTTTACTGTAATACAATTATTTCGAGCCGAGAAATTCGGCTGCAGATATTTCCGTAGCCCCTGTAGCCTCGAAACCTAAAGATAAAAACAATATTTTTGCTAAAAACACGTATTCTGATGATGTGCTGATTGAATCCATGAATACACAATCATACAACTTACACTCGGTGGGAAGTTTACGTCTGCATAGAAATATAACGGCAATAACATGATCGGAACCAACAAATATGTCGCTTAAACATGCACACTCACACGAGCACAAACACACACACACAAATACGAAATGGGTAATTATAGATGACATTTAAGAAACAAAGCATTCGATAACAAAATAATCCATGACCCTGATCATTTAAAGCGGCGCAGCGCCATCTACAGTCATTCTTTAAAAAGTTAGTCCTCGTCACAAAATATTTATCAATGTATGAACCATGTCGACAAAGTTACTACATCCGTTTGTAATGAAACTCCCACACATCATTCATTAAAATTGCCTACTACGTTAAAACGTGTACCAATAATGGGTCCCTTTTCCCTGGTCAAATTTGACACACCTACGCTAGTGTCTCTTGATACATGTGTGTATATTGATAGAATTATATAATTATGCACATTATTTTTGTTTATAGATTTATTTAGATTTTAGAATTACATGGCATTCTTCATAGTATTTTGTTCTTGCTCAGATTTTGGACGATTTATGTTTTAATCTCTTGTATGCGTTTAATCTTGAATTAACTCACCTTTTAGGCGGTTGATTAATTGCTATTTATAATACCCATCATCTTAGTTGTTGGGTTTAATGGTTTAAGCTTTAAATAAATTTGTATGATTTAACATATTCGTCCCACTTTAATTTTGCAAAACCGTGTTATATTTCACTCAGCATATTGTGCTGATTATTATGGTATTATTAGGTAACATGTTAAGGACTATATTATATCCTTCATTAATGAAATGTTGTTCAGTGATTGGTCTACATAGCGTCATGTGACCAAACATATTAATGCCCATGGAGAAAAATGTACTATACCGTGACGTCATTCATGGTATAGTGCACTATACCATGAATGACGTCACGGAATAACACAATTTCTCCATGGGCATAGAGATGCGTGTTGTAAAAGCTTTCTGCGAGCGGAGGTCTTGTTTTAGCTTGCGAAAGATGCTCGACGAGATTTCCCAACGAGTAATTTAAAAAGAAATACAGAATATTCTCACCCGTGCATATCAATAAGTTCCAAATAATATTCTAAAGATGCATTTCATGTATAACATGGCGGTATTCGAATTTAAAATTTCCTAAAATGGTGCACATTTTGCAGCGTTGTCCTTCCGTGGTTGTGACAGTAATTCGACATTCAACAATTAACTTGCAGCGCTAGCGGTGCACTGCATGTAGCTGTATGTGTAATGTACGCCGGTGCATATGCAGTGTGTGTGTACATGTAAGCCGTGTGTGTGGATTGAAGGCATTCTGTCACTTCGACCAGTCTGAATCATCGACTTAACGCTTAAAGTGCCATTTATGGTAGGTAAAAACAAGTTTTAGTATTGAAAGGATATAAAACAAATATATCATGCACTATTTCATTTATTTCGAGCCACTAGTAAAATTATGGATTCCTCGGTGACAGAAAAGGCACTATATACTTCGGGGCTTCGCCCCTCACAAAATAGTGCTTTTTCTGTCACCACGGAATCCATAATTTCAACTAGAGGCTCTCAGTGCATGGTATATTTCTATACTATCATGCGTTGATATGTTTATTTGCTGTCTCTTGCTGAACTTCTTTGGTTTCTTGAATTTGCAGTTTGCTTTAGCAGGCGAGAACAAATTTCTCTGTTAACGTATTGATTATTTTATTGTAAGAGTATACAATCCATGTTTTTGCTTTGTTGTATTTATAATGCATTATACATTGGAAACTGCCTTGATTAGTGTTGGAATTTTTTGCTCAGTGATTTTGTTTAATTAACCAAAACAAAAATAATGTCCACATATTGGTTCGAATGATAAGGCGAGTATTCCGCGATCGTAACCTTAACATCGCAATAGTGGGTGTGATGTGGCAAGTTTGGTAGAGCGAGCGCTTTTCATCTATGGATCCAGAGTTGGAATACATTGTATGACCCCATCGCTATGATTTTTCAGCAAGATAAGTAATCAACTAACTATCCCTGTCCTCTACATTAAAATGGCATATTATGTCATTTTGCTAGAATAGATACTTCCGCTATACATGTTATAAAATATTTCGTCGCTTAAAATCTCTGACAGGGAACTGATAATGCATGTATATACACGACTTCTAATAGCATGTATAGTGTACTGGTTGAATACAATATAACATACTTTTCAATGTAAGAGTACAAATTGTTGAGATAATTTAACGTCATCAAAATAATGTTCAGTTGTGAAAGGACTGGTGTTAAAGGGGTTGTACAGTTTTGGTAAGGCTGAGCTTTAGTAACCAAAACCTGCACAATAACATTACAAACTAATATAGCAATAACTCCACCACGCTCGAAAGGTATAGAACATTACAAACGGCTAAGTAAAAAGGCTGTTATCATTCAAAAGGAGCCATTAAAACACAAGAGGGCGCTTTCTAAAAAAGCATTGGTTTCAACCATTTTTCATACAAAATTATGCATGTGATGTTTTTTTTCAAATAATAATTAGATAGAGAGATCATCAAAAACTATGTTTACACCTCTTTTGAATTTTTTTGAAAAAGTGTAAGCATTTTGTTTATTTTGGAAATCTGAGTGTGCAGCTATTCGAAATTAATCATTCCATTTTTAAAGAAAAAGTAAAAATCACGTCTAATAATAAACCATTCAATGCATTAATATATCAATGTCATGATTATTTGTAATAGGCGGCACTTTGTTTGTTTATCAACACAATCTCTTATTTTTTCACACAACTAACAATGACTCTCTGCTCCGATTAATTCCAAATATGTTGCTTTAGGCGCCAGCATTCAAAAGACGGACGAAAACTTTTGTTAAAAAAATATGTCCTTCTTTCGCGGCGCTCTACTCAATGAAGTACATTACATAAAGGGACCTGCACAAAGCCATACGTGAAACATCAATACAACTGTGATTCATTCAGTGGCGTACCCAGGATTTGTTAAAGGGAGGGGGGTATTTTGTAAGACATTCCAAGCCGAGACCAAGTACCTTCAACATTTTCGAGACCGAGACCAAGTACATTCAAATTTGAAAACCCCTTTCAGTGGGGTGGGGGGGGGGGGGGGGGGGGGTGTCCGTAAAACAATTGTGGAAAATAATTGCTTTGTTTATTAATTACACAACCCTTTGCAAAATGTTGGGTATCTATTTGATATCACAAAACGGTACCAAAACCTATAATAATGTGTTGTTCTTTGCCTGGTGGTCCCCTTTTTGCGCTTTTTTGCGCTTACATTGGCTTGGGAGCACTCTCTAAGATGTATGTACTCTATAATCACGAAGCCGTTGGACGACAATGGGTTAACCAGTTGACCGACAAGGTCAATAATAGTGCGCATGTTGACTCAAGAGTAGACAATTATTATTTGCTTAGACACAACCGCAGAGAAAGACGAGTGTTATGTTTGGGAGCTGGCATGTCACTGTCACTGTTACCAAGGTTACCAATTAATAATAGAATGGAAGACAAAAACCTTCAATAATATAATGTACATGTATGTACGGACAAACCCTTCTCACATATGCACATCAAATGAAATTTAACGTGGCAAAAGCCCCTGTTTGGATTAGTATTTTAAGTTGTGTTATGTATCTATCTAATTAATTTTTATATTTATTCGTGTAATTGTTTTAATGTTATGTTCATGCACCCATTATTAAAATCGGACTACATAATAATTTCAAAGGGATCTAGTAACATTATCCAAATAAAATCAACACAACTTACTATGAACTGTATTAATTCCAATAATGCCTTGTTGTATTCATATTACCAATAGAAACAGGAAACTGGTTTTCGTTTTTTTTCTTCAAATATTCCCTTGGTTAAAAATATATTTACGATTGAACTGTTCACATTGTTAAATATCCACTGTATGTACAACTCTGTACAAAGTCAGTGCAATGCATGAGTTGGCGAATATCACAATACATTTTCGTTCATTACTCGGCCATAACGGCTGTTTCACGGTGAATGTTCACACATTACATGGACATCAGATGAACAGACATAACATATTACAGATATACACATTTATATCTTCCGTTCATCATGGTTTGTACATGCTAGCAAAGTCATTAGATCCCTTAAAGGGGTAGTACAGTTTGGTAAGGCTGAACTTTAGTAACCAAAACCTGCACAATAACATTACAAAGTAATAGTTATAACTCCACCATGCTCGAAAGGTATACAACATTACAAACGACTAAGTAAACAGTCTGATACCATTCAAAAAGAGCCATTAAAACACAAGAGGGCGCTCTCTAAAAAAAGCATTGGTTTCAACCATTTTTCATACAAAATGATGCATGTGATGATTTGTTTAAATAATGATTAAATAGAGAGCTATTCAAAAACGTCTTTTGAACATTTTTGAAAAAGTGTAAGCATTGAAACAAAAAATGAAATCATATATCTGGGCCCCAGATTTATTCTGATCGGATATATTGTATTGTTATTTCAGCCGTTTCTGAACCGATTTTGATTAATACAGTTTATTATGTCATTAGGATTGTATGCTCTTTTCAATTTGACGGTCAGCTTTGCATTGTCTCTCAAATTATTTCGTTCAGCGCCCTCTATACCAAAACTGAACTACCCCTTTAAAAGGAACGGACAAGTTATAATTGTCATTATATTTTGAGTATAGACAGCACTACTAAAACAAGTTATCTACAGGCACACGTATATTATGATTGGATGACCTTTGACACAAATACAATAATTCCCTTACCCCATTAACAATCCTCATTATTTCATACTTAATAATGATAATTATAATAATATTAATAATGTAACGCGCACATCACATAATTATGTTTCCTATGCGCTGTTAGAAAGGCGCACGAAGGTATAAACAAGTTGTAAGATGATTAACTTATTGTTCATACGCAAATTATTAAAGTTATTTTAGATTTGAGGTTTAATACCAGCTATTCAATAAAAGTACAATAAAAAAAAATTACTTACAAAAATCAAAATTCACAAAAGCAACATCTTTACTTCGTCTTTATTACAAAAATATATACACATTTGGTACAAATAATGCATTTAACCACATGATCTGCCCCACAAAAAACACATTCGCAAAACTATTTCAGGCATGAACACGTACCTGCTGTGATTTTACAAAGTGGGTTGTTCTGTGTTTGATCTGTGCTAGGTCGGCCATGAGACAATGGATTTCTATTATTTTGTTACCAAAAATAAGGTAACAGCGACAAAGAACCTTGCTGCTGATGAATACAGTATTAACACTTGTTTATTTACAGGTACCTACTGTTTGTTTTGTATGGTCTGCAAATATTAACAGTCATTGCGTCTTTCTGTGCGAAATATCGCAGCGCAGTTTTCTACTGCGGAACTTTCTCACCCTACAATTCAAATAACACAGTTGCACGACCCTATACTGTTCGGATTAATTCATTCGGATCATTGTATCAATAGTGTCAAATTGTGGCGTCGCGAAGGTCGAAAGTTGGGCGTTTCTGACGATGTGTTTGGAATATACTGTGGGAAATGACATACGACACCACTGACTGTGGGCATCATATGAACAAAATAACCATTGCTAAGTTTACCCCTGACATTTTTCATGACATTATTTTTCAAGCAAATGTACAGAAATTGCAAAATGATATCGATCTAGGGGAGCTATAATAATTCGTATGCGCATTGTACCATTTGCCAACAATTATGTTCTATTCAAACAAACATTTTATACAACGACAGTCAAACATGTCATACCCACCACCTGTCTATTATTAGCAGTCAACCTGCTTATAATGGCCACCGATCATGATCCATACATGCAGACAAAACATTTAGTTATGGAACCTGTCTACAGTGGTCGTCTTTCTACAGTAGCCACTTTTCTTGTTTCCCTTAGGTGGTCACTAAACGCAGGTTTGGCTTTACATCATATAACAAGGAACAAGGGTGCACAAGGAATATGCAAAAAAAATAATGTCTATTTTCAGGTAACAACTACAGAAAATAGGGGCAATTCATGTTAGTTGTATGGTCAAAGTTATTATATTCGGGCCAAATCACGCCAAATAAATACTAATTAAGGCCACCTAAGCGGGACACGCGTATTTTACTGAAAGCGATGAATTACATGATGGTGATGATGACAATAATGATGACAATTTCATGAAGGAGATGATGACAATAATGATGACAATTTCATGATGGTGATGATGACAATAATCATATAATTATAATTGCTGTTATCAAAAAGAAACACGTACAATTATAACCTTTATTAAAAAAAAATAACGTTATGTTACTTCTACAACTACCACCACCAACAATGAATGATAATGAAAATAAAGTTGATTATTTTGACCATGACACTTGCCTAATAATAATGATTGCAATTCGATATAATATATTCTATAATAATTATATTGGTGTCTTTCTGCAAGGCTTATTCCCCATACATGTCATACTTATTAAGAAAAATTATAATTCGCAAAGATAACAACACAAAATATCAAGAAAGTACCCATATAACAAATCTGTTTTCTTTAAGCGTTTTTTTTTTATTACAAATATGAATTCCATGGTATTACTATCATTATCATTATGATAAAGTCTCATGTTCAGGCTTACCTTGTAAGTGTAAAGAGGTGGCTCAAGTCCGCGTCTAGTATAACAAGAATCACTTCGAGAGCGAAAATGTTCCGTCAGAAAAGCAGCAAGCAAATATATGTAGTTATCGAGCTACAAATATGCAATGCATAAATATGTATACAATTGTAAAAATATACCAAGGCTCGCTCATACAAATGCAGTTAGATATACAAAATGAAAGTCCAGCGACACAGCCATTCATGAATTATGGCGTGCATCCTGTGCAAATAAATCCCGATCCATACATATGTTGCGACATCAAAAAATAGGTTTTCTGTGGACCAATCAGAGAGCTAGCCATCTTGTTAATTCAGAAATACAAATATCTCTCACAAGCAAAGACATCTTAATTCCGTCTTGAATTACTTTCTTGATATATATTTATGTTGAGCAATGTCAAGCATTGAACAACCACACCTTATTATCGGGTGCAGTTGGGCACCTATCAGGGAATAGGTTACATACTTTCACCCCTATGGGATGCCTGTCAATACCCCATAGGGTGCAAGTCCGCACAGTGCACCATTTAGGGTAAATAACTGCGTCGTATATTATGAGGACAGCATTTGTAATCGACCAACTTTTATTGACAGCAAAGGCCTCCCATAGAAAATGCGCTTGTTTCACGGCCCCTGAAATGGTAGGCGACGCCTTTATTCATTCAGTCTGATTGGTCCGCGCATCCAACCAATGGTAGTCAAGTCCATTTGCGGGGGCGGCATGTGTTTTTTGCATCGATGAGCTCAATTCCAAAAGGTCATATATCCACGTTATTACATTTGAAGAAAATCGCATTTGTTTATACGACTTTGCACACATGTCGATGCGAACATTTAAATTACCTGTTCTATATTTCGTTCTCGAATGCGTACTTTGTCTTACAATTGTGATAAATAGAAAAGTAGCTGTTTATTGCAATTACCACGTTCCCTTGAGTTTGATTGAAAGTGGATTTAGCGCATTTTGGAATTAAGCTCTTCATATATCGGTGGCATGTTGTGATCTGTCGTAAACTCGTAATCATCACAATGAGCCACAAACAGACAAATAATGGTCTATTTTAAGACATGATGATATCAACATAATTTATTATGTCATTTGATTTATTGATAAATTTGATATGAAGATACCGCAGCGTAGTCATATCAATACTCGAAATAAACAATTTGGCCAGCATTATAAATACTGCCAATAAAGCCACTCTTTTGTGAATTGGGAGAACAAGACACACTTGGTTAATCAAACAAATAAACTAATTAAGTTAGGGAATAATTCCAAAATTATATACCGTGAACATTCTAAGTATCATTTATGTATTTATTTATTTTCTTTTTAATAATTTTGTAACTTACTTTTATTCTCTATGTATTGTTTCTCTAAATAAAAAAGGATCCCAAATGTATTCACTGTTAATGTTATCTTCATAATTGTGGATATTGTCATGCATTTGTGTTCCATTCCTATTCCTCATACTTCACTCTACTACTCCTTGACCCCTTTATTCCGTCCTTTATCTTCTGTTTCCTTTCAATCCCTAAGCTGTTTTATCAGTTGTTTGCCTGATGCTTAATTTTGAAATCACTTGTAAATTGTATTTAGTTGAATTTGTTTATTATGTTGTTGAAGGTGCCTTGCTTACAAGCTATAATTGCAAGTTGCACCCCAACCATTTGTTGATTTGTTGTATTTCATGCATTTGATTTTTGGTTGATATATGGTTGAAATAAAATAAAGTAAAAATGAAAATGAAATGTATTAACACATTTTGAAAGAGCAGGATATGCGTATACTTCTTCCCGTTCCTTCATGGATACTCAATTTACATGGTCTCTTTAACAATTATAATCTGGAACAGGACACATTTTGCCAGTCGAGAGACAGTCGGATGCCGGTTGGGGCCGATTCAACACGATGAATCGGACCCAACCGACCGGGCCCAACTCTATCCTGATTGAAACCACTCGGTTCGGGTCGAGTCGGCTTTTTCTGCAGAGGGCTATACTGCCCCCCCCATGACAAAACAGCATAACAGACATTTTGAAGTTCATGAGATATAAGGCAAAACGTGTTTTTTTGAAAGCCTTTAGAGACCTTGTGACTGCGTAAATTACGTTTCAACTTGTCTGAATAGACATTTGACATGTCTTACAAGATTAAATTATTTTTTTGAAAAATCTCGCATTTTACGCTAAAAAGTGTCTGTTATGCTGTTTTGTCGTGGTGTTACTGCTTTGACAATGAATGGACAAACTTGTCTAAAAACGAATTAATGCAATATACTGTTAATTCAATGAGTTTTTATATTCAATATTATGTACATGTTGAATTAGAGTCTTCAAATAACATGAATGTAGGTATTTGCCTGAAACTACGTCAATTTTGAACGATGTTTAAACAAATTTTAAAATTTTATATGAAATTTACAAAATCAATCAAAACCCGTATTATTCATTTTCAATTTCAACAACAAAATATCACCATATGTGGTTTTATATTTGAGACTAACCTCGTTTAGCATTGTGCTATTTTGTTAGCCCCTTTTGTCAATTATTTATATTGTATTATCCGATATCCTGCTTCAGTGCACGGGTGCTTTGTGATGTTATGCTCTTTTGTCATGGGTTTTTTAAGACAAACATGCTGTTATGCCATTTAGACATGCTGATTAATCATGGAAAGTGACACTTTCAAAATTTAAAAAATGGTTTAACATGTGTAATATGATGTATTGAGTACCAAAAGCCAAAAAAATGCATTTTGAAAAAATTGTATGTTATGCCGTTTTGTCATGGGGGGGGCAGTATAGAGGGTGGCAATTTTGAGAGGATAAAATCATACATTTGAGTGGAAATGTTGAACTTGGTCAAACTGATCCTCTTGTCTTTCTAAAAATGCTATCCTTTCACACAATCTTTACACATAGTTCCGGTATTCCGTCCCTTTAAATGGACATACCAGGCTACAGTATTGGAGTTCACTTTTATCCACCCTCATTCACTGTCACATGTGTGTACGGCAAAATACGTATAAGACTAATCCACATCAATATAATTACATTTCAATGCAAGAACCACGCGGTAGCTCTGAAATGTTTGCAATTTAATGTACCACATTTCAAACAAAAGTTGCGGGTGCCATGCCATTGGCTATGTATTCCATTCGACACGGTTGTTGCCATGGTTACATGACAATGAAATGGAAGGAAATTTCAGGAGGGGGTGGGGGGGGGGGGGGTGAGAGAGCTTTCGTTGATATTTCTCAGGTTGAAGGGCAATAAGAGCGGCAACGCCATCAGAATGGACTGTGAACAATTTATAATAATATAATTAGTTTTATGCAAGAATGTTTTATTGATCCAAATAAACAACACCACTTACGTCTTTCAAACGTAATGTATGATGTCCCGGTACCTAATTGTATCATGTATATTGTAATCGTTTGCATTTGTTTGCATATTCTCATTACTAGTTTCAAATGGTATTAAAAATTCACTTTAAAATGTATGTCAAATGTTCAAGTTATTACATATCCGAAGGGGGGGGGGGGGGGGGGAGGTATTGTCGAGGAAGTATTAAGGTCGGGCAAGTATGTATACACGTGGGGGCCAACAAATGCGCCCCCCCCCCCCCCCCCCCCCCTGTCGCGAAACCACCAAACGGTGAACACGCTAGTTATGTCCTTTCTCTACCCTACCGATCAGCGCTCGATAATTAGTTCATACGTGATATATTGCTGCTATGAAGTTTATTATACTCGGTATGTTCCATATAGATTTCATTTATATATCGATCTTTCTTTATGTATCTTCGGCCGTATTATCAAATCGTCTGAACACTTACATTTAAATTTATATGAAAAGACAAGTATGCAAAGTCAGTCAATTTTGTAAAACTGTGTTGGGGTAGGCTGTTCCCCATGTGAGGACATACTTACTCCGATACATCTACCCCCGCCCCCACCCCCCCCCCCCCCACCCCCAACCATTGCAGTATGATTCGGTTGCGAGTATAGTCGATCTAAACGGTTCATTTGTAAGCATATTGTAATTGGTATGGACGTTGACCAGGTATCTGAATGTAGTAAGAATAATTATACTAAGTGCATCAATTACACGGTTGCCTGTATGGCGTTCATCATTTAATTACATGAAGTATGTTCATAACAGAATCTATTAAATTGTCCCTGGATCCGCTAAGCGCCTTGCCTACAACGCCTATGGGAACTACCGTATTGGCTATGTAAAATATACATGCAGTCTATCATGATTACGGAATCTCATAGGGAACGGGTTAAGGTTCTGTAGGAGTCGTACATGTAATGCATTTACGTGCTGAATGATTTACGATATCATGCGTATTACTGGAGCCTAATATGCCCACTGAGGGATAGGTATGTTACAGATATGTACACGTGATTATATGAACAAGTAATGAGAGAAAATGCAAACTGATATTATAATCTGTGTCATTGGTATGGAATGTACAACCTTTTTTTCAAATGTGAAACAAAAAAATTCTGAATACAAAGTGGAACTTGAACAAAATAAAATTATTTGTTTATGTTTTTAACCGTAAGACAAAACTAGCACATCTTAAAACAATCACTCGATTTGCAAATGTGTAAATCTTGTCGATTCAAACAGGCTACTATATCATGTTTGAAAGAATTATTGTAAACAAACTTAGAGTGTGGTCATGGGCATGGTATTTGGTTTTGCATTAAAAGTCTGAAATACAAATAAATTTAATTTGACTATTATTCATTGTATTTGTTTATAATAAATTGTACGGTTGAAATAATAAATAATACAGCATTCATATTTTATTTATATTATAAATAAACCCAATTGGAAATTCAACAAAATCCTGTGTGTTATGCAGTACATTAATAATTTATATTTTGTAATGTATAATTATTTTGTTGTTGTTGTCATTTTCGTTATCATATTGTTCTTTTTAGATATTTCGTGCTCTACGTAAAGATAATTGTGTATAATTGTGCAATTTATTTCAATGTTTTGCTGACGACCTGTATAATTCATGTTTATTTTGTGTTTGCATATACTGCATCCCAGGGCGCCATAACAGACCAACTCATTGTTGAATGAGCCACCCTGGTAAACTATATTGAAATAAATAGATAGATATATTAAAATTAATGGTAGTGGCCGAGTTCTTCGGGTGATACGAGGGAATGTACAAATTTAGCAATATTTGTCTTAACCGGTACGAATAGTAATATAATTTATAATTCGAATAGTATATGGTCGAGTGTCCTAAACTTTGGTACCATTTTTAGTTCTAACAACTGATCAATTGTATTGTTAAGCTAATTGACAAATATGAAGAAATTGGTGTTTTGTCAGTTATCACAATAAATATGAAGAGCTTAATTCCGAAAGGCGCTAAATCCACTTTTTCAATTTTGCGAAAATCAGGTTTTGTTGTCCAACTCTGTTAACCATAGCTAATTAATGCGCTGTTATCGTTAACTCATTTTTTTATGGAAAGTGGATTGAGCGCCTTTTGGAACTAAGGTCTTCATAATATACTGATTAGATTTCGTAAAGATTGTTTAACGTGATCAGCATAAATAGGAATCAAATTTATTTATCACAAAATATTAGTTTCTTTCCAAAGATGACATGATGCAGCTGCTGCTATGTCCTCAGAATTATCTTACGATAAATGGCAAACCTCATCATTATAATTGTAGTCATAGTTACAATAATTACTTTTATCCATTTATTACATGAGCAACCGAGGCGTTTTGTTTAATTTGATAATTCAGCCGAACAAGGCGCACAAGGTCATGTAACTATGAGGTTTTTGCGAGAGAGGTCGTGCATTTACCTTCGTGCGCCTTTTTTAGGATAACCATTCTGCCAATTTAAAGGGATCTAGTTTATATTATCCGAATCCTCAACATCCAATTGGAAGTATAGCGGTTTTGTATACATTGTTGTATTCATATTAACAATAGCTCGAAGCATGGGATAGGCTTAGGTTTTTAGAATTTTCATTCCGTTAAAAAATATATTTACAATTAAAGTGTTCAGATGTTAAGCTATCCACTGGATAGTCGTAACCATGTACAAAGCCAGCGCAATGAGTAAATTAATATCGCTTTTAATTTGTGCTCATTACTCTGCCAAATAACGTCCATTTATCTTGAAACTTGTATACCAATCCGGGACCAATCCAAGTGGACTAGGTATTCCCTATTAAATTAATCGCACTTTCTTTGTACACGTTAATGACTATCAAGTGGATGGTTAACAACTCTTCGATCGTACATATGTTTATACAGAATTGGGAATTTGAACAAACAAAACCTGTTCCATGCTTCTATTGGTAATACATGTCAAACTTATTATGAGAGAACCACTTGATCTGGAATTATTTTTGTTGCTGATGTTGACAATTTTAATTAGGATCCCTTTACAAAAGTTGATGTTATCCATTTGCGTTACTTGGCAACATAATAGAGCTTTCAACCAAAAGGCTAGTCCACTTTTCAACTTCCGAGGAAAACAGGTTTATTTGTCCCACTTTGTACACGTGCCTAGTGGAATATGAAAATTTAACTTTCTATATTTTGATTTTGAGTGAGCTATTTGTCGGAAAATGTGGATTCCTAGATAGCTACGTTGATTATACATGTAGATATATCGTTAACTCAATTTTTATGGAAAGTGGATTTAGCGCCTTTTGGAAGTGATATATCTACATATGCTGTTTACCAGAATGATGATCTATAAACTCGACTTTTTGCTGGAAATATTTGATAAACTAAATACTACTTCGTCTCTTTTCGCATGCATGCTTAATTAGCTTTCATATAATAATAATCAGTTGGCATGCACTACAAATAAACCGTCATGTAATAACAATTTCAATATTGATAATAATTGAATACATTATATGCTTGTTTATGACCATAGTAACAACTGGAGCCTGGTATTAACTTGCAATATTAGGAGCAAGAAAGGTAAATATTACCGTAAATCTTGTTAATTTTGATTGGAAATTCGGTAACTATTGAAACAGTACCTAACAACAAGTGTTTATAGACACAGTTCCATTGAATGAAACAGTTTCACTGTCAATGACCGTGATTCACGCGCATGAGGCATGTTTAATCTTTATGTCATTGTTAATTTTCTTGCAGTCCTGATCATTATAATACACCTTCATTACATAAGTTCATATGATTGATTTAATTGATTGCATGATTGATTGATTTGTTGAATAATTATTTGATGGAATAATCGCTCGTGTAAGCGAAGTACAGTTTTGGTAAGGCTGAGCTTTAGTAACCAAAACCTGCCCTATATCAAACTAATTACAAACTAATAGTTATAACTCCACCATGCTTGAAAGGTATAACAAATTAAAAACGACTTAGTAAAAAGTATGTTATCATTCAAAAAGAGCCATTAAAACTCAAGAGGGCGTTCTCTAAAAAAACATTGATTTCAACCATTTTTTCAACAAAACTGAGCTACCCCTTTAATACATGTAAATTGATTGGTTTGCTAATGTTTTATTTTGTGTGTCCTCATGGCCACAGCCTTTCACCATTAATTAATTGATTGTCTAAGCGTAACGTGAACCAGATAATTTATAAGCATAACAGAAGCGCAATTATTTAAAGGGTGACTTAAATCTATAATAATGAATACATCACATATCTGTTGACTATTTGATGTACATTTTTGTCATATTTTTAATATTATTTTTTCTATTATTTTTGTTCTACCTGCTAAGATCCACCCCTAAAAAGAACCTTCTCCATTGACTTCTCTGACATCACAATACCATTCAACCATCGATCAGCTAGATAAACATAAACAAAATATATGTTCTCACCCACTGAGTACCTTATTGCATGAACATTGTATTGAAACCCTTCTTTTCATGGTGAGGGGGCATTGTATAAAGGTGGTTAGTTGACATACCAATGTCTTTTGTTCATCTAGCTGACTGATGGTTGAATGGTATTATGATGTCACAGAAGTCAATAGCTTCTGGCAGGTTTTTTCTAGGGGTGAAGCTTAGCAGGTAGAAACAAGTTATTAAAAAAATAATATAAAATATATGACAAAAAAAATGTATTCATTATTATAGATCAACCAAAGTCAACATGCGTTTTTAATTTAGTCACCCTTTAAATAGGTTGGAATAAATATTTCAATGATAGAATAAAAAAGTAATAAAAGCATATCCGGAATGGGATACCGCGCATTATGTATCCCATGGTTCAACCATGTCAATAGGGCGTGAAATATGAGCAAACAAGAATAAGTACATGCAATAATGAGAACATGTAATAACTGGAGCCAGGAAATTGTAATACACACAACAAAATAACGAGATGACAAGGTGGCGATTACTTCAATTGGTAAAATGATTTATCACACATTCAGATAATCATTAGTTTTAGGTTGTGTATTGTGTTGTGTAATTTCCCCAAATGACCATGATGACTGTGGCTATTGTTGAATCAATTGCAATCGAAAATTGCAAATTGCAATTGCAAAGATTACATGTAAATGATATAATGCCAGGAATAGGATTATCAGTCAGATTGTTGACATTATACATTGTGGTTCTGCATTGCTATTTTTGTCTGCAGCCGGTTAGTTACAAAAATTGAACAAAAGTATGTGGAATGCGCTTAGCCAAAGCTTAGCGCCTGCTCATAGTCTGTAGCATCGCATGTTTGAATGGAATACCGACAGACACATTTAACATTTATATAAAGGGATACCCGGTAGTTAATTTTTGGTATAGAAGGCGCGTCAAGAAATATTTTATTGTGTGAGGTAATTAAAACTGAGTGTCAAATTTGAAAGAGCATACCATTTTAAAGACAGAATGAACTGTAGTTATCAAAATCGGTTTAGAAACAGCTTAAGTATCAATCCGATCGAAATCAATGTTGGGTCAATAATTCAAGAACGATAATATACATGCTTACACTTTTTACAAAAAGTACCTAAAAAGGTTTTTAGATAGATGTTGCTGATCTTCCTATTACATCATTAGTTTAACGTACATTATTATTTATCTTTTTTTTTTTTTTTTTCATAAATAACGGTTGCCATATGAATGCGGGGGCTAGATTATTGTCGTATGTTGGGACGTCCTCTACTTCGTCGCAATTGTAAATCTCGTAACTACTGTTTGGAGAACCATAATAATAATAATAATACACAACATTTATTAGGCGCTTAATACGGATGTTTCTAAGCGCATTATTATTACCCTTGGTCATCAGGTACAGGTCAAACCCGCACAATTATCTTGCGCACCATCTCAACTCCCTGGGGAGCATACTAGCCCAGCTACCCACCGGGTGCTGAAGGCTAATTAACACCCGACCAAGTACCCATTTATACTCCTGGGTAGAGAGCAGCAATGTGGATTAATTGTCTTGCCGAAGGACAAACGGAGTGGGCTGGGTTCGAACCCGGGATCTCGAGATCTGAAAGCGCGCGCTCTACCGATCTTGCCACACCACGTCCACAAACCATGCCTCCACAAGGCCATTTGGCCCTTTTTTGGTTCCCTATTTTCATTATCATTATAGCAAGTTATGTTTATTATTGTATTTATATGTATGTATAGTTTTTATTGGAAATGGAAATGAATAAAATACATTTAATTGAATTGTTCGTGCACCGTGCATGGCACAGACCATTATGACGTGTCCGTATAACAAGATAACAATGCAACGATTGTACGCCTGTCCCTTGAAATAATACACAGATCATGTGTCATTCGTAAAGCGATGTTATGAATATTGATTGAACCAACAATGACAACCTTCAGGTGTTGAAATTATACGGCATCTACCCAGTCTAGAATGCGATGGGTGAAGAGGACGGTGATACAGAAATGACGTCATGTCCCAGGTAAAATTTTCCATAGATATACCCATAGAAAACTTTGGGAAATTATGTGTTGTGTTCTAATCTCATGCGTGTTTGTAACGGGATGGGCATACTGGGCCGGATTCACAAAGGAGGTGTGTACAAACTTTGGTTTAAACCAGGGTCTGCATCTATGGAGTGCCATTTGTAAACTGATAGAGAAAGAATGTAAACTCCTTACTTGTTATCAATGTTGATGGTACACATGTACTAAATGTACCAATTAAATGCTTGTCTTCTCAGATGGTGAAAGTTGCTGGTTAGCAAGCACTAACAGTCATATCATTAGAAATTAGAAATTGTTTTACTCGTTTATGAAAGCACTCCATAGATGTAGACCATGGTTTAAAACATGGTTTGTACGAACCTCCTTTGTGAATCCGGGCCATAATGTTCATCATTATTAAATCAATAAACACTCGCTCATATGATGTTAATTCATCCGCATCCATGATTGCATATCAATACAACATCAACTCAATGTTCATGTAGACATACGTAATATAGGCGACATGTGGACCCGTCTCTACCACAATACACTGTTAAAGGCTGTGTAAACAAATTCAACAACTTATTAAAAATGTTCAACAACCGCTGCTTGACATATTAACCATCCAACTGTTGTTGGAAACATTCAACATCCCCAGTTGTTTAAAGTTTACACAACTGTTGTTATAATTTGTTCTACAACTGTTGTTTAGACAAAAAAAATCAACAATTCCGTTGTTGAAATAGCAAATAACCAAAACAACCAAAACAAGATGTAAAAGCGGCAAGGGTAGGATTCGAACCGGGGGTATTTGGGTTATAAGCGATCTCACTCTCTATCGATTGCGCTATCTCGGTTCGCTTGGTTTGCGAAGGGACAAAAGAGGTTTTGGCGCGGTGATTTTGCGGTCGAAACTATCACGTGATTTAACACGTTTCATTTTGAACAATGGCCGCTTAGCGCAACCCTTCTTCATACAACTTATCATGCTGCACCTAAAATTGTATGAAAAGATTTAACAACCATTGTTACACAGCGTTTTAACAGTGTACAACATGAATGCCAATTATTAACTTGATGTGCTTACATTGGCTTGGGAGCACTCCCTAAGATGTATGTACTCTATAACCAGACAAAGTCGACAATTATTATTTGCTTAGACAGAACCGCAGAGAAAGAGGGGTGTTATGATTGCAAGCAGCTGTCATGTCACTATCACTGTTACCATGGTTACCAATTAATAGAATGGAAGCCAAAAGCTTTGATAAAATATAATGTACACTGGGCCGAAAAGAAACTTATAATTGTTCACATGATCATATCTTAAAATCCTGTCCAATTAACCAAAATGACACACCGGATTACGTAATATACTCTACTCTAAACACATGTCCGTAACCAATCAGTTGCCCAACTGACACAGCAGCAAAATTCCCCGGGGGGGGGGGGTTGGGGGGTGGGGCACTCGAGTTATTTTTTGACGGGGGTGTGCCGCACGGAACTCTAAAATTGGGGTCTGAAGAGCTGACTACAAGCCCAACATATAGGGTCTTTGGAGCTACAAAAACCACGAAACGGTAGTTAAGGGGTCTAAGGAGCAGACTAAAACTACACAATATATAGACTTGGAGCTACCAAAGACCTACGGAAAACCTCAAAAAGGCTAAAATGGTGGTCCAAGGAACCGAACTTGAAGAAGAATAATGGACCTGGCGCTACTCAAATACCTAGCCAAGTCATTCCGGGGATCTATGGAGCCGAACTAGAAGAAGAATAATGGACTTGGCGCTACTCAACTACCTAGCCAAGTCATTCCGGGGTTCTATGGAGCGGCAATTTTTGAAAATCGGTTTATTTTAAGACATGATGATATCAACATATTATGTCATTTCATTTCTTAATAAATTTGATATGAAGATATACCGCAGCGTAGTCATATCAATACTCGAAATTAACAATTTGGGCAGCATTGCAAATAATGCCAATAAAGCCAATCGATAGTCTTTTGTCTTGAAACTATGACGAATAGCTAGGTGCTTAGCTGTTTATTCCAATTACCACGTTCACTTGATTTTGATTGAAAGTGGACTAAGCACCACCTTTTGGGATTTAAAGGTAGTTCAGATTCGTCAAATCAGATGCGCGGCGCCATCTTGCGTACGCGTTGCGCACGGTGCGTAATGCACGTTAGCTCAGTGTCATGCGATGCGCGCAAACTAGCCTAGTTCAAAATGGCGACCAGCTGTGTAGCATCCCCACGCTTGATGACCTTTAACTCTTCATTTATCGGTGGTATTTTTGTATCCGTCGTAATCATCACAATGAGCCACAAAAAGACAAATAATGGTTGATTTTAAGACATGATGATGTCAACATGATTTCAAATCATTTATTTGATTTATTATTAAGGAAATTGATATGAAGATACCGCAGCGTAGAATAATTATATGATATATTGGTAATTTGTGATGTTCCTTTAAATTAGTACGTGTGGTCTTTTTTAAGACATGACGGTATCAACATTGTATGCATACATTACGTTGCATTTATTTGATTTCTTACTGAATGCATTACATGTATACAGATTCCACAGCGTAGACATAACACCATTCGAAAGAAAGCATTTAGTGCAGCTTTACAAATAACTAAATGACAGAACAGCCTGTGAAATAGTGTTTTCTTTTTGTTGGTCCCTCCCCTTTTGTATGAAGAAAAAAAGTACAAATCGTTTAGTGTACAAACATCATTTATATATCAAAGAAAAACACCATTTACACAATTTAGAATCATACATAGTATGTATTTTTCTAAATTAGGACTCAGTTAGTAAATAAAACGAATGAACAAACTAATTCAGAGAATAATTTCAAAATTATGCACTGTGAACATATACGTATCATCAATTATGTATTTATTTATTTTATTTTGAATCATTTTGTAACTTACTTTTAGTTTCATTCTTTATTTTTTTTTTTATTAAGAACAACTTCAAATACATGTATGTACATATTTGTTTCTCTAAATAAAAAAAAAAGATTCCACGTGTATTCACTGTTATCTTCATAATCTTGGATATTGTCATGCATTTGTGTTCCTTTCCTATTCCTTATACTTCACTCTACTCCTTGACCCCTTTATTCCTTCCTTTATCTTCTGTTTCTTACTTTCTTTCAATCCCTAAGCTGTTTTCTTTATTAAAGGAACTGACTAACATTGTCTAAATCCTCAAAATCCAATTGGAATTATAGCGGTTCCCTCATACCTTGTTGTATTCGTATTAACAATACAAAACATGGGACACTGAAGTTTTAGGTTTTTCAAATTTCCCTTTCGTTAAAAAGATATTTACGATTTAAGTGTTCAGATGTTAAATTATCCACTGGACCATCAAAACCGTGTACAAAGTGAGTGCAATGAGTAAGTGACCATCACTTTGCATTTGTGCTCATTACTCGGCCATATAGCGTCCATATTAACTTGAAATGTTCACATAACACCCAGTGGACATATCAGATAACAACAATATACATTGTATCAATCACTCATCACTTTTTGCACATGTCAACAAAGTTACTAGATCCCTTTAACCCTAAAAAGGCCGGGCTATTTGAGGTCTTCCCACGGCCGGGGGGGCCATTATGGCCCCCCTTAAGATCTCGGCCGCGGAGCGGCCGATCTCCGTGAAATTTTGCTCGCATGATAAGTGAAGTGTATAGAATACAATGGTAATTTTAAATTTTTGAAAAATTAATTAATTTGGATATTTATGGTAATTTATGCAAATAAGATCATAAAATTCACATTTTTATCTATAAATCCTATATTCTTCATAATTAAACATTGGTTTTCACTACATAATTATATTCTTTAGAGCATTTGGAATAAAAATACAAAAAAAATTGGAAGAGCCAGGTTCTTCCTTATGTTTCATATTGTTTTAATAATTTCTTATGTATTTCTTTGCTTTTTTAACTTATGTATTGTATTGTTTTTGTTGTTTAATTTATTTATAACTATAAATCAACTATTTTGAACCCCAAAACAAACATATAAAATGTAAACAAGACCAAATAACCAATGATATACCTTCTTATTACGAAAACTGATATTTCCATATGTTTTGTACACAAATCACGAAATTGAGCGATTTTCAGGGCTGACATGCATAGACAAAAGGTCACGTGACTTCGTAACGGTAGGTCTGATTTTCAAAATTTTTGTTTTAAAATAAGCGCAAGACCCAAAAGAAAAAAGTCACCAAGCAGCGGCGCGCCATCTTAACGCGTTTCGGAGCAATACAACAAATCGCGGAGGGGGGGGGGGGGGGGGGGGCCATAATGCCCCCCCCCCCCCCCCCCTCCATAAATATGCAAATTAATGAATTTTTCAAAAAATTCAAATTACCATTGTATTCTATACACGTCACTTATCATGCGTGCAAATTTTCACGGCGATCGGCCGCTCTGCGGCCGAGATCTTAAGGGGGGCCATAATGCCCCCCCCCCCCCGCCCCAGGCGTAGGAAGACCGTAGCCTATGCGATGTATCAGTTCTTTGCCTGATGCTTAATTTTGACATCATTTGTAAATTGTATTTAGTTAATGTGTTTATTATGTGTTTAGGTGCCTCGCTTACAAGCTATTATTGCACCCAAAACATTTGTTGATTTTCTTGTATTTTATGCATTTGATATTTGGTTGATATTTGGTCCAAAAAAATTAAGTGAAAATGAAAATGAAATGTATTAACACATTTTGAAAGAGCAGGATAAGCGTATATTTCCTCCCGTTCCTTCCTGTATACACACATAGGTACATTACAGTAGCATTGTGTGGAGATCAACCTCTTCCGCCTGCTGCACTATCCAAAGCATAAACAATTTTTGTCGGCCGATTTCTCCCTAAATTTACCAGCAAATAAAAACAAACTTTCGTTTATGTGATTCGTAAGTCATATACTTTGATAATAATTACCGACTTTGTTGTTTAGAAGATTGCAAAATGTAGAAAAAAAAGGATTATTTCCAGTCTGTTTTCATAACCGATGCATCCTAACACACAACGTTCAACTGATGAACGGTACAGTATATGAATAGGCAGTATGGTAATCTCCCGTGTATTACCATATATTGCGCGTAAATGGTCCACCTGAGTGGACCATATACTTTGTAGATGTGCCTGTATACTCAATTTACATGGTCTCATCATTAACAATTATAATTTTGAAACAGAACTTACTAAATTCCCCCCCCCCCCCAAAAAAAAAAAAAAACAATATGAGAATGTACAGGCATACAATAAGTGATAATCTTTCAACGCAGTTAAATTGTATACCCTGTGTCGTTCCCAAATTTAATTATGACTCAGTAATGTACACGATTTAAAGGGGACCATCAGGCGAAGTCCAACACATAATTATATGTTTTGGTACCGTTGTGTGCTATCAAATAGATGGCCAATATTTTGCATGAGGGTTGTGTAATTCATAAACAATTCAATTAATTATCATACTTACGGAACCATTTATGGCCTCATGGTTCCGCATGAGCGAAAACGTTTGCGAGTGCGCCAATTATATTCACATGTAAGTCTGGAGACAATAGAATCACAGACGATTCGTTCGTCCAAGACAAAAGGTAGTCTTCGTTTGCAGTATGGTGATGCTTTTTTTCTCTTCAAATTAATGTTTCCAGAAACATATTTGTTCTAAACTTAGTTAGTGGAATTGACTTCTTTAAGTGTTACCTTTTTCTTGTGCATATTTGTTCATGCGTGTGTGTATATGTTTGCGTATGCACGAGCATATGCGTGCGCGTGCTTTAATTTGTATTGGTTGTCTGTTTCTGTGCGTATAAGCTAGACATTCAATCAACCTATTTACACACACAGGCTTCTAATTGCATTCTATTCACAAACCTGAATAGACTAAGACTTTACTCAAAGGTGTGAAATAGATCTGAATTTATTGACGCAGAGTGTCATACACATTTTCAATGCAACATTATTCATCGTAACCTAATCCCTGTTAAACAGTCATGAAAACAAATTATTCACCATATTTCAATGAATGTTAACATTATCCTTCACCATGCCCATCAACATGTGTTGAGGACACAACTGTACATCTATAAATCAAATGTCCAAATAACGATATATTCCAGTTGTCAGATGGCCCCAAAAAGTACAGTAAACTTTACAGATGTCAACTTGTAGTGGCTTGATCAATCAATAGCATGACATGTTTAAAACGAAAATAGCAGAATAAGAATATAATGTATTGTATTCACGAGAGCCAAGCCCCATCCAAAATTGCATTTTGTTTTCATGGAAGAAAGCGAAATTGTGAATAGCAGACATATTAAACATGAAATTTAATTTTGGGGACAGTAAATGTTTTTTTGGGGTCACCAAAACTGTGAAACAATTACTTTACTGGCCCAAAAATGCATGTGTCGTAATAATGATACATGAAGTAGGATCATGAATAGGAGCTGTTTACAACTACAACTAACTAAAGGCAATTTAGGGCCAGTAAATATTTATTTTGGGTCACCAAAATAGGAAAAAAAATGTTTTACTGGCCCGAACGGACCACTAGCTAAGACTTAGAGCCGAGCACAGCTTTTACATTATAGATTGGCAAGTGAAAACATAATATTTGTTTCATTATGTAACTCATTTCATAAAACACTTGCAATTGCTGTAAGTGTCCAATTATTGTAACAGCCAATCAGCATGGACCACTACAGCTGTTGCCATGGTAGTTACATCAATTGGACAGTTACAACAATTGCAACAGTTTTATGAAATGGGCTAATGGTCACAGAAATAAATTGAAATAAAAACACTACATGTAGTTAGAAGTAACATGCAGATGTATAGCGGCCCCATGGCCAACATGTGTATTTGAATGATGGTACACAATAATACGGGGTCTGCTCGCTATATGCATAAGGGTCAATCTGTTATAAGGACCGCTATTCATATTTTGAAAAAGGGTTCATTATTTAAAAGGGTTGCTATTCATAATATAATAAAAGGGTTGCTATTCATAATATAATAAAAGGGTTGCTATTCATAATATAATAAAAGGGTTGCTATTCATAACATAATAAAAATGGTCACCATTCCTTATTCCATGAAGGGGTTGATATTAATAATTCACATTGAGGGTCACTATTCATGGTATGAAATCAGGGTCGATAGTCATAATGTAGTTAGTTTGCTATTCATAATACACAATAAGGGTCACTATTCATAATGTAAATGGAGGGTTACCTGTTATTATTGTATGAAAAGCCAAACTGATGACCCTCTTGTTACATTATGAATAGTGACCTTCAATGTTTTAGTATAATTGGCGACCCACATTCATATTATGCATACACTGTGCGCACATTTGTAAATATGTATTTCAGAATTTATCAACAAGAATAACAGTATTTGTCCAAAAAAAACGCAGTTTATGACCCCCCCCCCCTTCCCCCCCCCCCCCCCCAAGGATACAAAAACAAAACCACTTAGTACTGAAAATTTAACCAAAATCAAACTTTTTTACACATATTACATTAACTACTCAGAAACCCAAGCTTGTATTGTTAGTTGTATGAATATAATTATGAACACCATACAAAAAATACTGGGACTTGTACTCGGTTAACTAATAACAGCTTTCCTGACCATGCGATGACATTTGCAATAAGATATATTTCACTAGAAATTCTCAAGAACTGACTTTCATACGACAGTGTTTTCAATTGAATCCTTGCTGCATGAGTCAATCATGTCCTAGACCAGCCCTCTCCTTTTTTGCTCGGTTTTAGATTTCCAAAATCTAAAATATACATCTTACATCCATATTTATGCAATATTCACAATAAAATCAGACAACCTTTACATCAACTCGTTTCCTTGATAATAACAAATATCACTGATTTCAATCAAAATGTATGCCTTTTAAAAGAACTGTTCCAATGGTTTTAAACATAAACTAACAGCTTTCCATAATTTCCATAATAGTTAGGTCTAACTTAAAGTTAAAATAAACTTTGAAACTTTGTGAAACACCCCCTGGGATAACAAATTTCCCAAAGGTGTATGTTTTTTTTCCTCCAAGTGTTGCAAAAGAAAACTTTTAGATAAGAACTGAAATGTGATTATTTCAAAGAGATCATCAAATTAACACATTACCAATTATTACATGAACTCTTATGGTGAGAAAGTATAAATGATTTATTTTTTTCTGTGAGCATTATGAAACATGTATGACATTCACAAAAGAAAACTTGTAAAGAATATTCTAATGAACTAAAAATTCAATGTTTCACAACACCATACTTCTCTCAAGGATTGGTCTCAATTAAATGTGCATGCTCGAAAATGTTTAATATTTAAATCATATCCAGATACCCTAAGTCAAGAATTAACTCTTCCACAAATATAGTGTTATTGAGTAAGGTAAGTTCTGAGCAGGAGAATACAGTGAAACCCCATTATAACGAGCACATCAGGCCAATTGAATATACATTGTTATATCAGAAAGCTTCTTGCATCAGGGGTTAGAAATAATAAAATACATAGAGCCTGGGCCTGTCAAATAGCCTATCTCTATCAGTTACCTCATTATAACAGAGTTCATTATAAAGAGGTTCACTGTTTACAGTTAAATAACAATACATACAAACAATGCATTTACAATCATATACATAATTTTCAATAATTTTTCAAGTTCAACCAATTCCACTGCTTCTACCAGTGAATACTCTTATTGAAATCCCTAAATTCTAAAATGTATTATTCTCCTTCATTTCTTTCATGTACAAAACTTGTTTGATAAAGAATTTGTCCTAGTCATGTAGCTTATTGAACGCAGGCCAGTGCAGACATGTAGTCTAGTCGGGACTTGAGACTGCACTCGGAGCCGAGTCACAATGCAAGACGAATGGAAACATGCCTTTTCGTTGGGGGACTCAAAGACTCAGAATTTGTGGACTTGACTACAGCCCTGAAGACAGCATTTGTATTAACTCACATAACAAGAACACCACTGCAAAAACATCAACGAGCTACATTTATTCTGCAGTATCATTATCACAACATACAGACTTGCCCTAATAGCCACATCATATGTTTGTTGGTGAAATGCTAGCCTTTGGCAGTTACGGTGCATAATGTATACAGTAGTTCCTGGCAATTATGGGGTCTATGGTTACAGCAATGCTAGAAATTAACCTTTTTGCCTTGTGGCCCAGTTGGGCAAGTAAAAACAAGATTGTTTAACTTTGAGTGGCCCTAAACCTAAATCTGGTGGCCCCAAACAATGAAAAACGTAACAAATTCTGTCAAATTTGGTTGCCCGAACAGGCCAGTAGAATTTAGGATCAATGAAATTTGGTGGCACAGAGATAATTTTTAGTGGCCCCGGGCCAGCGGGCCTATGCTAATTTTGAGCACTGGTTACAGGATGGTAAATTATCATTAGGCGCACCTATTATTATTCATTATTATCATCAAACAATTTGGCATCATACATCGGAATTGCCAACGATCTGTTATCTACAAGATTGTACACATATTAACCCATTCAGGACTGGTCCCCCAACATACTGGGGCATGAGTCTATGGAGAATACAATCATGTTACTGAGTATAGCACAATCAATCAGTCCTACCAAATATTTGTCCTTAGAACTACTCAAGTATTGTTATTGCAGGAAAAGAAACCGCTCTTTCAAGAATACCAGAATATTTCCTGTTGATATGTTGTGGACATCGTTACTTTCTCTTTACTTTCCCATTCAAAACTAGTTTTATTTCCTCTTCTCGTCAAAAACATTATTGAAGTTAAACAAAACAGCTTCCTGTCTTATACACCATAATATCTTTATGAATAATTAAAGCTGCAGTATTCCTAGCCAGAGTTGAATCAGCACTGCCAGTCTAGCAAAGTAAAAGATTCTTTTCCACATGCATGTATACTAAATATTTCTTCTTCACATGTATTGGGCATAATTACTTCCAAGTTCAGTAAAAAAACGCATTTATGTACTTCTTCTAATCTCATGATGTTATTTAATTTAAACAAAACAGCTAGCTACCTGTCGTATTCATTATAATCTTTTCTATCTTCTAGGATAATTACAGCTGCATTGCTACTTGAACCCAAACTCTCGATCTAGTGGGGTGACTGGTTCTGGTTGAAACACTATCATCTTGGGGTCGTACCTCCGGAAGAACAGACTCGATCCACGCTTGAGCAGACCCTGAAAAGAAAGCAATAGAAACAATGTGAATTAATTAATAAACTATTTGGGGAATAGGTATTTTGAATGGTTTTTGCTATATTATAATCTTCTCCTAATCATAGGATAACTCTCGATCTAGCGGGGTGACTGGTTCTGGTTGAAACACTATCATCTTGGGGTCGTACCTCCGGAAGAACAGACTCGATCCACGCTTGAGCAGGCCCTGAAAAAGAAAGTGATAGAAAGAGAGAATCAATGAATGAAGAAAGGAATTAGTATTTGGAACGGTACTTCCTATATTATATTATCTTCTCTTTATCATGTAGGATAAATACAGCTGCTTTGTTTCTATTAACTCCTAACGTGCCGAGCTCGCATTTGTGCGAGTAACAAAACACACAAATGCGATAGAGCATTGAAATCCCTGGCACGTTAAGAGTTAAGAGTTGAATCTGTTCTCCCAATCTAGCAGTGTGATGAGTTATGGCTGAAACACAATCATCCTCGGGTGTACCTCCTGAAGAAGAGACTTGATCCACGTTTGAGCAGGCCCTGGAAAAGCAAGCAATAGAAAGAGTGAATTAATAAATCAACTATTTGGGGAATAGGTATTTTGAATGGTTTTTGCTATTATTATAATCTTCTCCTAATCATATAGGATAACTCTCGATCTAGTGGGGTGACTGGTTCTGGTTTAAACACTATCATCTTGGGGTTGTATCTCTGGAAGAACAGACTTGTTCCATGTTTGAGCAGGCCCTGAAATAATACAAAAACATTTAGAGAATGAAATAATGTAAAGCATTGATGAATGAGTTCATACACAAATTGTTTATAGAATCACATTATCAAACAAAATAAAGATAACTATAGAACTATGCAAAATAGAATGATCAGTCGTGACGTCCCAAAACAGGGTTGATCCGCGCTCAGACAGGTGGTCGGTCGTTAGTGCCCTTTTGACTATATTTACCATGCATGACGTCAGCATTAAAAGGACTTAGTAACATTGTCCAAATACTCAAGACTTAGTTTGAGTTATTGTGGTTCTCTCATACCTTACATATTCATATTAACAATAAAGGCACAGGACAGGTTTTGGTTTTTCAAATTTCCATTTAGTTCAAAAGATATTTACTATTAAAGTGTGTCTGTAGTTTGCTCATACATGATGTATCTCAGCCAAAAAACATCCAATTGATGTTAATTTTTCACACATTACTCTGTAGACATATCAGATCACACCAATACATATTTCATTAATCACTCATCACTTTTTGCACTGGTCAACAAAGTTACTAGATCCCTTTAATGGTCTTGAACAAGCGTCGTCATATGAAAACCAAAAGGTAACGACCAACAGTCAACGTGCCTAGTTAACCCAGTGTGGTAACTCACTTAGACGACATGTTAACGGCCCTCGTCCATGCAATTGAAAAGTCCCTATAATTGTTAAGCTGCTGTGATGTGACTCAATGATTGGCCCATGAGGATGTCTTATTAGGGCCAAAACCACTAATTATGCACCATTGTTGAAAAAGTGTGTCTCCAGTGATCCTGCTCTTCTAGAGAAGAGATTTAATTTTACATCAGTAAAATTGTACTTTTATTTGATAGTGAGGGTCCTTCTCGTAAAAGTTACCTTAAATTCAAAGCGATTGAAAGTAAAATAAACAAATGTCAGGGGATGGAATATGGCTGAGGTACCAAAAACCCCATGTCCCCAAGACAAAATTGTTCATTTTTTTCCAGTTTTGTAGAAATATAAGAGTACAAAGGAGCAAAACAAGTGCGTTTTCACGACAGCAGCACAGTAATCTATGAAACATAATAAAAGTTTTAATGATCCCACTTCATTTAAAATTTTGATGGCCATTGGAAATGTGTCGCCAAATCTAATGAAACATACGTTACCGTCATCTTACTAAAGAAAGAGATATGCTTAGATGCTGACATCTGTACAGTTATCTTATTTTTCTAATGATGAGAACATGGCATACAAGTAAAAACATGTTTAAAAGTCAAGACACAAACGAAATGTGACTGGGAATATAAGAAAGAGACGGGATAAAAAGGTAGAGTTAAGAGGTGTAACATACGTTACAACGAATTTTAAATATAGGTAACCACTATGATGTAAATGATTATACTGGAGTTCAGGCCAATGAAGTAGATTGATATTACGCAGAAATGAAAATTAAGTTCAGCTAAATGTTGCTTATTCAACCAATTGAAGGTCACGAAAAACTTATGAGATGTAACATACATTACCATGCGTAAAAAATGTGTGTAGGATATACTTAATAACTATCTAAATTGGTCGCAAACTTGTTTACGCCATCTATATGTGGTTCAGGGTGAGCTTAGCAATCATTTTCAAGGCCAAAATTGTATTCAAACAACACTAATGTAACATACGTTACCATTTTGAAAAATACGTTACGGCCAAATAACATATCTTTGGAAATCGTTAACGGACACCTGACTAGATGCGATGTTCACAAATATGTTTTAATGGTTTTATTAACACTTTGTTGTTTATTTTCATGATTGTAACCTTCAGTTACCAACTTTGAAACTAACTAGCCATCATGTGAAATGTTGATGGTAACGTATGTTACACCTTTTTATCAAAATGAAGCACACAATTCTTGCACAGTAACATTACGTGCTAATTTTCTCGGAGTATATACTACCAAGTATGCACTTTAGATTGGCATTAAAATCAAACGTTTGGCAAGAACTTTATTTTTGACATTGCAGGTAATATATGTGACCAGCTATAGCAAAACCCTGCAATTGTCGGTAATTCATGTTTTCAAGAATGGGCATTTTAAGTTCACATAATGTATTATGTAAAATTGAATCAATAATATCTTCGCCAATTATTGACCAATTGTTTAGAACAAAGCATCAAATGAAAGCTTGTGATGAAGCCTTTATAATGGTATAAAAATCAACATTTTGATTTTTACCGACAAGTGCCGGGTTTTGCTATAGCCAGTCACATATATCACTTGTAGACAAATTGTATAAAGTTAATGGATCACTTAAAAATAAACCGGAGTTTGACTCAACCACTAAGCATGGTGGCTAAGGGTCCGCCTCATGCACGGGAGGTCCTGGGTTCGAACCCAGACCGGGTCATACCAAAGACTTTAAAAATAGTACCTTCTGCCTTCTAGCCAGGCACTCTGCATTTATAGAATGAAGAAGGGGAAGTTAATCACAAGAGTTACAAGAGGACTAGCCCCCTTCTGTAGCTTTCGCTACATTGAGTAGACGTGTGGCCTAGGGCTAATGAATTGGCACGGAGAGGAATTTAAAGGGTACCACCACCCAAAAATAACATTCTTATAAATGAAAGGTAACATCTTTAGTAGTCCATTCCATCAACAAGTTCACAAAAATGTTTCCAGAAAAAACGCGTGAATAGCATTGGCGCACTCTCAAATGTTTGGCACATACAGAACCACAAAATAATAGTGGATCCGTATTGGTGGTGGTAATTAATTGCTTTGTTTATGAATTACACAACCCTTTGCAAAAAATGTTGGGTATCTAAACACAACAAAAAAAGTAACTCCCCCCTAAGCAAAATGGCGTAACTTTTTAACAAATTGGGTTTGAGCAACATAACTTGGCAGAAATGTTTCTAAAATGATTGGCTAACGTCTCTGTGAAAATGAATTTGATCCGCCATGCCATGCATGAGTGAGCACACATTAAAGAAAAAATGTCACTTTTCAAAAGTCACAAGAGTCAAAAAGTGCAAATTCTGCCTTTGATGTGTGGTCACTCATCCATGACTCGACGGACCAATTTCATTTTCACACATAAGTTAGTCAATAAATGTAGGAACAATCCTGCCGAGTTATTTTGCTCAAAACCTTTTCGTTAAAAAGTTATATGTTATTTGATTAAGGGGGACTTATTTTTGTGTTGAGTTTAATTGATCAGTATTGTTGGAATAAACTCAACAAAAAAGTACCGTAAGTCTCCTCCTGATTAGAATAACATAACTTTTTAACAAACATGTTTTGAGCATATTAACTCGGCAGGATTGTTCCTACACTTATTGACTAACTTCTGTGTGAAAATGAAATTGGTCCATCGAGTCATGCATGAGTGAGCACACATCAAAGGAAAGATTGGCACTTTGTGAGCTCACTCATGCGTGACTCAATTGACCAACTTCGTTTTCACTCAGAAATTAGTCACAAAGTATAGGAACAATCCTGCCGAGTTATTATGCTCAAAACAAGTTTGTCAAAAAGTGACGCCATTTTGATTAGGGGACTCACTTTTTTTGTTGTGTTTATGAATCATGCACGCTTTTGTAATACACACAACAAAAAAAGTAAGTCCCCTTAATCAAAATGGCGTTACTTTTTGACAAAAATGTTTTGAGCAAAAAAACTCGGCAGGATTGTTTCTACACTTTGTGACTAACTTCTGAGTGAAAATGAAGTTGGTCCATTGAGTCACGCATGAGTGAGCACACAAAGTGCCAATCTTTCCTTTGATGTGTGCTCACTCATGCATGACTCGATGGACCAATTTCATTTTCACACATAAGTTAGTCAATAAGTGTAGGAACAATCCTGCCGAGTTATTCTGCTCAAAACATTTTTGTTAAAAAGTTATGTCATTCTAATCAGGAGGAGACTTACTTTTTTGTTGAGTTTATTCCAACAATACTGATCAATTAAACTCAGCACAAAAATAAGTCCCCCTTAATCAAATAACATAACTTTTTAACAAAAAGGTTTTGAGCAAAATAACTCGGCAGGATTGTTCCTACATGTATTGACTAACTTATGTGTGAAAATGAAATTGGTCCGTTGAGTCATGGATGAGTGACCACACATCAAAGGCAGATTTTTCACTTTTTGACTCTTGTGACTTTTGAAAAGTGACATTTTTCCTTTAATGTGTGCTCACTCATGCATCATTTTCACAGAGACGTAAGCCAATCATTTTAGAAACATTCCTGCCAAGTTATGTTGCTCAAACCCAATTCGTTAAAAAGTTACGCCATTTTGCTTAGGGGGGGAGTTACTTTTTTTGTTGTGTTTATTTGATATCACAAAACGGTACCAAAACACATAATTATGTGTTGTTCTTTGTCTGGTGGTGCCCTTTCACTTGTTTACTTGACTCACCGTGTTGCGGAGATGTTTCCAGCAGTCCACCCAGCTTGCGTAGACGGGAACATATGGTTTGGTACCGGCAAGCAAGCTGTAGGGAGAACATAAATCATCATTAATTATTATTGTCACTTGAAGTAGGAGTGGGCTATACGTGGGTGAAAAATACTTTTTTTGTCGTTTTATTTTCGGGACAGTTTTTTTGTATTCCATTTGCCCTATCTCAACATGAAATGACAATATTTTTTTCCTGGGGTCCAAGAAAAAAGTGTGCAGGGCCAAAATCCAAGATGGCCGCCGTTTTTCCCTAAAAATCACATTTTCGGCCATAACTTTGTCATTAGTGGGTCTCTTTATTTGGTTTTGGTGTCTAACCCTATGTTTTGGGGGTTAAGGGATCTATTTATGCAGTTAAAAATACTGTAAAATATTCAGATATTGTGTTAACCCTAAAAAGACTGGGGGGGGGCTGATTTAGCCCCCCCCTCCTCTATTTTCGCGATAATTCCGCAACGCGCGCAGATATTGCCGCACGACTTCATGAGTTTTTTCATTGAAGTCTTGCGCAACTTTTGAGACCAAATTTGCGACGACCGGGTATACCGTTCAAAAGTCACGTGACCTTTTGTAAGTGAGCGTCGGGCCGAAAATCGCAAAATTTTGTGATTTGTGTACAAATCCTATGGAAATTGATTTTTTTCCTAGAAAAGACAAAATCTTCATTATTTTTCATTCTAATCACTGCAATCATTTAATTTTGGGCTAAAAATGGTTGAATAATGGTCAATAATTATTTTCATTGAAAAAACAATAACAAACTTAAGTCGAACAAACAAAGAAATACATAAGAAATGCAATTTTTGCATAATTAATTAGCTCTAATTAGCATATTATAATTAGAACAACAAATTTAACTATGCAATATTATATGGCTCATGGACATCTATCACCATGCCAAATTTGGAGTTGATTGGAGTTTCGATTGCTGAGAAAACTACGAAAACTACAAAAAAATACCATTTTCGCATAATTAATTAGCTCTAATTAGCATATTCTAATTAATTTTGTTTTTTCAACTACGCAATATTGTAGACCTTATGGACATCTATCACGTTGCCAAATTTGGAGTCGATCGGAGTTTCGGTTGCCGAGATCTTAGGGGGGGGCCCTTTTAGCCCCCCCCCAGTTTTTTCAAGGTTCAAAATAGCCCAGTCTTTTTAGGGTTAAGGCATATTTTTGACCATTTTTACCCCTTTTTAACCCAATTTTGAACCATGCCCGTAGACCTGAAGTTAATGGGTAAATTATATCAGAGAACATTTTTAAAAAGCTAGAGAACAAGTTGAAAGTGAAAAAATAATATTCATAGCCCCCATAACCCTCACAGTTGACATAATTTTCGGCCTGGGGTTATACAAAAAAGTGTGCATGGCCAAAATCCAAGATGGCCGCCTTTTTCCATGAAAAATCACATTTTCAGCCATAACTTTGTCATTTTGTGGTGTTTTTACTTGCTTGTGGTGCCTATCCCCATGTGTTGGGGGTAAACCAATCTGTTATGCATATTAAAATAGTCACAAGAACCTGCCTCAAGAACGTCTTCAGCTCAGGCGATTTCTCAGCTATTTGTACTATAAAAGCACCCCCCCCCCCCGCCCCCCCCAAAAAAAAGACAAGCTTTATTAGAATTTGACAAAGTGCAAAATTCTCTGAAAATTAACCTACGCTTTAGCCTTGTGTTGAAGTGTAGTTAATGATAGGGGTGGGCTTTACGTGGGTGAAAAATACTCTCCTTTTTTTTGGCATTTTATTGCCCAAGTGGTAGAGGGGATGTCTCACTCTGAAAAAGAATGTATGTTTCAGCCTAACCAACCACTTGCTGTCATCTGGGATGAGAGAGACCTGTACCAAAAGATGGTATATTGGGTTCTACCTGGATGATAATGGGGACGGAACTTTCCGAGTGGATCACCTGATGCGTGCTGGTACTAACTTAGCTGGTACCGGAGATGAAATTTGGCAGTGGCCACCTGGGACTGATGACATCCAGGACACTATTGAGCAGCAGATTGTGCCTATGACCGTTTCAGGAACTGGGGACTTCCTTAGGAGAAAGCTGCATTATGTTTTAAGCAACATCATAGAAATTGAAGACATGTTTCTCGAAATATGCTAATTTAGGTAAAAAGGGAGTTCAAATGTAGTCAAAAATGGTGTTAACTCAACATTTGATGACTTGTGACTCTTTTTTAGATGCATAACAGATTGCTTGACCCCCAAAACATGGGGTTAGACACCACAAGCAGAAAAAAACACAACAAAATGACAAAGTTATGGCTGAAAATGTGATTTTCAAGGAAAACGGCGGCCATTTTGGATATTGGCCCTGCACACTTTTTTCTATAACCCCAGGCCGAAAATGTTGTCAAGTGTGAGGGTTATGAATATTATTTTGTCACTTTCAACTTGTTCTCTAGCTTTTTAAAAATGTTCTCCAATGTAATTTACCCACTAATTTCAGGTCTACGGGCATGGTTCAAAATTGGGTAAAAAAGGGGTAAAAATGGTCAAAAATATGCCTTAACACAATATCTGAATATTTTACAGTATTTTTAACTGCATAAATAGATCCCTTAACCCCCAAAACATAGGGTTAGACACCAAAATCAAATAAAGAGACCCACTAATGACAAAGTTATGACCAAAAATATGATTTTTTAGGAAAACGGTGGCCATCTTGGATTTTGGCCCTGCACACTTTTTTCTGCGACCCCAGGCAAAAAATTTTGTCATTTCATGTTGAGATAGGGCAAATGGAATACAAAAAAACTGTCCCGAAAATAAAACGAGAAATGACCCATTTATAGCCCACTCCTAGTAAAATCTGTGATTTCGGCACCAGCCCGACTTCTTTCCGTGTCGTAGTGCAACTTCAAAATTAAATGGCAGAATTCAATCATTCACTCAGACTCAGTTGATGCATTGATGGATCAAAAAAATAAAAAACACAATCAACTTACTACTATTTTGACTTGATCATGTGTTGCAAACATTTTCGATGTTCTTCCTCTGAAGTTGTCCAAATATTTTACTAATTATCAAGGTTCAGATAAACTCCTTTTGTTTGACAGGTGATCATCTGGCAGCACTGATCAAGGATCATTGTGTGCACCATCTCCACTCCCTTTAGAGCATTCTTTTTCCCTTTTTTTGGACAAATTAATTACTAGAATCATACGAACGGATGTACAAAAGCAGCATTAGTGGATTAACTGTTATGCTGATTAAGGCTGAGTCATGTCGGTAATTGTCGGAACCGGGTCCCGATAAACTTTTACCGGTCGGGAACCGGTATCCCGATATTTTTGCCGCCGGAAATTTTGGCGATCGTACGTCCAAAAAAGGAACATAAAACGCACTGGGGGGGAGGGCCGGGAGGAAGCCCAAACCTAGACCATCTTCTGGAGGGAATTGTGGCATCTCTTTGGCACTCAAAGTGTAATTTTATGAGCCAAAAAACAGTGAGCAACTCGATCAATTCCCACATGCGTGTAGAAAAATGCGCCCAGGCGATGATCGCTGCCGACGCCGGCATGCAGTAATGCCAATAGCGGTCGAGCGGGCGGCAGGGCGGTAGTGTCGCCACTCGCCAGCGGCAAGCTCGGAGAGTCGGGCGATCGCGAAAGTTGGTTTGGTGGTATGAAATTGATATATTTTTTATTTTTAATGTAACCAAACATTCTAACATGTTTTTCTTTTTCTGTCCTTTTTTAGGAATATGCCAGACGATCTCAGGCAGCAAGAGTACCACAGATTTAGATACCAGGCTCATTCAAAGCATCTGAAAACCTACAGTTTCAACCGACATTTGGGCTTTTAGAAAAATCATCTTTTATAAAGTTTATATATTGTTTTTATCTGTCAGTGTACAACTAGATCTTTTTAAAAGTCATAATCTTTTAATCAATTTGTTGGCCCCTTTCTTATTTGCATTTTAATAATTTTGTTGTTTGATTTGTTGGTCCAGTTCATGTGTTTGTTGATCATGACGACGACGATGATGAAGATAATAATAATAACTATAATTTTTTAGTTTCATGTGCGATACCGATGATTTTATTGCTGATGAACAATACAGAATGCAATGGGGGAAATGTACAGTCAATGATCCCTATATATTCATGGTTTAGTCTTTGTTACGTTTTGACAAAACATACTAAAAAATAAAATTTCTCTTTTCGTTTGACAGGTGACCGACAATGATCGTCTTGCAGCGCTGATCCAGGATGTACGAAAGCAGCAATATTGGATTAATTGTCATGTTGAACTTCTGAAGGACAAACTTGATATGCAATGGGGGAAATATGTAATGATCCCTAAGATACTGTATACATTTTCAAGGTTTAGTCTTTGTTTAGTTTTGACAAAGCATAACTACAAATATAATTTCTCCTTTTGTTTGGCAGGTGAATGACAAGGATCGTCTTGCGGCGCTGATCCAGGATGTACGAGAGAATGAACTGCCTCCAGGTGGACCCACAGTACCAGATGACAGCCTCAAGAGAGAGGACCAAGAAGGTAATATTTCATTAACCCAAGCCTCCACACTAACTGTTTCATGAAATCATGGGTTTTTAAATTTGACTTGCCCAAACAGAAAATGTACTTGCCCGCAATGCAGGAATTGATTTTTTATTTTTATTTTAGGGGCTACTTTTCCAATCTGATGGATATCCAGAAATTGTTCACATAATACCCTACGATAATTTAGGGGCTACCTACTGATTTCAGGGGGCTATTTTGAAAGTTAGGGGGCAAAATCGCCCTCAGCCCCGTATATTTCATACCCTGCTTGCCCGCTTACTTCTAGATGAGATTTATGACCTAAAGAATTACATTATTACAAATACTTACGCATTCTATAGGCATAAAACATGTTTTAAATTGCTCTTCATACAATTGCAGACAACTTAGCATACAGACGGCCCTTAACAATTCTAGGAAAAAAATGAAAGCCAAAACTTAAAATTCTCCTGTACTAAAGATATGCCTTGATTTGATAGATCTGTTCACAGCGATTTGTGGGTGTGAATTGCTAGTCACTCCTAGTGCCGAGCCCTGTGTTAACTCTCTTTGTTAATATTTCATTGCCAGGTGAAATGGACTTCACATGTGAGTTGGACCAGTGTTGGACCAGTGTGCCCAGTTAGTCCTAGTGCCGAGCCCTGTGTTAACTCTCTTTGTTAATATTTCGTTGCCAGGTGAGATGGACTTCACCTGCGAGTTGGACCAGTGTGCCCAGTTAGTCCTAGTGCCGAGCCCTGTGTTAACTCTCTTTGTTCATATTTCATTGCCAGGTGAGATGGACTTCACATGTGAGTTGGATCAGTGTGCCCAGTTAGTCCAGGACCTGAAACAGAGTGACGTCATCAAAGACCATCGGAAGGGACTCTCCTCATTCAAGAATACATTCCAGGGGGATCAGTTTGTGGACTGGCTGGTTAAGAATAAGAGTATCTCTGGTAAGTATTTTTGTGTACAACTACATTTTATAAATTTGTATTGTTTATTAATTTTTTATTTATTTTTTATAGTAGTGCTAACTGACTAATGAAGTACTTACCTTTTACTCTATCCTGTGTTGGCTGGTAAGGTTAACTGTTTAGCGAACCCTGGCTGGCAAGATTGCTTTTTAAGTCGTGAACCCTAGTTTGACTGCCATGGTACACTTTTTCTTTAATAGCAAACCCTGACTTGGCTTGCAAGGTTTGCTTTTTTAGAGAACTCTTAACCCGTTGCTTACGGGAACCAAGGGGGCTATGTACAGAGTCTATGGCAATTTCAGAATCTCAAAGGGAACGGGTTAACTTGACTGGCAAGGTTCGCTTATAGCAAACCATGACTTTCAGTTTGTTGGCAAGGTTTGCTTTTTGACTTGGCTGGTAAGGTAAACTCTGGCTGACAAAGTTTTTTTTGTTTTTTACAGAGGCTTTGCTCACACAGTCAAAGGAAGAACTAGAAAGTAATCATCGGTGATAATATACATATCTATTGACTATTGATGGCTACTTGTTTAGCAGCCGTACATAAGGTTTATATTTTGATTCCTATAATAATGTCCGATACCATCTGTGCATACTGACCGAACAGAGGCTGTAAAGAGTGGCCAGGAGACTCTTGATCGAGGCTTTGCTCAAACAGTCAAAGGGAGGGATGACGGGGTATTCATTGATGATAATAAACATCTCTGTTGACTACTGATGTCTACTTGTTTAGCAGTTGTACATAAGGTTTATATTTAGACATAAAGTTCACTATTGTCATATATATGTGATTTTTGCATACAGACCGGGCAGAAGCTGTGAAGAGTGGTCAGGAGACGCTTGATCGAGGCTTTGCTCAAACAGTCAAAGGGAGGGATGACGGGGTGTTCATTGATGATGATAAGCATCTCTACAGACTACTGGAACATGAAGAGAGCTCGGCACTCAATGCGGGACTTTCTAGTGAGTGTGAACCCCGCCCAGGTAAATGCAAATGAAATTGATACTAGGGATTGTTCTTAATAATAATAATGATAATATTTATAGAGGGCCATGTATCTAGGTGCCCTATTAGAGGCGCATTATTGTATCCCCCGAACCACTTCGGGGGATACTATGGATTTGGCCTCGTCGCGCCGCCGCCGCCGCCGCGTCCGCCGCGTCCGCCGCAGAGATTTTCTTGTGAACGCTCTACAGGTCCGAGTTCTTGTCCGATCATTTTCTAATTTGGTATGAAGGTGTATTAAGGAAAGAGGATGAAGCCTATTGATTTTGGTGTGGGGCGGAGTCCTGGTTGCCATGGTAACCATGATATAAAGAAATAGTTAAGATTACCTTGTGAACGCTCTACAGGTCCGAGTTCTTGTCCGATCATTTTTTAATTTGGTATGAAGGTGTATTAAGGAAAGAGGATGAAGCCTATTGATTTTGGTGTGGGGCGGAGTCCTGGTTGCCATGGTAACCATGATATAAAGAAATAGTTAAGATTACCTTGTGAACGCTCTACAGGTCCGAGTTCTTGTCCGATCATTTTCTAATTTGGTTTGAAGGTGTATTAAGGAAAGAGGATGAAGCCTATTGATTTTGGTGTGGGGCGGAGTCCTGGTTGCCATGGTAACCATGATATAAAGAAATAGTTAAGATTACCTTGTGAACGCTCTACAGGTCCGAGTTCTTGTCCGATCATTTTCTAATTTGGTATGAAGGTGTATTAAGGAAAGAGGATGAAGCCTATTGATTTTGGTGTGGGGCGGAGCCCTGGTTGCCATGGTAACCATGATATAAAGAAATAGTTAAGATTACCTTGTGAACGCTCTACAGGTCCGAGTTCTTGTCTGATCATTTTCTAATTTGGTATGAAGGTGTCTTAAGGAAAGAGGATGAAGCCTTTAGATTTTGGTGTGGGGCGGAGTCCTGGTTGCCATGGTAACCATGATATAAAGAAATAGTTAAGATTACCTTGTGAACGCTCTACAGGTTTGAGTTCTTGTCCGATCATTTTCTAATTTGGTATGAAGGTGTCTTAAGGAAAGAGGATGAAGCCTATTGATTTTGGTGTGGGGCGGAGTCCTGGTTGCCATGGTAACCATGATATAAAGAAATAGTTAAGATTACCTTGTGAACGCTCTACAGGTCCGAGTTCTTGTCCGATCATTTTCTAATTTGGTATGAAGGTGTATTAAGGAAAGAGGATGAAGCCTTTTGATTTTGGTGTGGGGCGGAGTCCTGGTTGCCATGGTAACCATGATATAAAGAAATAGTTAAGATTACCTTGTGAACGCTCTATAGATCCGAGTTCTTGTCTGATCATTTTCTAATTTGGTATGAAGGTGTATTAAGGAAAGAGGATGAAGCCTATTGATTTTGGTGTGGGGCGGAGTCCTGGTTGCCATGGTAACCATGATAACCATGATATAAAGAAATAGTTAAGATTACCATGTGAACGCTCTACAGGTCCGAGTTCTTGTCCGATCATTTTCTTATTTGGTATGAAGGTGTATTAAGGAAAGAGGATGAAGCCTATTGATTTTGGTGTGGGGCGGATTCATGGTTGCCATGGTAACCATGATATAAAGAAATAGTTAAGATTACCTTGTGACCGCTCTACAGGTCCGAGTTCTTGTCCGATTATTTTCTTATTTGGTATGAAGTAGGCTTGGGCGGTTCTGCCCCAGCTTGGAGTCGATTCTGATTCCATACCCATGTCTCGGTTCCGAGAAGAATCGGTTCTGAGATCGTATAGCGTACATGTACACATAACTCATACAATCACACAATCAGCTCTGTGTATGTGAGAAGGTAACTCGCCGGATCGCCTACCGCGCTGGCGATCCAGTTCTAACAAAAATTGTTAAAATGCAGTGCGTTTGTAATCGAGGTAAATCTGAACAGTTTGATATCATTTTTCCGTAGAAATCATTTTAGAAATGCAAAAAAGTAATTGATTTAGGAATCTGGTTTATTTAAGAGGATTTGGGGCCACAAATGCACTGCATTTTAACCATTTTTTTTTAGAACTGGATCGCTTGAATTGCGAATTGCATGCATCCAGTTCTAACAAAAATTGTTAAAATGCAGTGCGTTTGTAATCGAGGTAAATCTGAACAGTTTGATATCATTTTTCCGTAGAAATCATTTTAGAAATGCAAAAAAGTAATTGATTTAGGAATCTGGTTTATTTAAGAGGATTTGGGGCCACAAATGCACTGCATTTTAACCATTTTTTTTAAGAACTGGATCGCTTGAATTGCGAATTGCATGCATGCGTACGTATATGCGCTGCCAGCCTAGTAGAACAACGTACACCACCAAACTTGTTCAGTTCACAATATTACAACCCACAAAAGTGCAATGCAATTGGTTCGGGGGATACATGTGCTCGGCTGCGCGACCCGCCGAGCGCGCAATTTCTAGTTACCCTTGGTCATCAGGTACAGTTCAAACCCAGACAATTATCTTGTGCATCATCTCAACTCCCAGGGGAGCATACTAGTCCAAGCTGCCCTATGATGTAGAGCGCTACAGGCTAATTTAACACCCGACCAAGTACCCATTTATACTCCTGGGTAGAGAGCAGCAATGTGAAATAAATGCTGGGGCTCGAACTTGGGTCTTGAGATCGGAAGTCAAGCGCTTATCCGATAGTGCCACAACACCTCCTTCTTACATGAATTTTAACTACTTATACATGTAAAATGTACCTGTTAACATTGTTGGAGGGCAATTTGCAAAACTGTTTAATTCAGGGATGCCACATAATGTGTGTAAAAGACTTATGATTGTAAAATTGAAACAATCACATCTTCGCCAATTATGAACCGATTTGTTAGAACAAAGCATCAAATGAAAGCTTGTGATGAGGCCTTTCTAATGGTATGAAAATCTACATTTGATTTTGACCAACAAGTGCAGATGTATGTAGATGTATGTCTAATGCCTTGTTAATGCTTATTACAGTTTGGGGGGAACTTATCAAGGTTTGAAAATATTCCTGATTCTGTATGAAAGCTTAGAACTCTGAAGCCATTGATTTGTTATTTCCTTTGCCTTCATCTGCTCCCATTTCTCTATTCCTATTGCCGTGACTTTTTCACAGACTTGTCTGCATGCCATCAAAAAAAATACACAGGGGCGGCGGGCGAATTCGCCCCCCAAATGCCCAAATTTGCCCCCGAAAAAAAAAAATCGCCCCCGAAAAAAAAAAAAAATTTATTTATTTTATTTTTTTTTGTTTTGATTTTTTGATTTTTTGGGGGATTTTTCTGTTTGGATTGTGATCAAATGCTTATAAAATGATCACTCGCAGCATTATAGCTTGTTAGTAGCCCCTGAAATTCGAAAAAGAGCCCGGAAATTTGTAGCCCCCGAAAATGGAGCCTCCGAAATAAAAATATTAATTTTTTCGCTGCTGCATGCATAGACAATTTCACTGATATATGACTGTCAGTCTGTCCTACTTCAAATATCTCCCCAATTATGGAGATAATAAAGATTAAATATAAATGTCTCAAATATAACTTTTGGACAAATCTGAAAAATAAAGTCAATGGATCAGTGAATGATGTTTCATATCAAGATATTCCATGCTTAAATAGTGTCTGTATTGTTTGTGTAAAAGCTCAAAAGTCATACGACCCCACCAGTGGCAAAGCGACAGAAGGAAACATAAGGGGACATTTAAATAAAAATAAAAAAATACAGAAGGTGTGCTCCCCCCCCCCCCCCCCCCAAAAAAAAATTAATAATAATAATAATTTTCTGTGACCCCCCATCAGTCCGACCACGCCATGACAATGCACCCCAGTCTTTACTATGATTTACTCCATTGCTTTACAAATCTTTCTTTTGTTAATGGATTATATTAATTCTATTTTGCAGCCAGTGACCTAGGAGAGGAGCTGAGGAGGTTGATTCTATCACTGTACAACGACTTCTTGTCTGCAGATGGGAAGGTAAGGAGCATTTAAAACCATTCAGGGAGGTGTTGCATAAAATGTTGAGATCAATCGAAAATTTGTGATTAATCTCTCTTTGGACAGCTCTCTGATACTGATTATAAAGTGATGAATAATCCCTCCTGAATATTTACCTTTTGTTTGTGAATAAACCATGCAAACTGGGAGCTAACAAAAAGAGGCAGAGCTTATTTGTTTGAGATTGCAGTCACATTTTAGCGCAATCAATTTAAGAATTGGGTTTCAAAAAATATAATGGCAGCCTCCATGCTGTACGAGATGAATGAGATTAGCCACACTGTGAGTGACTTTGGATGATGCTCCTCCCTTGCTCGCAGGGCAAATGGTGGAAATATTAGCATGAAATTCTGTTTTGATGTGTAGTCTGTAGAGAACATTTATCTAAAGTAAATCGAAGGTGGGCAAACTTCTCCTTTGAAAAGTAAAATTAAATTAAGCATGAAAGCTTGTACCGCTTTCTTTGGGTACTGAGTAAATGACTTATAATCCTTCATTGATTATTTATGCCATGGGTGCTACTTTGCAACTTCCTGGTTAAATGCATTTTACTCAACATTATTTTGTTCCTCCTCTTACATGTGTTGCATGTTGGTGTGGTGTGGCAAGATTGGTATAACATGTGCTTTCCAATCGCGAGATCCCGAGTTCAAACCCTGCCCATCGCGCTTGTCCTTCAGCAAGACAATATGTGACCGGCTATAGCAAACCCTGCACTTGTCGGTAGAAATCAAAATGTAGATTTTCATACCATTAGAAAGGCCTCATCGCAAGCTTTCATTCGATGCTTTGTTCTGAAAAATTGGTTAATAGTTGGTGAGGAAATAATTGTTTCAATTTTACTTTCATAGGTCTTTTACACACATTATGTGAACTTAAAATGCCTATTTCTTCAAAACATGAATTACCGACAAGTGCAGGATTTTGCTATAGCCGGTCACATTTATCCACAGTTGCTGCTCTCTACCCAGGTGTTTACATGGGGTCCCAGTAGGAGGTAAAAGCCTTCTTCTCAATGCCTATGCCCATGGAAGGGGCTCACGGGCCAGGGAGTGGAGATGGTGCACACAACGTGTGCTGGTTTGCATTGTATCCTATGACTGGTAATAGTGTTCAGTGCTTAGAAATGGTATTGTATCATATAAACAAATATAAAAAATGTTATCACCTGACTTAGTAAATACAGTACATGAGCTGCCATGTAATATTTTTGGATAATACATGGCACTGTTACATGGCAATCAGATGATAAAACAGTTGTTAACTTTGCTGTCAGGAAATCATGGAATGTTCCTCTCGGGAATTTAAAATGCTATTTCGTGATGAAAATAAGTCCCTCGACTACTTCTCGGAACTTATTTACTCTTCCCTCAATAGCATTTAAAATCCCTCGGGAGTGGAAGATTGTGTGCTTTTCCCTCCACCACCAGTTAAGAACTGTATAATATTGTATCATATTAGGTGCTATATAAATCAAACCTATTATTGCTATTATTATTCAGAGTGTGGACTACAAAGGCATCGGTTCCAGTCCAAAGTTTGCCAAGTACAAGCGACTGACAGCTGAACTGCTGCGAGTCAACGTGGAGATTGCAACCAGAGAAGAGAAGCTGGCGTTCTTTATCAACATCTACAACGCCCTGGTCATCCATGCCTATGTGGAGATTGGACCACCGACCAACACGTGGCAGAGATATAAGGTATGTGCTTATCTTCAAACTGTTAACCCAAGGCTCGACACTCGCACTGGCCCACTGGCCCGGGGCCAGTGAAATTGCACTTGGGGCCAGCAAAATGTATATAAGTCATATTTTGATGGCCCGATCGGGCAAGCATATTTTCAACCCGACATTGACAAAATGAAAAAAATCTTGTTTTCTTTGATGTCATGCTTCATCTGTAATCAGAGGTTTGATAAGGAAAGAGTGATATCTTGAATAATAAAAAGCTTACTCATGAAATACAATTTGGGGGCCAGTAAATTTTCTTTCGGGCCACCAGAATAGGGGAAGAATTTATTGAACTGGCCCAACCGGGCCACTGACTAAAAAGGTGAGTGTGGAGCCCTGGCAGAGATATAAGGTATGTGCTTATCTTCAAACTGTTAACCCCTTGACTACGGGAACCGGGTGGGTTGTGTACAAAGTCTATGGGCATTTCAGAAACTCGAAGGGAACGGGTTAACTAGAGTTTGTAGAATGTATGATTAATGGGCCATGAAGAAACGAAGAGAGAGTAGGGAAGCTATCAGTAGTTTCAGTTGTATGTTCAGGGAATAATTTTCCTGGTATCGCATCGCAATTTGCTATAACATTTTTGAATGACTGCTATACAAAATATCTTTTGTGTAGCAGTTTCCTTATAGAAGTGTACAGAATTTCATTTGAAAGAAATTATTCATTGGCTGAAATTGCTAATCAAATTTGAGGAGGAAAATTATTCCCTGATTTTCTTCATTCGATATTACGCATCTCAACATCTACAATGCTCATGTCATCCATGGCTTTGTTGAGATTGGACCCCCACCAATATGTTTTCAAGCCTGGCTGCATGAAAATGGCAACTGTGCTCTAAAATTTGTTTGCACATTTACAGGGGCACTTGCACGATTTTACAGGGGCTCTTTTGATTATTTTGAGGGCTGAATTGCTGAGCCCCTGTGTATTTTTTCACTGACGTCTTCCTCTTTTTCGCTTTAGTTCTTCAACTATGTCAGCTACATCATCAGAGGTCACATCTAATCTCTGCAAAACATTGAGAATGATGTCCTTTGGTCCAATCTGAAAGTCATCAGAGCTCTCTCAAAATGTTGTTTTCTTGTAATTTTAAAATTTAAACAACCCAACATATTTCAGAAGAGATCCCATTTTGGACGTCAGGAAAGTGGGAAAACTTGACTTCTAAATTGTAATTAATCTCGTCTTTCATTTTGTTCCCTCTAGTTCTTCAACTATGTGAGCTACATCATCGGGGGCCAAATCTACTCGCTGCAAGACATAGAGAACGGCGTCCTTCGGTCCAACCGTAAACCCCTCGGAGCGCTCTCCAAACCGTTCTCCAAGAATGACCCGAGACTCAAGGTGGCGCTGCACCTCCCAGAACCCCTCGTCCATTTTGCCCTGGTCTGCGGAGCCAAGAGCTGCCCTCCTATCAAGACCTACTCTGCAAAGGTACCTTTAAAGTTATTGTACTCCTTTTGAAAGCCAAAACTCAAAAGTTCAAAAGTCAAGTCATCTTGGAGAAGGAGTTTCAAACTCTTGATGGAGTCAAGATTATGGGATTTTAAGATTTTCGGTCCAACGGGAAACCCCTCGGAGCACTCTCAAAACCATTCTATCAAGACCTACTCTGCCAAGGTGGATTTTATATGATTTTTCACATTTTTTCACTAGGTAAACATTGCTCCTTTTTTCTATCACACATTCAGAAAAAGGTTCCTTTAAAGTTATTGTTCTCCTTTTGCAAGCCAAAATGCAAATTATGTTGGGAGATAACTGTTTTTGACGGGTGTCAAGTCGACTTGAAGAATAAGAACTCTAGTCTTGAGTGAGTCCAGATTGTAGGATTTAAAGATTTTCTTTAGGCAGGCAAGGTTTGCCTGTAATATAAAAGTATTCAAAAGTATATTTTATCTTGAATCTTCGTATTTATTTCCAGGACTGGGGAGGATTCCCTTCAGATGGATGTCAAGTCAACTTGAAGAAGAACGAATTCAGGCTCTTGATGGAATCAAGATTGTAGGATTTTAAGAATTTCTTTAGGGAGTCAACGTTTGACTTTATTGTTTGTGTATTTTTCTAGCAATACAAAACTATGCCTGCTTATTCATTTAGGACATTGACAAGCATCTGCAACTGGCTGGAGATGCTTTCCTGGAGAGTTCAGGGGGGGTGTCAAGTTGACTTGAAGAAGAAACTCAAGTTCTTTAGGGTGTCCAGATTGTAGGATTTTAAGAATTGTACCTTTCAAGCAATACGAACTACATGTATATCTGCTTATTCATTATTTAGGACATTGACAAGCAGCTGCAACTGGCTGGAGAGGCTTTCCTTGAGAGTTCAGGGGGGTGTCAAGTTGACTTGAAGAAGGAAATCAAGTTCTTTAGGGAGTCCAGATTGTAGGATTTTAAGAATTGTACCTTTCAAGCAATACAAAGCTATATACAAAGTATATCTGCTTATTCAGGGGGGTGTCAGGGGGGTGTCAAGTTTACTTGAAGAAGAAACTCAAGTTCTTTAAGGAGTCCAGATTGTAGGATTTTAAGAATTGTACCTTTCAAGCAATACAAAGCTATATACAAAGTATATCTGCTTATTCATTATTTAGGACATTGACAAGCAGTTGCAACTGGCTGGCGAGGCTTTCCTTGAGAGTTCAGACGGATGCCAAGTCGACTTGAAGAAGAAGGAACTCCAGTTCAGCCGCATCTTCAAGTGGTACAGGGAAGACTTTGGCAAGAATGACAAAGAGGTATGAGCAACATGGGGGTGTTTCACAAAGATCCTAAGTTGAACTTAACTCTAAGTTGTACTTAACTATTATGGAAAGCCATATGTAGCCATGGAATACAATATATTCAAAAGCAACAAAGCAAGAACTTGAGACTTTTCATAGATGTTGCATCAAGAACATGACATCTCCTTGACAATAGAAAATATTAATGATTTGAATCGACATGTTATGCCTGTGAAAAAGAACTTTTACAACAATTTTTCAAACAAACTAATGGCTTTCTATACTTTTTAGGTCCAACTGAGAGTTAAGTTCAACTTAGGATCTTTGTGAAACACCATCATGGTGTATGAGGTAAGGGGGGGGGGGGAGGGTTTTGGGGGAGTTCAACAACCCCTTTAGCAGAAAAACGTACTGTTTTAGGTATTTGAATACACCCCATCTACACCATTGAATGAAGCTAAAACACCCCCTGGGTATGACCATGAGGTACAGTAAAACCTGTGTATAGTGACCATCTATAAAGGGAAACAAGAAAAGTGGCTGCTGCATAAAGGTGACCTTCAATGACAGGTTCAATTACATTTTACAGTTAAACCCTGTGTATAGTGACCACCTACAAGAAAAGTGGCCACTGTAGACAGATGACCTCTATAGACAGGTTCCATTACATTGTACAGTCAAACCCTTTGTATAGTACGCTGCGAGGTACCGAAAACTTGCTGCTAACTTCAACCTTCGATTATAGCGGCCGATTTCAGCTTACCTCCAACTAAGCCTGAGTCATGTCGGAATTTTTTTGTTCCGGAATCCGCCGGTGTTGTGCCGGTCGGAATCCGATATTCCGATAAAAAAAAAACCTGCCAATGAATGATACAGAACGAACACGCACTAGAAGGTCTGCCATAGCTTCGGCAGCGCAGGCAGGCCCCGCGCTGCGAGACAGGCCAACTCAACTGCCTTGTCCTTGCATTTTTCAAGTTGCACTCTTAAAAAGTGCCGAAAAGGAACGAAAATGTAAGATTATTACGATTCTAGACTATCTCTTATTTTACTTATACGAGAACAATTACCTGCAAAAACAGCAACAACAAAAAATGCGCTGATTATATCTCGAACATTTTCTAACTCGCTCGGACCTGCATGAACTGAAGCTTGTACATACAACGACACGAATAAGTCAACACTAACACTTCACTTGTATACTTTGCGTGCAGCTTATCGGGTCTTTTTTCTTACGCGAGATATCCATCCGCCAGGAATTGGGGAATTCCCCAATTCCCGGCGGATGGATATCTCGCGTAAGAAATGAGACCCATAACCTGCACGCAAAGTATACGAGTGATATGGCGGGCTGTATCGGAGCATGCATTAGTTTAGTACCGATAGAGGGCGGACTGGATGTCAACGTTTGAGAATCGTTTGATATCCATGTGCAGTATTACGTACATGTGTAGTATGATACACGTACGGGTGACATGGTACGGCGCAGCTCTGACTGATAGCAGCTGCGGGGCGCGCCGGGGTACGTAGCTAGTCTACGCGACGTCGATCGTATGCCGTATATACTCGCCGCACCGCGCTAGATCGGCTGTCATAATAAACGCAGCGGATTTCTTGTAGTTGTAAGTTGCATTCGACGTCGTCTTTCTTGTACTTTTTTGTCATTTGTTTTCTTCTGATAGTTTTCTACTACAAAATATGAATTTTGGAGGAAAAAGAGGTTTTCCGCGATTTTCATCGGAATACCGGAATGGAGAAAACAAAACCGGAACACGCACACACCGGACGGATTCCGGTATTCCGTCCGTTCCGACCCAGGCTTACCTCCAACGTTCTTTGGAAATTTACCGATATTCAGTTTTTCATTGTTTTGGGGGTCATTTTTTATTCTGTTCAGCTTTCAAATGCCATGTTATCATGTAAGTAGACTACCAAAATGGTGTAGATCACAAGAATGCTAATGTATAGCCACTTTTTGAAGGCAGTGGCTCACCAGCACGATCGTACAAATTTACATTTGATGTTTCCCTACGACTGGCGGGCTGAGTTTCTGTGAACGTGTGGCGCGATGCTGAACAAACGATCGATTTCTAGGTCCAATTTACTTCGGAAAAAATACTTTTCTTGCGAAACTGAGTTAATTCTGTCCAGATAGTCTGTAACTATTTTTCCATAAAGATTGATATGTAAATCCATCAAAGCGTCAATATTTGTAATATTATTTGCATATACCACCTAAGGGAAACTAGAGAATGGTCACTCTAGACAGGTGACCTCTATAGACAGGTTCCATTACACTGTACAGTCAAACCCTGTGTATATAGTGACCATCTATAAAGTGAAACAAGAAAAGTGACCGCTGCATAAAGGTGACCTTCAATGACTGGTTCCATTACATTGTACAGTCAAACCCTGTGTATAGTGACAACCTGAGGGAATGAGAGAATGGTCTCTCTAGACAGGTGACCTCTATAGACAGGTTCCATTACATTGTACATTCAAACCTGTGTATAGTGACCACCTAAGGGAATGAGAGAATGGTCTCTCTAAACAGGTGACCTATATAGACAGGTTCCATTACATTGTACAGTCAAACCTGTGTATAGTGACCACCTAAGGGAAACAAGAAAAGTGGCCGCTATAGACAGATTCCATATCACCTTTTTCCCCTCTGCTATAGACAGGTGGTCACTAACATAGGTTTGACTGTATTATGTTTCCCCATAAGGTTGCTAGCATTTGTGACATTTATTTCTACAATTTTTAATGGGGTTGTGCAAAAATGCTTTATATTTGCAATTGCTTCCGCAATTTAGTTCTCTGTGAACTGTGTGTAAGTGATTCTTTTTAGGTTTGTGTCTTGATTATGTAAAATATTTGTAGGTAATAGATTCCTTATCTAAGTTTGTCAAGTTTGATGTCTATTACAAACCAGAAAATGACTAAACATATGAGTTTAATATTTTTCTATATGTATCAGCATTTACCCTTATCTCCCATATCTCTTGAATTATAATCATCATTCTACTTACTTATTCTACTTATTCTTTGTTCTTTATTCAAGTTGTTTGCTTTTTGTCAAATTTATCAAAGACATAAGGTAAGCAAGAAATGCTTTTGATACAAAGGCCGATATACATTACATATTATAACCTTTTAAATTAATTTGTTTTCTTGTTTTATTTGATATTTTCAGGTGGCACATTTTGTAGCAAAGCTGATCGCAGACAGTGATAAGAAGACTCAGCTCAAGCAAGTCATGGCGGAGAAGGATTACAAGGTCACCTACATGAGCTATGACTGGGGTGTCAACTCACAACACTAACTTCAATGTCACTGGACTACAAGGTCATTGCTGACAATGTCATAGCCAACAAGGTCACAGACTTGACATTCATTTATGTAAGATATCAACTCACAACACTAGCTACTAGGTCACTTTACTGCAAGGTCATTGTTGACAAGGTCATAGCCAACAAGGTCATAGACCAGGAAGTCACTTGCATAAACTATATAGCTAGGATTGTCAACTTATAACACGAGCTACAAGGTCAGTGGACTACAAGGTCATTGTTGACAATGTCATAGCTAACAATGTCATAGACTTAGAATTTACGACCGGAGTGCCAAATCACAGCATTATCTACAAGGTCACTAGACTGCAAGGTCATAGCTGACAAGGTCATAGACTTAGAAGTCACTTACACTTGCTATGACTGGAGTGTGAACTCACAGCATTATCTACAAGGTCACCAGACTTCAAGGTCAATGTAGACAACATAGCTTGCAGTAAAGCTTATTATGCCTCCGCAACGAAGTAGCCGGAGGCATTATGTTTTCGGGTTGTCCGTCCGTCCGTACGTACGTCCGTCCGTACGTCCGTACGTACGTACGTCCCGTTCTCGTGATCGCGTTATCTCAAGAACCGATTGACGGATTTTCACCAAACTTGGGTCATGTATGTATCTTGGAGTGCCAATGATCTGATTAGATTTTGGGGTCATGAGGTCAAAGGTCAAAGGTCACAGAGCTCATTATATATGCAAAAATAGCTTGTGATCGCGTTATCTCAAGAAGGGATTGACAGATTCTGACCAAACTTGGTACATGTATGTATCTTGGGGGGCCGATGATCTGATTAGATTTTGGGGTCATGAGGTCAAAGGTCAAAGGTCACAGAGCTCATTATATATGCAAAAATAGCTCGTGATCGAGTTATCTCAAGAAGGGATTGACAGATTCTGACCAAACTTGGTACATGTATGTATCTTGGGGGGCCGATGATCTGATTAGATTTTGGGGTCATGAGGTCAAAGGTCAAAGGTCACAGAGCTCATTATATATGCAAAAATAGCTCGTGATCGCGTTATCTCAAGAACGGATTGACAGATTCTGACCAAACATGGGACATATATGTATCTTGGGGGGCCAATGATCTGATTAGATTTTGGGGTCATGAGGTCAAAGGTCAAAGGTCACAGAGCTCATTATATATGCAAAAATAGCTTGTGATCGCGTTATCTCAAGAAGGGATTGACAGATTCTGACCAAACTTGGTACATGTATGTTCCTTGGAGAGCCAATGAACTGATTAGATTTTGGGGGTCATGAGGTCAAAGGTCACAGGGCACTTATAGGTCATAATTGTGATACGTCAAGATCTAAAAGACAGAGTACCATCAAAATTTAGTTGACAGAATTAATTCTGTGTACATGTTGATTTGGGCTTGATATGAATAAATTGCGTAATGGCGGAGGCATCATTTTCGACTGCGCGCAGTCGAAGATCCATCTAGTTTTATTAATGACAAGGTGCATGTTTATGAAAGGTGCGATTTGTAGCTTTAGGTAATTTGCCCAATAATTAAATGGATAGTACTGTTTTGGTTTAGAGCTAGGCGCTTCAAAAAATTGCCCCAGTGGGAGAGCAGCATAAGAATCAGGGATACTGATACAGTATTGCAAGTTGATAAACCAGATAATATGTACAGTAACTGTACTAGATGTTTTAGTGTCAAAAGCATTCCTATCCTAGGTTGGTATTTATTGTACTAATATATATTATTTATGGATTTTTGTTTACCATAATTAGATCTTCGAAGAATGCTTAGAATTTTCTATAAAAAAATTGTTATATGCAACAAGATTCTGTCTTATAGAGTTTTATTGTGCCTACCAGAACAGATTGAAACCTTGGTCTACGGTATGTACATTGCACTTATTGGATTTATATTACTTGTTTTGATGTTCAAATATGCTTTCTTATATAATATGTGTATTGTATGGTGTAAATCTACACAGTTGTCAGTACTGCAAGAGATAGATTGTATTTTGTAGGGTTGTATGACATCATTATTTCAAGTTTAAACCCTCACAGAAAAGTGTGTGCATACAATAATGTGTTTTGCCTTTCCTTATAACCAGAATCACCTTGATATTCTGTACCCAGTGGTTCCCACTCATATAGATATTTAGAATTATTGTTCGTTGTCTCACGATGTAGACGTGTATGATACAGCGATGTTTCGGCCGCTCCTGCTGGCCTTTATCTAGCTGAATGAAGGTGGTGCGTTGCGTGGACGCAAGTTATAGCGTTGTATTGCCACAGTTGAGTTAGTTTGATTTGGTTCTGGCATTATGGTGTCACAGTTCGTTGCACATTGTGCAGTTCGGCTATTGTTTGAGGTGGGTTGTGCATGACTGCAATAGGATACAATACTTATAGATATTACTATAATGTTTTGTGTAGCATGCTGTTCATGGACATTGCATAGGTGGCAAGTATCATAGACTTGCCAAGACATACATTGTAAATGTACTCGGTGCTACCGGGATATTGTGTATATGGTGTGTAATGGTCATACCTTGTATGACAATTGACAGTGTAGATGTAGTGGTTACAACTTTTCTGTCAATTTGTTGTAGTATATGACTCTTGAAATATATTTTACATCCTTGTTTAATGATGAATAAGAATAATGATTTAATTTGTATATATATCGCAAGCTTATATGATTGATAATAATAATAACAATAATAATAATATACTTGATTTATATAGCGCCTAATATGATAGATAATCATATCTAAGCGCCTTACATTATTGCCTGGTCATGGAACACGCACTCGCCATCAATCCTCACGTAATGAATTAGAATGTTTTTGACGATCAAAGAAGTGCAATAACTTACATTCAGTAGAAGTGTTAGATTACTGAACTAAGATCCAGGGAAGCTTTGCCTTATATAAGATGTACCTTGTATAAGATAGACAATCAAATATGTGTATGCTTATATATGATGTCATGAAAAACGAAGCAATAGCCAAAAACTATGCATATAATGTGTGATAGCTCAATTGGTATTTCATAAGAATTAGAGTTATACAACTTTTGATTGTAATACCAAAATTTACTTCCCAAATCATTGGCTGTCATGAAGGTCTAGTCGTGTCACAATGCTGACAACAATTTTGGAGGTAAATATTTGTATTTTGATCAAAAGTTTAAAACGCTAATTCTCATATATTATAGATGTAACTAATTTCTAACATAGCCTCTGATTTGTCTTTATCAATCGTATTACATGTGGTGTACAAGGGTAGAGTTATTGTTAGTCATCCCAAATCTTTATGAATGTAAAAGAATGTTGATATAATTATAGTTATACTCGTATATGATACTTAAAAAACAGTGTATTTCGTTTTTTAGCTGACTTGTGTTTGATATTGAATCTTGTCATTTGGTGAGAAATTTATTTATGATTTGTACGTTATCTAAAATGCAAAATGTACTTATTATCAGAATGTAATACGAGTAATGTGAGGGTGTATCTTTATTCCCTAAATGGAGCATCTCTTTATCTGTCTTTCTATTGAAGTATAGTTGTATACATACCTTCTATTACTGCCTTTCTGATTCTTTAGTGCATATGAACAAGTTTCCATTGAAAACGCGCATAAGACTAACACGAGCAGACGACGCGAATCAAGTCTATGCTATATGGATTACAACAACGGCTTTTAATTCACGTTGGAGATGGACTATGTAACTGGAGAATGGAAGCGCGCTCCACACACTGCGCGTTAATGTATGTCCTTCGCGCATTCACGTTTCTACATGTTATGTGCCTTACGAGCAAACGCAAAGAATCAAATATAGCTAAAAGTGGAAAATTAAGTTGTCAAGAAAAAAAGGCCCCATTTTCCCGTCTAATAATAAAAATGTTTCTTACATTAGAAGAAAGGTAATTTTGTCCTCTTTGTTTTGGTATCCGAGACGGTATAAAAACGTATCAGGGTAAAATTATACGATCGGCTGAATGAGCGAGGGTTGGTACAAATTCGTAAAATTTCGTCGATTCGCCATAGGGAAGTGGCCATTCTGCCAAATTTTATCGAAAATTCAACGGTAAAAGGCCATATTTTCCCAGTAACGAAACAAGATATAATTGGTACCATTGAAAAGGAAATTTATCACTGATTAATATTCCACCCGAGACGGTATAAATTGTTTAAACGAATTTAAGCTATGAGAGTTTTATTTCACACAGCGCGAGAAAATGGAGCTAAATTATGTTCATTCCCCGTGTTGAAGCGCGCTGTGCGGATTGTGTGGAGTATTTGCATCAAAGTTTTCAATATGTTGTAAGTCAGAGTAGCAAAGCGTTGAATCTAGCAGATCGTCTAGGCAATGAACTGACTATACTTGAACATAGAACTATATATGTAAATTACTGTACTTGAACATAGAACTATATGTGTTGTAATAGAGTCGAGTCAGGTCAACAAGGGCTCAAGTCTGAGTCAAAAGGTGGTCAAATGAAGAGTTGATCATGTACAGGAGGTCAAGTTATGAGTTGAGACCAGGTTGTCAAGTAAGACTGGGTAACCCTCAACAGGCTCCGCACAGGAGTTGGCCGGTTCAACGCTAATATGCACCGCTGGGGGCTTAGACCCTCTCCGGCCTGCACATGTGGCTCACCTGAGCAAACTGCTGCCCACATCATCTACGAGTGCCCCATCCTCTGCCCACCAAACCCAAATCCCAACTTAAACAACTTGGACCCTGACACAATTCTCTGGTTGCACAATTTGCGTGATGTTGCTTAGATGCTAAAGCTGTCGAAAGAAGAAGTCAAGTAATGACTTTATTTGACAGGTGGTTGAGTCATGAGGAGAGTCTTGTTTATTATCAAGCTCAAGTTGAGATAAGTCAAGTTGACAATATAGTGATTTTTTATTTGAATCGAGTCGAGTCATTACAACACTGGATTGTATTGCATTGAACCTTTAGCCTTGAGGTTCATGGGGGTGTTGCATAAAGATCCAAAGTTGGACTTAGAAATTATGGAAAGCCATTAGTGTTTTCTTTTTTTTTAAACCTTTTTTAAAAGGCATAAAATGTTGATTAAAATCATAATAATATCTTCAATCATCAAGGAGATTCCATGTTCTTGATGTAAAATGTATGACAGTCTAAATAAAATACATGCCTTTTTGCTTTTGAATATGTTTTATTGTAAGGATACAAATGGCTTTCCATAATAGTTAGGTCCAACTTACGATCTTTGTGAAACACCTCCCTGGTTGAAGAATTGAAGAATTTAAATGCAATACAAAGAACAATATTTTAACCCATTCATGATAATTACCATTAAACATCAAGCGATTCTGCATTGCCAATTTGTCTATCACAGCCTTTTGTAGTAAGACATTATCATATGTGACCCGCTATAGCAAAACCCGGCACTTGTCTGTAATTTATGTTTTGAATAAATGGGCAAGTTCACGCAATGTGTGTAAAAGATGATTGTAAAATTGAAACAATCATATCTTCGCCAATTATCGACCAACAAAGCATCAAATGAAAGCTTGTGGTGAGGCCTAGCTTAATTTATAATGGTGTGAACATCTACATTTTTATTTTTACTGACAAGTGCTGGGTTTTGCTTAGCCGGTCACAAATCATATGCAATGATTTTGTCAGTACTCAAGTTACTAAACTTAGATAAGTTTGATTACAGTAAGTGCTGTAGAGATCTTTCTGTGAGCGAGTTTGTCAAAATGTTATACATTTGTATTTTGTTTTATAAAAGAACTGTAATAAATAAAATGATTAGTCATATAATTTAAGAATTCTATGAATATGCTGTCTCTTCAGTAAAGGTTGGAAAGTGATTCGCTTGGAAGTTGTTGGTTGGATTAATTGAGTGAGTGAGTGAGTGAGTGAGTGAGTGAGTGAGTGAGTGAGTGAGTGAGTGAGTGAGTGAGTGAGTGAGTGAGTGAGTGAGTGAGTGAGTGAGTGAGTGAGTGAGTGAGTGAGTGAGTGAGTGAGTGAGTGAGTGAGTGAGTGAGTGAGTGAGTGAGTGAGTGAGTGAGTGAGTGAGTGAGTGAGTGAGTGAGTGAGTGAGTGAGTGAGTGAGTGAGTGAGTGAGTGAGTGAGTGAGTGAGTGAGTGAGTGAGTGAGTGAGTGAGTGAGTGAGTGAGTGAGTGAGTGAGTGAGTGAGTGAGTGAGTGAGTGAGTGAGTGAGTGAGTGAGTGAGTGAGTGAGTGAGTGAGTGAGTGAGTGAGTGAGTGAGTGAGTGATATTTTCTCATATTACAGGGGCAAAATCGTTTCATTTTGTAACTATACCATCAAATTGATGATCATTCAGACGTCAAAGGGGCGAGGATCGATCGACCTTTGAAAAAGCATGAAAGATATTGATGCGGGCAAAAAGACCTCAGCCCCCTGAGGGCCTACCCAGAGGCTCATGACCCCCAAACCCCAACCCCCTCACCCCTCCTGACTGAAGAACCGTGAATGCTGTTTAGTCGAGGTAAATTCCTCCCGCCTATACAGGGTGGCCCCCAAAAAACCGGAACGGGGCACTTCCCAACATAGAAACAAATGTATTCTGTACATCACTTAGGACGTGTCTTTTCAAATGAACAACGACACCAAGAACAGTAAATTTGGTCGTGTAGTTTTTATTCTAGAGCGCTGCAGTGACACCATGTCAGGTTCTCTTTTTTGTAAATTTTTAACAAGCTGTGCTTGATCGATATAGTACATCGCACGTATACCTACCGCCTTTCATAACGTTGAATAACGCACGCCATTGTAAGTGTGCACTCAGATCAGCCGTGTGCCGAGAGAATAGGCATGGTCGATCAAAGGTATTACGGGCAGGGAGTCAACTTGCGCCGACTAGGTATTAACAAACAAAAATTGGTAGCCTACCTGACATGGTCTCACTAGCAGCGTCCTAAAATAAAAACTACATGACCAAAATGACTGTTCTTGGTATCGTTTTTTTCTTTGGAAAAGACACCCTATCCGATGGACATAAACATTTTGGTACTTTATTTCGGGAAGTGCCCCGTTCCGTTTTTTGGGGGCCACCCTGTATAATTCAAAATTCAGTGCACGAAAAATAAAAGACGCATTGCCAAAAAATAAAAACAACAACAACATTTGAACTGCGCCATCACGTGTTCAAAAGCCGGTCAGCGTTCAAGTTTTTTGCAACAAAGCAAAGTCACGAAGTTTACTTCAACTTTATAGTTCTTCTGAACGTTCTATCAATATGGCAGCAAAAGCAGTGGAAAAGGTATAGTTAATAATTCATGCAAGTATGCTTCGAACGTATTTTAATGTTGATGAATGTAAAGAAATCGTGATTTTGTGGATGTGTGCGTGTGAATCTGCACAGTCCCATATGTGATATTTTGTGTTAGTGTGCGTGCAAGTAAAGTGTGTCAATGAAATAAAAAATATGAAATGAACGCAAATGGCAATGCAATAATCGAGAGATAACGCAGTAACATTATTTCTGCACAATTACAAATAATATTGTACATGCACATGATGCATTTCAGGATAACCTTTTGGAAAAGGAATAAAATGTATATGATTATCCTCTGCCGCAGGCCGCATATCGAATATCGGCTCGCCGCTCGCCATCGGCTATCTTAATTCTTATTGAATTAATAATATTGCATTATTGGCGTATGCATCGGCATTGGCGCATCACTATCGCATCGCCATTGCATTGCCATCGCATCGCATCGGCATCAACATAGCACTACAAACTATTCCCTGGCATTCTCACGGTCGGCATGACGTCACAGTCACGTGATTTCCCTAACTACGCGATCGGCCATTTTGACAAAGGGGCAAACAATTAGCGCGAGCGAGTGTTGACTGTACTGTGCAGTACTCTTGACATTAGTTAGGCACGCTCATGTACATTCTGAACTTCAACAAATCGGGGCGAATTACATATCAAAATGAAGAACAATAATCACAGATCACAAATCTGAAGTTAGTTTTTTTAAACGTCTTACCAAAATCCAGAAAAAACAGATGTTTCATGGTCACTTTCTGCATTGCGTTTTGTGACCGTCGATTTCACTAGCGATCTTCGCGATGGGGATCGGCGGGGGATCGTTTAGCCGATGCGTGCGGCGCGGTGCAGTGCACAGTACAGCAACACACGCAGCCAGCGGCCACGGTGATTGGCGATTGCATGTCAATCGCGCGCTGTCCCGATTGAATTTATGCATGATATCAGGAAATGTAAATAGATATATTGTATTTAATAAATTAATACATATCTATTAGTATTAATACAATAATAATTATATACTTTTAATAATCTAGGCTGATTAGTTTTATAAGTTTTGTTAAGACTAAAATAGGCTAAATAAAAATTAAAAAAAACGTTTATAATAGTTATGACATTATGATGAATTCTTTATCAACCCATCTTACCTTGATTTGTTTCTTTTATTTTACAGGGCTCGGCAGATTATATTTACTTCAGGAGAAGTAAGAAATAACCGACAACATGATCTTCAAAAGATGAATGTTAATCACCAGATTTGTAAAGAGCGACACAACATAGTACTTACTTACTTCCCAAGTCGCTTTTGATCTTGAGCTTATTTGAATCAACCATGTGACCATATTGATAAGTAATTTAAAGATATAATAGGATAGTGGCACATGCACCCCATTTATTCTAGAAAAGAAAACAATATAAAACATGAGATGACATTTTAAAAAAGGAATGTATACTGTGTGCCCCTCCTCCCCCAATACATTTAGTGTACCCCCAATCAGACTGACCATATGCTACTACCCCACTGATATGGGGGTCTTTAAAAGATATGTAGGTAATTTCATAACGCAGCGTTACCACACATACATATTCTTCCCGATATTGATTCGGCGATGAACAAGATAGTTCCCAGTAGTACCCATTTGTTTTTAATTACCCTTATGATATTATCTGCAAACTTTGATTATAAATGATCTGCGCAATACAAGTTTGTATAACTTCATTTCATGTCGCCTGGTTGTTCTTTATGTGTAATAAAGTGCAACATTATTATAGTACTTGAAATTTCATTTCATGTTAGAATAAAAGATGAAAGTTAAAAAGACGCAACATGGCATGCAATATGAACAGCAATTAAAGAACAGGTGGAACAAATCATGCAATAATAAACTTGACACCCGACAGTTTAAATCTCATCCCAACATATAAAAGTTGAAGGTAGCAACATATTCATTATAATATTTACCCATGTTTTGAAAAGATGTGTTTTATTCTCCTTTAGTCTTTACTATTATGTTGATCAATTTATCAGTAGCCTAATCATGCAATGTTTATAATTATGCAATGAATATATTTCTTTATCATTCAATTTGTATAAATCATAATTATTGTTCAATATGTTGAAAATAAATAAAGAAAAAATCTAACAACATGACACATCAAAATCATTCAACCCGAGGTGAGGTCGACGTGAGCGACCTTGTACCTCACAAACATCCATCATGAAGCAAGCTTGACGTTAGCAAACTTGCATCGTTGTATGTACAAGGCTGACGTTAGCAACCTTGCGTCTTGTCCCAGGACGGGTTGGCGTTAGCGATGGCAACTCGACCTCGCACTGCCGTTGCCAGCATGAGGTAAGCATTCATATTATTTATATGATTTTCCTGTGTTAGAATTTAAAAAAATGAAGAAACAAGTTAATAATGAATTTTATCAAAGAAAGACACAAGTCGGGTATAACTTACATGAAATTGTTACACATTTCCTGCGTAAACCAAAACTAGGAATTTCAATTCTGACTAGATTAGGATTTATAGACCGTAGTATAACTATAAAATAGTAAGATATTCACATGAACATTTTTTAGAAGGGATTAAGTAATAGTTAAACACTACTCAAAACATTCTAGACTAAACAATTCTGAGAAATCTGAATAAAAATTGATCCAAATGACCAAAATTAAATTGGAAAAAGTTTAACTATCACTATCATCAGTCACTATCACGTATCAGTCATTTTCCAGCTCAAAATTAGTGGATATGGTTGGAAATTTTGAAAACTGTATTAATATCTGCAATAAGAATACAAAATCACCCGAATGTGACCGAAATTAATAAATGTGCACATCTCAACAACTGGTAGTGTAACTCCTGTATCGCCGCATGATTCGTGCGCGCGCGTGCGACAAAAGCTCCGCCCGAGCTTCGGCTTACACAGGCATGACATGTGGTATACGCCTGGTATACCGCTAAATCCGTATGGCGAGTCCGCTTTTGTTTGCCCCTTCGCGATCGGTTGTTAAGCGGAAGTTACCGCTAGTGAAAATCCCCGGATGTCCGACCGAGAGAATTCACCATGTACAACGGTTGGCTGCAGCTCAGCGCGCGATCTCATTGGCTGCCTTGCTCGTGACGTAGCTCCTCTGTGCACGAGCCCCAAATCGGCTTTGCAGCTCTGTGTAGAATATCGCATTGAGGTAGTATCGATACGATAGCACGCATGGGCGTAACCTAACCAGGCGCCGTACGTAGTACGGCGCCTGGCATACTGAGGTGTGTATACCGTGATGGTAACACTTGATAGGCTTTAACGGCAAACACACTTATAAAAAAAATATATATATCATACTTTAAATAACATATCTCGGTTCATACTTACGAATTATGTTATGCATGGACATCAATGATCCAAATTGCAAAACGTCTGATGCTCCATTCGTTTGATTTATCCTGAAATTTACTATAAAACTGGCAAGATTACAGAAGTGACGAAAATGGTATCCGAATTTGTTCGCTGCAAGCAATATCAGGTGATCAAAAACTTGTCGGCAATGCACCCCCTGTATTGTACCCGATCAACCGATCGCCCCGCGCATGCGCTATGCATTGCCGACGAGTTTTCGGTCACCTGACATTGCATGCAGCGAACAAAGACGAAGGAAATAATAGTCATCATCATCATCATCATCAATTTGAGCTAAGTTATCATTCTTTTGCAACAATTTAAATAGCAAGCAAGGTAGGTTGAATGTTTAATTAATGTCTAGAACTAAAAAAAAAAAAAAATTAAAGATGGAAAGTTCTTGAAACCACCCGTCGGCAAATTTCCTACAAATTTTTTAACGTTTCGTCTTCACAGCGCCGTCCTACGGACGGCGCTGATCACAGTTAGCATGGGCGCAATTGCGGGCGGCCACGATGCCCACCCCTTCTCAAAGTATCGTGATCGATACTACACGCCACATCTACAAAGTATATGGTCCACTTAGGTGGACCATTTACACGCAATATATGGTAATACACGGGAGATTACCATACTGCCTATTCATACACTGTACCGTTCATCAGTTGAATGTTGTGTGTTAGGATGCATCGGTAATGAAAACAGACGGTAAATAATGGTTTTTTTCTACATTTTGCAATCTTCAAAACAACAAAGTCGGTAATTATTATCAAAGTATATGACTTAGGGATCACATAAACAAAAGTTTTTTTGCATTTGCTGGTAAATTTAGGGAGAAATCGGACGACAAATATTGTTTATGTTTTGGATAGTGCAGCAGGCGGAAGAGGTTGATCTCCACACAATGCTACTGTAATGTACCTATGTGTGCTACACGCCAGCATCTGAGACGGTGCAATTCCATGCATATCACAGCGACTGCTCTCATACAACCACAACACAGGTATTATACACATTCTACTAGAAACATCCATGAACACGATGCGACACCGACAGAAATTTGTAAGAATATCATGAAAATTATACTACTTACCAAAATCACAGTAAGACCATGGTATCGTATGGGCTTTCCGCTCTTGAACAGCACTTTAAAAAAATCGTGAAAAATAGAAGAAACGTGGAAACTAGGCCGAGTTTGGTACCAGATGAAGCACAGTTGCGAGAAGAATCTTGTAGCACACCGCACGCAGATGTAGGGGTAAGCTAGTGCGCATGCGCATCCATTTCATTTCATAAAAATCGGCCCGATGCTGCCGTAGTAGTGACGTCACGTAATTACTAATAAATTAGGTGAATACGTCACTTGCTCGACGAAACCCGGAAGCCATCCGTTCGCGCAATAGTTCGTAGTGCATAGACAGTCTATCAATCATTTAATTTTGTTTTGATAATTATTAACTAACAATTTAAATAAAAAATTATCAGTTAACAAAATCAGATGACGAGATGTGCGTATGTGTTTAAATGTAAGAAACTAGGATTTGTAATTTTTAACCATTATTTATAGTAGCAATAGAACACTGACTAAACTGCTAAAGTCTTTGGAAAGATCCATTTTGCCATTATATAATGTACATGTAAATAATCATAATGCCATGTTTCTGTAAATGGTTAGTTTAGTCTACATGCCACATGGTCTAGCTACCACTATGAGCTAGTACGAGACTAATGAAGTAATCTAATAGTAATACTAGACAACTAGTAATACTAATTATAATAGACTTTAGCCAAAGAAAACGTTAGGAAGACACATTTTCATACATTTTTGGACATTATTATTGAACATGTCATACCTAATGCTATAGTGCAAAGGCTAAGCTATACAATTGCATATAGCCTAGGGACTATTTTTTGCCGACAGAAAACCTGACAAAAATCGAACCAGAATGTATTTCTTACCTAAGCTAAACTTTTACACGACTCGGCATAATAGATTATTATCTTCATAATCCAGGGTCGATTTAGTTCGGATGGGCACAAAATTTGGAAATATCAGCACTTTTTTAGTGAAAGCTGTGCGATAGAGTCTGAAATGGCCGATATACATTGTTAGTAACAGTGCAAGTGCGAGTGAGCGGTAGCGCACTTGCACTGTTACTACATACAGTGTATATCGGCCATTTCGGACTCCGGATTAACACACAGCTGTCGCTAAAAAAGTGCTGATATTTCCGAATTTTGTGTCCATAAAGATAATGATCTATTTTTTCAGAGTTGTGTAAACATTTAGGTAAGAAGTACATTCCGGTACGATTTTTGTCATGTTTTCTGTCGAAAAAAAGTAGTCCCTAGAAGAGATGCAAATGTAAAGCTTTGCACTATAGCGTTAGGTACAGTATGATATGCTCAATGATAATGTCCACAAATTCATGAAAATGTGTCTTCCTAAATCCTAATGTTTTCTTTAGCTAAATAGACTTAAAAAGTCTTGGAGAAGAATTCATGCTGATGATTGATTGATTTATTAATATCTTTTAAAAAAGATGGAGATAATTGTTAACTGAGAATGAGATTTATTTAACTCGGATCCATGTTTTTTGTTTTTTTTATTGATTATTTTCACAGATCCAAGAATGCAAGGACAGTCTGCATGTCAATGTAAGAGCAATACCCTTATTTTTATCTGTTCCTCTATAAGATTGTCTAAATGTGACCTTACACCACAAAACGACCAATAAGTCGGAGAAAATGAATGCTGATTTTCACATGACATTACAGTACAATTATCAGATTAAAATGGTATATATGATTTGTCATATTCAGACAAGGCAAACCCTTCGTAAATGAGCGCCAAAGACTTCGAAAATGGCTGAAGTAGTTTAAAATAAGGAAGAAACGGGCCACTTTAAAAATCTGCATCTGACGATCAAAATTTCACAGAGGAAATACAAAAATCTTGAATCTCATATTTTTAACAAAATTGGACTATTTCAGCTAATAACAGAGAAACTATATCTGCGACATAATGGTCGTGTTGTGGTGTAAGGTCACAAATAAGATAAGATGTGATTGTGTGGCAGTGTTGTAGTCAAATCTGGTATAGATATCCTTATTCTTCTTGAGCCCATGAGCGCTTGGAAGGAATGCTCCCCAGGGAGTGGAGATGGTGCACACAATGTGTGCTGGTTTGCATTGTATCCTATGACCGGGGGTAATATTATCATTGTAAAGCGCTTAGAGATGATTATCAATCATATTAGGCGCTATATAAATCGAAACATTATTATTATTATTATTATTATTCAGGGGACTTGGATGTGGTTCTCGGACTCGAAGACAAATTATGTAAAACAAATAGGAAGATGATGTTTGATGGTGCCCTCAACTAAAACACTGCTTTGAGGCATAGTGTACTAAAGAATTGTATCGAATCCAAAATCTAGAGGCGACTAAAGAATTATAACATCCCTAGAGCTAGTCTTAGCATTGAAACTGGAATTTATGAAAGACTGAGTAAATATTGTTTGTATCATGAAATGTGTGGAAGGGTGAAAGAAAAGACATAAATGTTATGAAAACTCTATTTGGAATTAAAACTTACTGATAATTATAATTATTTATTACAGTGTAAAATGTAATATTCCTGAAAGTTGTAAGTAATACACACAACATCGTTAAAGAAATCAGTATACTGTACATCCAAACTTGTTACTACTTTCAATAATAAACAGTTCAAGGGCGAGTTATAAACCTTAGAAATTATATGAAAGAGGAAATATTGATACGAAGAATTACAAATGTATTTTTTCAAAGGTATTTTTTCACTCAACTTTTCTTGTTTTTCTTGTTGCAGTCAGAGAATTTAATGAAGGTGGTTTTCCCTCAGAAGATTGTTCAGCTGGGAGAAATGGTGGAGGTAAGTGTGTAGACTGTTGTGTGTAGCAGGTTATGCATTGATAATGCATGGCGGGCATGCATTGTTGTACTCTGTACCACTGTCAGCAAATTTGACGTCAATGTTCTAGAAGTTCTAGAAGTAGAAGCGTAGCTGATGTGACGGGGGTATAACATGCATTCTCCATAGACTCCTGCCTGAGAATTTTCGTGACTAGTCCTGAACAGGTTAATGGTTTCCTTTTGAATGAAAACAAAACTTCTCAACTATGATATGAATTCTTTTCCGCGATAAATATAAGCTTTCATCTACCCATGACAGAGTGAGAAGAATATGCAGGTAGTGCACACCAGTATAGCACCCTCTTGTGTTAATTAATGGTTGCCATTTGAATGAAAACAGCATTCTATACTCAGAGTTCTTTCCCTAGTTTCCTTAGGGGAAGTTTCCTAAGCACTGTATGAGCCTAACAGGCGATTGGCTTGAATGCTCCCTAGGGAGTGGAAAATATGCACTTTTTTTTTGCAGGATGATTGCAGTGTGTATCTGGTGACAGGGGTAATAATAATAAAGTGTAAAGCGCAATGATACTTGTGTGAATAGCACTATATAAATAACTGTTATTATTATCATTATTGACAGAGTGAGAAGTTCCGACTGAGTCGTATGCAGGCAGTGCACACTAGCATCAACATTCCAATCCCAACTCCTGTCCTGCTCAACGACACAGACGGTGTGGAGGACGCCCTCAAGTCACATGTAAGATATTAACCAATCAGTGCTTGAATTTTGTGGTAAAGTTGCCAATTTGAACACCCAAATCTGTTTTGAAAATGTGAATTATAGCGATCAACGCATGAGTAAAAATCATTCAAAAAACTTGAAAGCAAATCTCATGTAAGGTTATGATCCATCAGTGCATCATTTTCATCGATATAAAAAATACTGGATATAGCAACAGCGGCAGCGCCCTCTTCATGAAGCCAGCGACAGTGTGAAAAGTACTCTCAATACAAAAGGTGTTCCATACACTCGAGTGGAGCGATTTACGCTAGTGAATGGGGCACCTTTTGTATTGGGTGTACTTTTAGATATTTGCGGCGACTTCAACGTCGAGCATTCGGCAGTGTGTAGCGTGCTATATCCAGTGTGTATATCGATGATCATTTTGCTGTAAAATTGCCAATTTAAACACTCAAATCTGTTTTGAAAATGTGAATTATAGCGATCTACACATTAGTAACAATCATTCAAAAATCTTGACAGCAGGTAGAGTAAAACATCATAGAGACATTTACATTTATGCTCTTTCTCCTTGTACCCTTCTTATAACTTGTTTTCTCCTTGCTCGAATGTAGGACTACCAAACCACAAATATGTGGGCCATCGTCTGTAATGGGATATGCACAGGCCCCTTGGCCGAACATGCTCACTAAAAATAAGCTTTGGGCCACCAAAATGTATTTATGCTAATGTCCACTTGCTGGAATGGGTAACCTTATTATAGAATACAGAATTTGTAAATTCACTTCTTCTTTTTTTGTTGCAGTTTAGCCTCCTAGACCCCATGACAAACATTTTGCACTTGTAAGTGATCTGAAAAAAGTTGTATTATTTTTCATAAAATTTGCCAGTTAGTGCAAAGAATATCATTGTGATCATTGAGGCCTGCACAGACAGGCAGACTGATTCCTTTAAAATCTTTACGTCATGACTTACGTCATCTACAGAATTTAGTTCATTAGTCTGTTCTTTAGATGACGTCACATATTTGCGATTTAAAAGGGGCGTTCCCAGGACAATTAGATCTACTAATTACCCCAAAATTGATTGATTTCATGAGAAATGTCTTTTTCTTCAGGAAAAATTACATATAGAGAGCCGAATTGTGAAAATTAGGCCATCTAGACACTGTAGTCCCTTTAATACTTTAAAATAGTAATTATCAAGTCGAGTGAGACCTGCGTTTATTGAAACCAATATTAACCATTGCGCTTTCAGTACCAAACCCCAACGTTATTTCATGTTGTATTACAGCAGGTTTACATATTTTACTCTACTTGAATTTTTCCCTTTTGATTCAGGCAAAGAAAAGGAAATTAGATGGCAGCAATGATATAGATGGTGAGTATAAAATCTTCTTTAAAGAGTACTGGGTCCTGTTGCAGAAAGAGACACAATCAATTGTAATTTACCGTTAATTGTAAGTCAAATCATGTGCTCGTAACGCACAAATTTTCTGACTTTTTTTTCTGAATTAATTTGATTGTATCTCTTTCTGCAACGGAGCCACGATGTGTGAAATCACCGCTATTCATTTCAATGGGCAATGGTTTTAAACAATGTTAGGCAAGACTCTTGACCGGACGGAGTGGAGGAGTTTTACAAGGCTTTCAACTGACAGGCCAACTGGCCTACAGGTGTCAGGGTGAGAAGGAAGGCAAGACAGAAAATTGCAGGCTTGCCTGACATGTTGTGATAAATGGTTGCTAAGAAGGCGTTTACCCACTACCTAGAGCCTGATCAATGGCAAACTGTTCAATAATAATAATAATAATAATATATTTATAGAGCGCCATGTATCTAGGTGCCCTATTCAGAGGCGCAATATTACCCTTGGTCATCAGGTACAGTTCAAACCCGCACAATTATCTTGTACTTATCGAAGTACTGTAAACGTCGTTATTTTCGCGCTGAGCAACACAAAAACATATTCGCGGCTTTTTAATTTCGCGGCCAAGCAAGTGTTCACACGCATTGCAAATCGCGCATTTATATTTGTGGTTTTTAATATTCGCGGACGCCGACTTCAGCGCGAAATCCGCGAAAATTAATGCACCGCGAACATTACCACGTTTACAGTAATCCATGTTTAAAAATCAAAGAAAATGATGGTAAGGACCCCTTAGAAGCAATAGATGCTTATAATTTGTGCCCTACAGTCTACACAATAATGTAAAAGTAACAAAGTTATAAAGTTATATACACAAAAAAACACATGAAAATGTGGTCTGAGAATCCCTTACATGTGTTGGCAAGTGTTGCAAAGTCTTCTTTTAGCCCCATTTAGAACAGTGTAGTGTAACATGGGCATGCAATAAGAACTTGAGAACTTTAGATTTCTTGCAAACCTCTGATATGTGGTTCTCTTTGAATAATGACCTTGCCCCTGTGTATTGCAAAGTATTAATATACATGTACCTACTTTGTGGTACAGTGTCAATTAATCAATACTGTATGTCCTGCCCTGATATGTGGTCTGAATATCCTTTATGTTCTTTATTTATGATTTTGTTTCATAATTTATTTAGGTTGCAAAGTGTTCTCCTACCCACTTGGTACAGTGCCGTGTAACAAGCAGATACAAGAACTTGTAGACATTCTCAAGCCACTGATATTTGGCCTGATACTATCCTATTCCTTGATATCCCTTATCATGATTTTGTTTCGTATTTTATCTCCATAGGTTGCAAAGTGTTCTCGTACCCACTTGGAACAGTGCCGTGTAACAAGCACATACAAGAACTTGTAGACATTCTCAAGCCACTGATATGTAGTCTGATAGAACACTGCAACGCGCTCAAGATGTGGATCCAACTACTTATTCCAAGGATCGAAGACGGCAACAACTTTGGGGTGTCTGTCCAAGTAAGTGTTGCCAATTTGCTGATTCAGTTCTTATTCCATTGTTTTCTCATTTGCATTTAAATAAAAATGGCTGTATATTTCATTTGTATTTTGCTGATACATGCACAAATAGATCTGCTGAGAAAGTTAGTGTACCATGTATCCCATGACCTTCCAATTTTATGATAATAGAGTACAGAAGCTATTTTACTTCAATGGACACTGAGTGCCTATTGACAAACAAATTCATTCGGATGGGCATATCTCAGCCAATATTTAACATATTCAATTGATTTTCTGTATTTGGACATTATTTTGTATGTTCTTTCGGAAAATGAAGTTCAAATTTGAAATTCTAAAGATAGATTGTTGACGTCACACTTTGACGTCACAATTCACCACTCTATTCTATTATAATTATTAGATATACACATGATGAAGTAAAATGTATTAACCCCTTAACTACTGGAACCGGGTTGGTTGTGTACAAAGACTATGGAGATTTTAGAATCTCGTAGTGAACGGGTTCAAGGAAAATCAATCATGACTAACCGTCTCATTGAGCCCCTTGACTACGGGAACCAGGTGGGTTGTGGACAAAGTCTATGGGGATTTCAGAAACTCAAAAGGAATATTGCCTTTACTACATCACTTTAGACTTCTAAGTTCCTTTCATATTCATTGCATATTGCAAATAAGTCTCAATTACAAATATTCCTTGCCTTAATTCCTTGCCGAATATCACTAGCGATATTATTTCCGATACTATATCCGCAATGGATTATATATTTACTATTATTGATTGAACATACGGGCGCCTTGCCCTGAAATTGATACGTAGATATGAGCGTTGTAGCAAGAAGGTGGCTCTGTTCTACCGTGGGTTGGGATCAGCCGTTGGGGGCCGGTTTGGTCGGGGTAGTGTCATGGCGACGTATCGTACGCTGGTTCGGCAGGCGGGCCACACCAGTGTTCCGTTGATTGGTTGAATGCCCGTGTGCACCGGCCAATAGACGCGGTTCGTTGCTGACCTATCAGGAATGCACTCGCTCATGCGAGAGTGTGTTTTGGAGCCACGGTAGAGCATAAAAACTGAGTGTCTACATTAGATTATATCATTTGACAAAGTATTGCAGCGGCATACGAAACGTCATGATCTTTTAGATTCCTAGTTTGACCATACATTGCGAGACAAACGAATATCACTAGCGTTATTATTTCCGATACTATATCCGCAATGGATTATATATTTACTATTATTGATTGAACATACGGGCGCCTTGCCCTGAAATTGATACGTAGATATGAGCGTTGTAGCAAGAAGGTGGCTCTGTTCTACCGTGGGTTGGGATCAGCCGTTGGGGGCCGGTTTGGTCGGGGTAGTGTCATGCGACGTATCGTACTCTGGTTCGGCAGGCGGGCCGCACCAGTGTTCCGTTGATTGGTTGAATGCCCGTGTGCACCGGCCAATAGACGCGGTTCGTTGCTGACCTATCAGGAACGCACTCGCTCATGCGAGAGTGTGTTTTGGAGCCACGGTAGAGCATAAAAAACCGAGTGTCTACATTAGATTATATCATTTGACAGAGTATTGCAGCGGCATACGAAACGTCATGATCTTTTAGATTCCTAGTTTGACCATACATTGCGAGACAAACGAATATCACTAGCGATATTATTTCCGATTCCTTGCCTTGTTTCAAATTTCTTTTTGGGGCCATCTGAGTTATTTTATCTGTTTTACTTTGATAGCAGCTTTCATGCAGAGTCTGCCATTTGAGACTAGCTAGCATCTGGTTGACAAATAGAAAGTGAGGCACTAGCATATAAAATGAAGATCTCCTATTCTGCTGAAATTATTATTTCAGATATATTGGTATTCTATTTGTCACAAACAATGCTTAGTGAAATAATAATTATGCACTACAACATGTCCCAAAATTAATTACAACGGGACTTTCTGCAACGATAGCTTTAAAGATAGTAGATCAATCAGAATGATATTTCAGGGTATGAAACTATAACTTATTACCTACATCTTGCAGAAAACCCTATTCGATTTGCTTCAGTGGTCATGGAGAATGAGGATCTTTTGTCAATCATGTCATGTGTCCATTTTCGTTCATAAGGCGTGAACACAATGGACAACACGTCTCCTTACAAAACCTGGAGGGAAGGGACATCTGACATGATTGACAAAAGATCCTCATTCTCCATGACCACTGAAGCAAATCGAATAGGGTTTTCTGCAAGATGTAGGTAATAAGTTATAGTTTCATACCGTGAAATATCATTCTGATTTATCTACTATCTTTAAAGTTATCGTTACAGAAAGTCTTGTTGTAATTAATTTTGGGACATGTTGTATGTACACTTGTTATACCTCTGTAGGAAGACACACTAAGTGAGCTGAGGGAAGTAGAGAGTGAGGCAGCAGCATATGAAGACCATTTGTTCTTAAAAAATCATTATATTGGATAATTTCTACAAGTCACAAACGATGCTGTATGAAGTAATAATTATGCATATACATTTTTGTATATCTCTGTAGGAAGACACAAAAGTGAGCTGAGGAAAGAAGAGAGTGAGGAATCAGCATATCAAATGAAGGCCTTATGTTCTGCTGAAATTATTATTTTGGATATATTCTATTCATTCTATCTATTTGTCATGCTTTGTAAAAGAATAATTATGCACTATGTACACTTTTTATACGTCTGTAGGAAGACACACTAAGTGAGCTGGGGCAAGTAGAGAGTGAGGCCACGTCATATAAATAAAGGCCTTATGTTCTTCAAAAATTATTATTTAAGAAATATTCTATTTGTCACAAACAATGCTTTGTGAAATGATAATTATGCGCTCGTCTAATGTTCACTTATTTATACATTTGTAGGAAGACACACTAAGTGAGTTGAGGCAAGTGGAAAGCGAGGCAGCGGCATACCTGGACCAAATCTCACGGTACTACGTCACACGGGGGAAGCTCATCAGCAAAGTGGCCAAGTATCCACACATCGTAAGTCAAGAGTGCAAATATGCACATAAGGGGGAAATAGTTTGTTTGGCTGCTAACTTCAATTTTTACCAGGGTTAGAGTGTTGGTTGGATTTAGGGTTGTTAGATGTATAGTTTAAACTTACCCTACGTCACAAGAGGGAAGCTCATCAGCAAAGTGGCCAAGTATCCACACATCGTAAGTCAAGAGTTGATGCCTTTAGAAAATGTGCACTTTGGGGGATTTATTATTTGTGGCTGTTAACTTCAATCCTCTTTCATCATAATTCAAGAGTGCAAATATGCACTTATTGCTAACTTGAATTTTAATGGGTTTGGGTCGGGTTGAGGTTTATTTTGGTTGCAAACTTTAATTTTTACCAGGGTTAGGGTTTTGGTTGGATTTAGGGTTGCAGACTTGGGTTGTAATTTAAACTTACCATACGTCACACGGGGGAAGCTCATCAGCAAAGTGGCCAAGTACCCACATATCGTAAGTCAAGAGTGCAAATATGCACGTAAGGGGGAATAATGATAATAATCAGTGGCCAAGCTCAAGTGGCCAAGTATCCACACATTGTAAGTCAAGAGTGTAAGGGGGAAATATTTTGTTTGGTGTCTAACTTCAATTTGTACCAGGGTTAGAGTGTTGGTTGTATTTAGGGTTGCGGACTTTGGTTGTATAATTTAAATAACCCCAACCCTTATACTAAATGTAACCTTATTTTGAGGATTACACTAGAATTTGGTCTATTTCAGACTTACTTATATGGCTTTGCGCCTGAAGCTAGGAACACAAATGAAAAATCCCCCTAAAGTGCACATTTGCCATGCCTTCTGTCTTTTTTCTTTTATTAATTAGCAAAATAAATGTGCACAAAAAATGCTGATAAAAAGTTCATTTTCATCAATACGAAAGGTCAGTTAGGGATGGATTGAAACCTATGGTGTGTTTTAATGCAAGCACGGATAAGAGTATGATATGATGATAATGACGATGATGATGATGATGATGATGATGATGATGATGATGATGATGAAGATGATGATAATGACGACGACGATGATGATGATGATGATGATGATGATGATGATGATGATGATGATGATGAAGATGATGATAATGACGACGATGATGATGATCTGTTTCTGGGTACAGTCCATATGCACAGGTATTCTTCTCTGTTACAATACGATGTATGATTTCACCTTGTTGACTGATATTATATGATATCACTACACATAGGTTTCACAGTACCTTATGATTTTTTTCTGGCTTATTCCTCACCCAGGATGACTACAAGATAAGTGTCGATGAGATAGATGCAAAAAGCCACATTCACAGTTTCTGTTGATGTTGATGTAAATTTAAATATTTATGTTTATGTTTTTGTATTTCCCCAGGAGGAGTACAGAAGAAGTGTGGATGTTAAGGTTTGGTGTTAAGTGCCACATTGGTAGTTGCCATCATTGGTGTATCCCTTTGGACTGTAAAGTACATTATATTTGTTTATCTATTTCTCTCACTTTTCCCCCTTGCAGGAGGACTACAGGAGGAGTGTTGATAATAATGTTGGGAATGAACTACATTCTATTTGTTTAAAATGTTTTCTCTGGCTTTATATTCCTACTCCAGGAAGACTACAGGAGAAGTGTGG
>JBAMJV010000665.1:0-40576 GCA_037951105.1 Echinarachnius parma
CACTGTATATAGGACCTATCAACTGCTAGGTATTAAAGGGATCTAGTAACTTTGTTGACATGTGCAAAAAGTGATGAATGGTTGATGCAATGTATATCGTTGTTATCTCATATGTCCACAGGGTATTGTGTGAAAATTTCAAGTCAAATGGACATTGCATGGCCAAGTAATGAGCGAAAATGCAAAGTGATATTCAGTAACTCACTGCACTCACTTTGTACACAGAAGAAAAACTCGCCCGGAGTTTTTCTTATCTGAATACTTCAATCATACATATCTTTGTAACGAAAGGGACCATTTGAAAAACCGAAACCTGTCCTATGATTTTATTGTTAATACGAATACAACAAGGTATAAGGGAACCGCTAGAATTAAAATTTTATTTTGAGGATTTGGACAATGTTACTAAGTCCCTTTAAAAGATACTTGAAGGGATCTAGTAACATTGTTTCCATGTGTAAACACCTAGGAGGGGTTGATACAATGTGTATTTCGGTGATAACATTCCATATTAAAATGATGTCATACGACCGAGTAATGACCGAAAAAGCAAAGTGATATTTTTGTATTAACTCATCGCACTAACTTTGTACACGGTTGAAAGAGAGAGACTAGAGAGAGATTTTCTAAATCGATCACTTCAATCATACATATAGTTTATAATGAAAAACAAAAAGAAATTCGGGAACCAAAACATGTTCCATGCTTCTATTTTGTGATACGAATACAACGAGTTGTATGAGAAACGCTAGAGCGGTAAGTTTTGTGGACTTTGTTACTAGACCTATTCAAAGTGGAACTGTAAACATCATACTGGAAGTAAACTCCCAATTTCCATATAATAGTAATACAATGAATGTGTTCTGTAATTCAGTGGCATAGCGTGGTCGGACTGATTGGGGGCACGCGAATTATAGGGGGGGGGGGGGGGGGGGGGGGGCATGCCTTACGTATTTCTATGTCAATACATAATTATGTCCCCTATGTTTTCTTTTGTTTTGTTTGTTTTTGTTCGTTTTTTTTTTGGGGGGGGGGGGGGGTGGAGGCATTGGGGCCACATGCCCTCACCTCCCTTCGCTACAACACTGCTGTAATTTGATTGATGTGTGAATTTTAATATACACACCTTCCGATACGGCAGAAAATTAAGCTATATTAAAAACTTCCATAATCATTGATAATATTTTTGCTGAAACAGAACCAGAACTTGTTTCATACACTTAGCTGGAAGTATCCCTATATAAATTAAAACATGAAATTAAATTCCCTTTAACATGTTTAATATGAACTACTATGCAGTCACGTTTTGCATTTCTTGACACTGGGTAATGAATCGTAATAAACTGATAATGAAGTAATACGCATGATGATCTATAATGTATGTAATGATATAATAAGTATAATTCACACAGAGAGAAACGCCATAATATTAAATGCTAAATATGTAATTAGTTTCATAGTAATTAGCTTGCCCGAGAATTATGATTATAAAGCTGTGGATATAATACCCCTTATTTTTCATATTACTTATGAAACTAATTAAACTAATTACATGAAGTAATACGCTTGATGATCCAATATATGCAATAATATAATAAGTATAAATTCACACAGAGACAACGCCATACTATTAACTGCTAAATATGTTATTAGTTTCATAGCACTGTTCATCTGTCATTAATAAACTTTATCAATTATTTGTGCTGCCTCGACGTGTATATAATAATGCGAGTTATTTAAGTTATATGAAAAACACGGGGTAAATATATCCACACCTATAATCATAATCTCGGGCAAGCAAATCGAGTCTATTCATTACAACTCCATATGCCTCACTAATGGACTTGTAATAAATCTCCCACGAATGCGAGTCTAATTCCTAAATTTGGGATACCGAACATATTTTTACGCCTCCAATAGTAAATGATAGTTGTGGATATATTTTTATGTAGACTTGCAAAAATGTGCTTTGCATCAAACATAACAGCTAACCATCTTAGAGCTGATGGTAACATGTAAAAGACAAATTATATACGTTATTACAAAAACAATGCGTGCATAAATATTGTCTTCTTCCGATAAATGATAAACTACTGTTTGTTGTTATGCAGACTTATGCTAGTACCTTGACTACCTTGGAAGAAGCGTTATTTTTTAATGATTAACTCAATGTTGTGTTGATAAAAAAAGAAAAAACGAAAACCGACGTATTTATGACGCGTGTGACATAATTGTAAGCCCCCTCACAAAAAGTTTGCAATTCAAGGTTTGAGCGTTGATATCTATTTGGTTATGAAAATGATCCCACGTAATTAGCAAGCCTGTTTATTCCCCTTTACATCGATGTCTCATTTGTCATGATTATGTAAAATATTTCATGTGCAGTGGGACCTGAATAATGGAACCGTGGGAAAAGGAGAAATGTTGAAAAATACAGCGTTATTTTCAATGTGATTTATTCATTCGTTCGGAGATTCGGGAAGTTTACCAAAAATCAAAGTTTTTTTATTGGCATAAACATGATAAAATGCCCAGGTACTCGTTACCGTGCAATTGCTCAAAATAGACACATTGTCCTGGTTGTATGTTGTTTGATTTCTGAGGCTCATCATAATAAGAGGAGGGCCAAAGTCGAAAAAGGTGAATTTTAGGTTGCCAGATGTCCACAACAAGTTTAGCCAGATATATGATTTTATTGTATTTCTATTGTTGTTGTTGTTATTAATGGTTACAAATGTACACGGTGGTACAAAAGGTTATTCTACGATAATCCTGATAGGCTTTATAGCCTATTCAAATTTTTCATCGAACCCTGACATTCCTGAAAAAGTCTAGCTAACTGTGGTGTTCCAAATAATAATCATGTTATAAATCACAATTATCCATATATGGTCGATCCATCTGTAAAGGACGAGCCGCGCCTCCCATTCGAATATTCCACTAAATAGTGCACTTTGCATGGTGGATTTTATGATTACAGTGACATTTCCGATACTCTGTTTTTGTTTTTTTCAAAAATAGGGTATGAACAATATGTCATTATTTAGGAGCATTTCTTGAATAAAGTCCCTAAACACGAAATACATTTATTGGGGCACCCTGTATAGTGTTCGAAATCGTACAAATTTGCTGCATTTGTCGATATCAAATGCTGACTTCCAGTTATTCTAACTTTTTGTTCAGATACGGTAAACACTTGAAATTTTCACAGAGTATTGCTGATATAACTGGATAGTATTCTGAAAAGTATTAATTCAACTCCCAGTGCAATTATTGATATATGCTGAGTTATGTAAATCCATAATTTCATATTTTTGGGGAAAAGGGCGTAACATTTGAGTTTGGTGCTAAAAATGACCGTGTTACATATCCTGAAAACCCATTGTGTTCGGTATCAGATGATAGTAACTGTTATTGTCTTTAATATGACTGAAAATCATTCTTATTGCAGGTGTTGTTTGGGAAATCTCGCCAATTGTCTGTAGCAAGTCAAAACGACTTCTTCTTTGGACGCCATCTTGGATGTGGTGGTTGTTCGCAACACATTTTTTGAGGTAGACTTTTGAATTAATTTGTCTCATTAAAAATACTTGCAAATAAAATTGGTTTCATACTTGTTGTGGAGATTCTGGCAACCTAAAGTCCTTAAGGAAGCCACTTTTTCGATGTTGGCCCTCCCCTTAATAAGATCAATGTGATATTCATTATACATAGTAAACTAATGAACTAGTGTCTGGATATTGCCGCTACGGCTTTTGGCATCAGGAAACATGATATTTTATCGTGCATTAAACAATGGCATTGTTTGCATCTTGAAAAAATCCAGGTCGTACTTTGAAAAAATATACGTAATTTTATTTAGTTTGCTCCATACAGAGAAATACAATCCAAATTGATATAAAGTTAATACAGAGCACACGACGTTCTCATACGCAATGCGTTACGAGACCAAGCTAAAATCTAGGCTCATGACAGTAAACAAAAAAAGATGCTTCTTTTCAATTATATTTTTAGGGTAGGCTAAATTTGGATCTTTTGTGTATGAAAACACAATATAATGTAAATTGTACACATAATTGGAATAACTATTTTCTTTACGCATTGGGCTGCACACTTTTCCAATGTATGTCGGGCTCATCTAGAAATATACAATAATGCACAGTTCAACGCATCAATATAAAGGGCTATGAAGGAATTGGACCAATCGCTTCGATTAATGGTGTCAACAGGAGCATTTGGGGGAGGTAGCTACAGTATTTCTAACAATGGAAATCGGTGAAATGTTTTAACACACTAACATTTAAAGTGTACCATGTCAGTGTGCGATTCTCATCACGCAGCTAAGTCCGATGTTTTGTTACGCGCTCGCATTGTGATAAAGTCAAACTAAACTAAAAAACCTGCAATGTATAATTGCTAAATTCAGCGTAGTTTCGGGGAACATTGCCCTAAGTTATGCACTCTTTTTAGTGATAGGATACTAGTTTTACTTTTGATAGAAACGACAAATAGTCTGGATATTGTCACAAAACTGTGTATGTTAGAAAACAACAGAGGTGTGAACATCAATCATTCAAAGCTACAGGGAACTAGACAGTTTACACTGGTACCTCAATGGAGTAACATTCGATGCGTGTCAAGCATTGCCATCTTAAGTTTATATTTCGGTTAAAATGTACAAAAACGTGCGATGTTACATTATGGTCGGGCTAAGGAAGGCATTGCTAATCGAGGCAGGGAAAAGTTGGAACAATTTGATTAGGCAAGGGACGAGGTAAGTAATATAATTGCAGCTAAAAATCATATAAAAATTGCACTTTAAAAGATTTATACTCATTTGTAGGCTTTCATGTCTTTTATTTATGATTTCTACACAATCTTGGACAAAGTGTGGGATAAAATTCATGGAAAATTAAACTTAATTAATTACAATGGAAGATGTAGAGTCGATGATATTTGAGGGTAATGATTAGTCATCAGTGATATCGGAATGAATAAAAACGCTCTTGCTTATGTCTTAGCTGAATAAGCCAAAACAATACGATTTTCAACTATTAAAGCTTTTTGTCTTCTATGGGGAAGTGCCCACATTTGTTATTGTATTATTATGTTTTATTGTATTGTTTCTTTATCTGTTTACAATAGTAAAGAAAGAAAAGAAGCGAGCATTTTTTTTAAGAAGAAGTTTTTTAAGAGAACGCAAAAAACATGAGTAATGGAGAAAATGAACAAAATTATTATAAAAACTCATTTTATATATGTATGTATTCATTTATTTCATTCATTAATGGATTTTGTTTTTATAAAGATGCGCGCATTGTAACATACTGAGATAAGATACTAATATAAATAAATAAATTACAGGAAACGCATTATGTATATATAAAACAAAGCAACATTCCAAATTATCAAGAAAATGTGTAAATTCCATTCCTAACTTTCTTGATGTCCGTACATTGTAACATCATGACGAGTTTAAATATAAACTGACAGGGCGTATACTTTTCATCTTAAGGTGATGATCAGTTTTGTGGGCTATATAAGATGAAAGTATATAATTTTATTATATGTATATGATATTAATATGATAGTCATTTTTATTTTAAAATTGTCATGGGAATCAAAAGGGAGGAGATATACAGACACCACCATTGATTTCAGACACCACCATTGTTTTTTGTGTGTGACAAAGGCTGCCCCTTCTGTTTGCCCTACATTTAAGTTAATTTTCATATGCACCAATGATGTTCGTTTACTTAATAATTAATTTTCCTTTCTAAACCTGTATGTTTAACAGAGGCCACGGACGACTTCTTCGTTTGCTGTTCATGATTTTTGCGATTCTTTGCATCAGTCCGTGTGTTTCATCTAGCACATCCCCCATAGGAACGAATTTCACTCGGACAATCAACCATGAACTGGCCCTGGAAGATGCAGAGTTCGACTGCACTCTATTTTTAGTTGGCATGGATCAACCGTTCTTCTACGCAAACAAAATCGACTCACGTGGTCTGAGGCCAGGTCAGGATGAACGCGTTGATGTCAAACTTGATTTCGAGCGGAGAACCCTGACAATTGTCATTATCATTGTGAAACTCGAAAAAATAGATGAAGGTAATTACATAACAAATGTGTTCGAAAGACATGGGGATGTTTTAAGCACTAGAACATATGAAACCGATGTCAGCGTATCATTTCCACCAGGAAAACTACAATGTGAAGTTCAGAACCCGATTATTCCGGTTAGTGGCTGGCTGACTGTGAGTTGCAATGCCTCTGCTGGTAGTGTCGACAACCGTGGACATATCGTGTGTTTCCAAAATGCTAAACAAATACCTTATCTACACTCTGTATCAATTCTCGGTGACCAGATATCGACTGTCTTCTGGATGGACCATATGCTTCAGACAATGTGCTGTGTAAGAGGTAGTAGGAACGTGGCGGATGACACTGCCTCCTGTACGGATGTTGTGTACAACCCAGCCGAAGGAAATATCTGGTCTAACAATTCTGTCTTCAGCTTTAGCACAACGTCAACGCCTGCATCTCCAAATTCAACATCCGAAGGTATTGTAACAAATTACTAACTGCATTTTGTACAGTGTCCAATGTCCTGGGGGTGTTACACTAAACACTAAAATCAATTTTAGGATTGATTTTTAGATGCTAAAATCGATGTTAGTGTTTTGTGAAACACCCCCCTGGTGATGAATGAACAAAACTATTTATTAAACATATTTATGTATAAATATAATAATAATGCTTACATTCAGCGTTTGATTTTATGTGTTGTTTTGTTTAATCAATCGGTTCATAATTACCCAACAAGACCCCTTTTAAGAACTTTATTAGCTCAGAATACGTTTATTTATGATGGTCCTAAATTTGGGAAGACTTTTGATATAGGTATGGAAATTTACCTTCACTTAATTCTTTTGAAAGAAAACTTACATTATTGTTATTCCAACGTTATGGTAATAGTTAACCTAGTTTTTAGTAATAAAAAAGGGTCCTCGTATAGGACTATTTATCATTATTTATTATCTTGGAAATTGCGCAGTTTATTTTAATGAAATAGTTTTTCTTGTATTCTTAATTTGTTGGCATTTTAAAATTTTATATATTGTCCTTTAGTCATGCAGGTCCATACCCTCTCATTCCATTCGTAATTTCTATGTTTCAATGTCATTTTGTATAATCTTGTCCAAGTATGCTTCCACACTGCGTCTTATTCTTTCATACATGTTCTCTTTAGTAGTCTCCGCAGGCAAAACATTATCTTCAATCCTAATTATACTGATTTGTAATAATTACATTATTTAAAATACTACACCGTGTATTTTATCATCTTGTTTTTTTTCTTACTAACCGTATTTGATACTTTCATTTGTAAAACATACATTTTATGAGGGATCCACATTCTACAAGCAATGCTTTTTCCATTTCCACTTGAAATCTAAACATACAACAACATTTGCTTTTCCCCGCTTATATGACAGAATTATTTCAAAATTTCGTTGGAACTTGATTAATTATATAAACGTTAATTTATGTTTATAATTTCAACTTGTATATTTTATCAAATGTTGTTGTGACTTATTCATTGTAAATATATGTATTTTTCTTGTTGAAAATGAAATAATATTGAACCTTGACCCTTGAATTGCACCATCATTTTAAACAACATTGTAAAACATTAGAAATATGTATTTGACAGTCATCATAACATAATACAATTGTAATTATAATACATCTGTGGAAACAATCAAGATGTGGCTAGGAACTGTCAAAATACATCTTGCAAGGATACATTTTTACTAATCAATGTTAGCTGTGACTGAGTGACTAATTTTAACAATTACTGATTATGATTAATCATGGATTTTCGCGGCGTTGCTAAGCGGGGCACAAGTGGGACCCTCCAATAATTTTACAAAACAATACAATGGTAAGGGGAACATCTGGAAATAAGGAAATGCTGGCCTCCTACCGCCCCTCCCCCATACTACTACTACTACTTATACTATGTACTACTACTACTACTACTACTACTACTACTACTACTAGTACTACTACTACTACTACCAGTAGCGAACCCAGGATTTTTTCAAAGGGGGGTTGGGGGGGGGGGGGGGTTATTTCTTCAGAAACATTTCTGTCAGCGGGGGGGGGGGGGGGGGGGGGGGTCGTAACAAATTGTTGATGCCGAGACCACCAAGTACCTTACAAATTTTCGAGACCGAGACCAGCCCATTGGTTGAGAATCCTGTAAGCGGGGGGGGGGGGGGGGGGGGGGGGGGGGGGGGGGGGTGGTCGAAGAAAATTTTCGAAGCCGAGACCGCAAATTTTCTACATTTTCGAGAGCGAGACCAGGTCCGGTCCACAATTTTCGAGGCCGAGACCACGAATTTTCGACATTTTTTAGTCCGAGACCAGGGTGCTTCTCACTTTTCGAGGCCAAAATGACGTTCGAGACCGTTAAAATTTGGTCTTGAGACCAGTTAAAATTTAAAAAGGGGGGGGGGGGGTTCAAACCCCCCAAAACAGTCATTTTGGGGTCAAAGGGGGGGGGGGGGGTTTGAACCCCCCAACCCCCCCACCCCTGGGTACGCCTATGACTACTTCTACTACTACTACTCCACTATTTTTAAAATTATAATTGTCATCATACTTATTGGATTTTAGAAAGTGGGTACTAAAGGCAACGATAATAACAACACAACTTTGTACTCCGGTTGAAGGCTGGTTCAGCAATATATATTTGTTGTTTATATCAACGACTTTTCATTTGTTTTCATATTCGATCCTTTACAGGTGATTGTGTGAGAAATTCTGAATGCTGGGCACAAGTTCAACACAGCGTAATTGTCACTGTGTGTACATGCCTATTAATCATGGTAAGTTCACGTCCATTTAAATGGTTTAAAGGGATTGTCCGCTTTTACAAATCGTCTGAACAGTTTCCATTAGACGGATGGGGATGAATGTAACACACACACAAAAAATCCAGATGTAAAAGCCATGTCATTTGGATTCTACGAATGAAAAACGAATGCGTCCCTCCACCAACCTATGTATCGGTCAATAATGGAGTTTAACTGATTTATCATTATATTACAGCAATATTGTACTTATTCTTGTCAAGGTATTGTGAAGCCGACATTTGTAAGGGTATGTCACGGAAAAGGTGTCGAAAATGAAACATATACAATTACATGTGTCATGTAGTCAGTTTTAGCGAGGTTTGGATATTTTGTTTAGTATTCGCTTACGCCGTTATTGATCTTGGCCTGTATTCCATAAACATATATAAGCAAGAAATCCTAGAATTTTTGCTTATCATAAGCAAAAATGCTTAGATCTAAGCATTTTTGCTTAAATTCCCACGTAAGCAAATTTGCTTACATATTAGACGCACTTTTCGGTAAGCAAATTTGCTAAGATTTTTTGCTTATTATAAGCAAATTTGCTTAAGCAAATTTGCTTAAGCGAGCTTTGGTATTCCATAAACATATCAGCGTAAGATTTTTGTCTTAAAGTTTAGCCACCTCATAGGTGGCCTAAATATAAGAAAACAAATTATATGCCTGTAATCCTGTTAATCTTGTGTTAATGTACGTAAAGATAATCTGATAATGCAGTAACATCGATATCATTCGCACACGTCCGTCTGATTTGAAGATGAACCTAATTAATTATTTGAAGTATGCATAGGAATTACAAGGGACGCCTCAAACAAAAGGTAAGTAATCCTTGAACTAATAATGTTGCAAACTAGCTCAACCTAACACAAAAAAGAAGTCGTAAGTCATTAACAGCCCGGTAATAATACAAACAAATATAATATATCCCAGTCATTTAGCACGTACTCCCGGTTGCGTACATCGCCTATCCAGATTGAGCGCGCTGCCATTTTGACAGAGCGCGCTACATTTTGACAAATCTGCACGCGCGGATGACGTCATCCGCACACTTAGAAGCCCTTCGATCTTTTTTTTATCAATCGTCCAGTGAGGGTCGATGAAAATCACTAAAAACACCAGACTTACTTAATTAATGTCCATAATTAATGGTGGACATCATAATTCCAATGCATATTTATCACTTTTTGTTCAAAGATTGTGTTTTTTCGTTACTTGGGGGGTAATACAAATGTTTTGAAATGTGTGTATAAATCATGTGAAATGACGCACTATTTTTTGCCTTAATTTGTTTTCTTTTTAATTTTTTCAAATCATTTTTTTTGATGTATTGTCTATTATATTCTGGTAAAAGAAGGTATGAACTACCTATATTTTGATTTTTATCTCATAGGGTAGATTTTTTACAATAGTCATTTAAAAATGATATCTAAAACCGATTTTATGACAGAATATGTCCTTCATTTCGCCGGAACATGTTTCATGTCCGTAATTCTAGCATTAATTTCCGTAAATCTGTATTTGTCTAATATTGGAAGTGATTTTAGGGACATGTAAAATCCATAAAAGTTCATGAGACCAGTCATTTACTTCATTAAATCTGTTATATAACTCTTTAAAAAGTGTCTAAAAGCAGTAGACTGGATCGTGGTACGGACGCTGTACAGACATTGGGCCGCCTGCGTGGGCGGTAAATCCCAAGCGCTGTCCGATGCCTGGCCTAAAAAGGCCTAGTCGAATACGCGCATTTCGTGACACTGGCTTGCAGTCATTCATGGTTTGTAATACCGAATAACAAGTTCAAATCAGTTATCTGGATGTATTGGCTATTTTATTCTGTTAAAAGAAGGTATGAACTACCTAAATATCGATTTTTTATACAATCTCATAGGCTATATTTTATACAATAGTCTTTGAAAAATGATATCTAACTCGAGTTTTGTGACTGGATCTGTAATTCATTTCGCCGGAACATGTAATTCTAGCATTCATTTTCGTAAATCTGTATTTGTATACTATTGGAAGTGATTTTAGTGACTTGTACAAGTCCACAAAAGTTCATGAGACCAGTCATTTACCTCATTACATATGTTTTATAACTCTTTAAAAAGTCACGGAAAGCAGCAGGCTGAATCGTCATACGGACGCTGTGAGGACATTGGGCCGCCTCCGTCGGTGGTGAAATCCAAGCGATGACGGTGCTTTGCCTAGAAGGCCTAGTTTAATGTACGCGCATTCTGTGACACTGGCTTGTAGCTTTATGGCATATAAAACCAATTTAAAAGTTGTTTGGAATAATTTTAAAACATGTTTATACAAAGAAAACAATATTTCTCGACATCTGATACGCATGTAATCTAACAAATATAAGCAAGTATTTTAAATAAATGTATTAAACATCACGTCGAATACAATCCAGAGTTCATACACGAAATATAGCAAACGGGACCGAAAGGCGCTTGGAATTCTTCCCCGACGGAGCCGGTCTAATAACAGCTCCACTTCCGTTGGGAATTTAAGTATGCTGCTTCTTGTGAACTTTCGAAGAGTTATAAATCTTTTTTGATGAAACAAATAATTGTTTTTAAGAGCTTTTATAAGTTCATTGAGTGTCTAAAATCACTTACCTGATTGAAAATCTAAAGATTTACGGAAATAAATGCATAAATTCGCCTACGAAAAATTAAGGCTCCGGCGAAAATTTTGACAAATTCGGCCGGAAATCGATTTCAGAACACCAACTTTCGCGAGATTTATTTTGAAACTAGCCCAATGAGACTTTTTCAAACAGTTATGAAAGTGTTGCCAATTGCTTGATCTACCAGAATATACCTAACAACAATTTCAAAAAAATGATTTGACAAAGTTAAAAGAAAACAAAATATAGTGTTAAATCAAGCGTATTTTTCAATGCATTTTATCATGAATTTTAGCAATTTTTAAACCTTTTTATTTTCCAAAATATTGCAAAATGAAGAAAAAAATTAAATCGGCAATGACATGTGGGTAATACATTTATGATATCTACATTCATTTGGGGTATGGCTGAATTAACCGACTCAATAACTTAACTTTGCTTGAACCTATGATCTCGAATGTGCAAAGAAGAAATTACGAGACATTTCGCACCGAGCGCCATTTGAACATTTGAAAACAACGAACATGGCTGCGCCCTCAGTCTGTCCCGTACGGGCGTACGTGTTAGCACAACAACATTAACAACATTCACCCCTAAAAGGCGACCTACTTCCTTACTGCGCGCAGTACGCGCGCGCTGTGAGCGTATGCTATGCGCGATCTTTTTTATTTTCGGAATGCAACCCCAGCTAATTAATTGAAGTCAATACTTGAAATGTAAAGGGAACAAAGACAATTCTTTGCACCAAGATGAATCAAGCTCGCGGGTATCTTGTTTTGAGGAATTTGCATTTCTTGTTTAGACCATCTTCTACATAATTGTGTCGGAAATATCACATATTGATTTTAGAAGCCGAATACTAGTAGAATCACGTCGAGGTAGCTCAGGATCTTAACACGACAATAGTAAGTATCGTTTATAACATTATGTAATGACGGAAAGGGGATCAACGAATAGAATAAAGAGATGCTTGCGTATGATGGATACTGCTAATAATTGACTTTGCAGTGCACGTAATCGACAGAAAACAGTAGGCCTAACTCTTCCGATCCCCTTTTTTGACCACGAATGTTTAGATAGAAATACTATAATTTACAGCTTCCAATTTAATTATCAATTCTTTAACTTCATTTAGTATCAGTTAACTTTATCTGTTAAAGAGTGTGATGAGTTTCTCTTTTCTCCCTCTACCATTACAACTGTGGTCTGTGTATTTTGTCCGATCCGCAGTGCAGTCCCCATTCACTTACATAAATTTTTTGGGGCGCTGCGATAAAACCTTAAACACGCAATCTCCATAGGAATTCCAGCGCACAAAAGGAAAAAGTTTTGTCGTCGAGAGTCGAGTGGCGACCACATTGTGACGTCAGCAAATGTAAGAATTTTTACAAAATAGTTTATGGAATACGGAAAATTACATTTTCTTACGTAAGCACAAATTCTAAGAACATTTGCTTACTATAAGCAAATGTTCTTAAAAGTTTATGGAATACGGCTTACAGCATTAGCTTACGTAAGCAAGTTTTCTTAGTCAATTTGCTTATTGTAAGCAAGTTTTCTTTTATGTTTATGGAATACAGGCCCAGTGCGCGGGTCGCGAGTTTGTGATTCCCAAACCATTCAGCTATGGCACTAACGCATTAGATCTATATGCCCGTTTAATTGGAATCGGGCGACTTGAATGGAGACAAAGCGCGCGTATTTAATTCGAGTTATAAATAGACTTATAGCCACTAAATATGACTTATATCCACTAAATCTGACCTATAGCCACTAAATCTGACCTATAGCCACTAATTCTGACCTATAGCCACTAAATCTGACCTATAGCCACTAAATCTGACATATAGCCACTAAATCTGACCTATAGCCACCAACATTAGGGTTAGGGTAAGGGTTAGTGTTAGGTATATATATCCTTAAAAACAACACCAATCAAGCAATCCGAAATAGCTCCGTGGATAGAGAGTTAGATTGACGGGTCATTCTTCGATAAGTGTATAGTTTTGCGTCCCGCTACTTTGGTGTCGCATAGAAAAAGAATTAAAGCTTGTTTGTTGTTATCTCTTTGTGTTGACTTACAAGTAAGAAAAAAATCAACTAATACAAAAAAAAGTAAAGTATACTTTTATTTATATTATTTTTTTAAATGTTCCACCCCCCTCAAAATCGCATGTCACGATGGCATCATGTAAAAATGTCATAATATAGCATTTCAAAAAAGATGCATATTTTTTGTCCTAATATACCTTAATAAATTCAATTTTATGAGTTGACTACGAATACCAAGATTAAATACGCACACATGCAACGATTATAAAAAAAAAAAAAAAAAAAAGGAATCTGTTTTGTGTGTCCCGATATTTTGCGTCATCTCCGTCACGCATTTTGAGTCCGTCATCTACGGTACAAAAATATGCTAAATTTGAGTGATCGTGGTGGCAACATGTCGGGTGACTAGGTAGTAGAAAGAAGAGACACGTTTTTTCCCCGGTCTATAGGTAAGTAACATTGTTTTTTTGAGATCTTTGTCAAAAACCAGGTCCGTACCTTTATTAAGCGTCATCTCCGAACGCTTGATATTAGCTAGATAAAGATATTAGATTGAATTTCTAATCATTTGTATGAATGTGCCCGCGGAACAACTATACAACACTATCGCTTATTTGTATTGCATACATTGCTATAAGCTATCAGCGATTTAAATGTGTCTGAATGTCATCTCCGTCACGCATCATCTCCGTCACGTTTTTTTCGTGACGGAGATGATGATTATCATCTCCGAACGATTGATATTAGCTAGATAAAGATGTTAGATTGAATTTCTAATCGTTTGTATGAATGTGCCCACGGAACAACCATACATCACTATCGCTCATTTGTATTAAATACATTGCCATTAGCTATCGGCGCTTTAAATGTGTCTGATAGTCATCTCCGTCACGCGTCATCTCCGTCACGGCTCTTTTGTGACTGAGATGATGAGTTTTAGTTGGATTGTCAACTCAGTTAATTGACACACAATGTTGTTCAAAATTGATTAATATTCTATGACAAAGCTTAGTTTGCATGAATTTTAGATTATTATATAACATGTAATTATATAATATGATGACGTCATAATGAAGGTAAATTGAGCATTCCCATTGGTTGATTACCGATGCTTAATCCGGTATAATCAATGGTAAAGTTATAATACATATGTATTATAACTTTTTAGTATGTACAAACTGACCATAGAGAGCCAAACGAGCTGCGCAGGGGATTGCCTTGGAGTGCGTAATGTGCTCTTGTGCGCTTGTTCTTGAATGGGGAAAATGCGCAGAGCGCGCAATTATTTCTAATACGCGCTGGCACCAGGGGGGTGTCACTGCTGCTAGAGTTCCGCGATTTTTGGTCATCGAAAGGAATACCACTGCAGGTTGCATTATGGGATACTTGGGAATTACATAAACCAATCACAGAGCAGTTCATACGCGTCGTCACCAGATCGAGGTCAATAAAACAAGTTCATATGCATACGTCATCATAGATCCCATTGTTCTCAAGCGTGATACAATCTAGGACAGTGCGCAGGAAAATAGGCGCGATAGTCTACGCGCAATTCAATATACACTTCCGCTAGAGATCCCTGGTTCGAATCCGACCTTGGTCCAATAATTTTTTATTTGCTATTCGTTCGGCACTCGACTAAATGTTCGAAATTATACAAGTCGGAAATTTCGGGTATGCGTGGTCTCTGACCAAGTCGCTAATTCACGAGGACAAATGAAGGAGTTGCTGAATGGTTTGGGAAACTCAAATTCGCGCGCGGGTCACGTGAATACCCGTATAATGCGAATTAAACGCTGCCAGTTGTTTTATTATTTTGAGGTCTATAACTCCACGAAAAAGAGATTTCAAGCTCTAGTTTTTTCAGGCATGCTGTTAAATGACATTTTCTTTCATAATTATAAGACAATAACCTCGCAACTTTTGAAATGTGGCTTGCAAAAGGGGGACAGTCCCTTTAATGCTTAGTATTTAAATAATTTACCTGTATAGTCATTCTTAAAAGTAATTCAAATTAATTTTCCGTGATTTGTTCCTGATTCGTGATTTACACACATTGTCACTCCCCACCACTGGGGGGGGGGGGGGGGGGGGGGGCATTCATGTACAATCAAAGTACACACGCCTGAACCTGGTCCATCTTGTTGAGGGTATGTTACTGAACGCTGGTCCAGCGTTCAGTAACATCCCCTCAACAACTTCAGATTCATGCGCTCTGTAATATATAGTACGGTACTTATTATTAATTTTGTTTACAATATGTGCGAGTAGCCAGTTATGCCGAATGACAATTGCTTTCGATATTTTGAATCCAACACTTTTATATTATTTCACGATATCTTGCTTGTGAACATCATAACAATACCTTTCTGTTACATGTACATATTACTTGCAAACCTTTTATAATGTTCTTATCTTGCTTAACAGTTTATCATAGTGATTGTGTACGTTTGGATAACGAGGAAGAATGGCAGACGATATCCCTGGTAACAATCAATGAAGCAAAGGGGACCACGACTTTCCATTGGTGCAGAATTGGTGCATAACGTCTTCTATCACTATAGCCCTTCGTGATATCATGCAAAATATACACTTATATTTTTCATTATTATATCAATTAATTCCAATTGTATTGCCTAATGAATTATAATATGAGAGAAGTATTACTTTTAAGATTGATTTCGCCGGTGTTTCCCTCATCTGAAGGTTTTGAGTTTCTAAGAACTAAGCGATCCACACTGATTGATAATAATACAATATGTTAATATGCATGCACCTAATACAAGGATAACAGTAATTAATTAACTTGCCAAATTCAATTCAAATCACTTGGAGCTTCCACTATTTTCTTATACTTTTTTGTTTGACTTATTATTACAGTAGAATGAAGTGAGTTTTTTGTTGTTGTTAAAGTCTCCCTAATTATGGAAATGATAATGATTGAATTGAAATTGGTTCTAGAACGCTTTTCATTTGTATTCAAAATCAATGGACAGGAATTGATTAACTCCAAAATCAATTGTTACCCTTTTTACTAGGTGAATATTATTCTTTTTATATGAAACCCATTCTTCATTCAACGGAATCTTACGATGATTATGTGTATAAGATTGAAGACTCAAAAAATACTTTTGGAAAATCCATATTAAGTTAACATATCACTTTAAAAGAAGACTGTATTGGCGAATTAAAAACAAAATGGTTGTTCTGTATACCCTTATTGATGATCTCCACATACATTTCAAATTTATAACCAATAATAAAATCTGAATTTTACCGGTACCTATTTTCACGTTTAGATAGTAATGAGCTCGTCTGCTCGAATATCGTGACGTTATTAAAGCCCTTATAGTATATGACTACACGCTTTGCACGCTCGTATGGCATGTGTACCCCATTGTTTTCACACAACGGCGGTACATGCATTTGTTTGAACTTGAATCCGGAACTTGAATACGCCAAAGCTTCGACAATAGTGTGTTCGCAATTGTCAATTTATTGGCTTGCACAAACTGGTATTTTGTTATTCTTTTAAAAGTGAGTTAATGCGAAGTAAACGAGCTAAGGAATTCTTATAATTATTTATATTTCATGTGTGACTTTACTATTAAGTTTATTGGCCTACGGTGGTTTTCACGAGAAATGTATAGGGCTGCGGTAACGTAATGCATTTTGGGGGATCGTTTTTTTTTTCTCGCTGATTATTCATGTTTTTAAAAGTCAAATATGGGACAAAATAAGGAGTTTTAGTTATTTTATGGTATGAAATTGTGATCTAAAATCATGATTTGAATAATCAAAGTAGAGAATTTCGCCAATACGTGTTACGTTGGACATAATCCTTATTGTCGATATTATTTAATAACTGGTACAGTTCTAAATCTACCATCTCATGCTTTCCAACTAACAATGGTTCAAGTATTGTGAACAGTTCTAACATTGAGTAAGTTCATAATGAATGTTTGTTAACAAGAAACTTCGGATAGAAATTATGTAAAAAATACTTAAATGGGAATTATATTATTAACTGAATGATTCGTCATCATTATGACTGATGGCTAAACATAGAAGAAAATACATGCCTTTAAGAGTTATTAACTCTGCATTTGACATTCATATCGCTGGGAGATGATTTCTCTGAGTATACGTTTCATCGAGTTATAAAACTGATCATCGTGCTAATGGCAATTTATTATAGGTTTTCCCGGCCAATTTCCTAAAAATAGCGGGCATATTCATTACATGTCATTCAAGTTCGAGTGCTGTTTGTAAACCCGCTCTTTTCACTGTTCAATTTTAAACTCCAGAACATTCATCTTCGTCAAATTGCATTCAGTTTGCAACGACAACGTATTCAAATTGGTCAGAATGTCAAACAATTTGGCAATACACATCCGTCACTCAAATTCGTGCCAGTTTGCTCGACCAGAGATTTTGGTTTTCTATTTCGTTTTCAGGCGTGCTTCTTAGAACATCTAGCATTCAAATAAGAACGATCAGAACATATAGTATCACGCATTCTGAAGGCGAAGGGGGGGGGGGGGGGGGGGGGAGGTGGCAATTGTATTTCCATATATCATTATTATATGGTGGGGACCAAAGGCAGGTTTTTTTTGCAGGTTTTTAGGTCATTTATATTTGTCTTTATTCTGTATTTTTAAGACTTATTTTAATCTTTCTTTTCAGATAAACACTGCTAATTGTTGTTCACATGTTCACATTTCAACTGGTTACTGTAATGTAATGTTATTTCATTCACTTGTTTAATGTTCTGATTGTAGTTACATTTTTCACCCAGTGTTTTTTTTTCTTATATACATGTACTTTACTTTCATCGAGCGAGTAGCTTTATGGGAAACAATACAAATAAAGAAATGATGAAAAGGGTTACGCACATTCAGAAGATGATCGCCCTTAGACGAAATGGAATGTATAAGCGCCTACATTTTACCTTTGTAGACGAAATATAATGCTCTTCATCCGATTTTCTAAGTTGAGTGGTGTTATTTCAAATCGGTTTGACAAACGTTGGCAATCGCAGTCCAAAAATCAAATTTAATGAAATTCTTTGCTAATTGATCCTGATCTTCATTCAATTTCGTTCTAAATTGCGTGCTACTAATGACTATTTGAGTGCTTTTTTGACGAAATTGGACGGGAAAACCTATATTATGTTATCATTTAATTTGTTTGTTTAATTCCTGTTGACGCGTGTACAACGTTGGACAAAGAAACCTGATTTCATCCAAAGTCGTAAAGTGATTAGCGCCTCTTGGAATTAAGCTCTTCATACAAAATGTACATAATATATTATAATTATGGTATTGTTTTGCATTATAAAATTGATTGTCATGCTAATGGCAATGTATTATTATGTTATCATTTAATGTGTTTAATTCCTGTTGACGCGTGTACAACGTTGGACAAAGAAACCTGATTTCATCCTAAGTCGTAAAACAGATTTAGCGCTTTTTGGAATTAAGCTCTATTATGTACTTAATGTATTATAAGAATGCTATTGTCTTTGCATACTCACACATTACTGCTTTAATGAAACGGCGTGGATATGAAGTTTTTGTGAAGATTTTGTTCGTGGTGTGTTGTTTAGTGACATGTCTTGTTGCTATTTATTTATAGTTTTGTTATACTAGTTATAGTATTGTTTCCTGGTTGTGTTATGTATTCGTACTTATCGTATATATTAGTAAGGAAGAGGCAAGAATACCCATGCACGGTGAGAAATATCCCCCTTAACCATTTTATTTGCCATCCCTCTCTGCAAATGGGGCGTTAACCCGACCGGTCAAGTTTGTAAACTGTGTAAATGAGATGTTACCAGGGGGAAGATGCGAACACTCACTCCCTTAATTCAAGCAGTCTGAAATATAAACAAACCTGAATGAGGAGGTAACTGATTGTCATAGTCTCAAGATCTCAACCAGACCTTTATGAGTTTGTTTAACACGCCATGCAGCGTTTTGATTTAACGTATATTATTGTTATTATGACCCATTTGGACAAATGTATTACCTTAGTCTCAAGTATCAGACCTTAATGAGTTTGTTTAACACGCCATACAACGTTTTGATTGTACGTTTATTGAATGTGCTTTATGACCTATTTGGACATATGTATTACCTTAGTCTCAATTACCAGACCTTAATGAGTTTGTTTAACACGCCATGCAGCGTTTTGATTTAACGTACATTATTGCTATTATGATCTATTTGGACATATGTATTACCTTAGTCTCAAGTACCAGACCTTGATGAGTTTGTTTAACGCGCCATGCAGCGTTTTGATTTTACGTACATTATTGTTATTATGACCTATTTGGACATAATGTATTACCTTAGAATCAAGTACCAGACATTAATGAGTTTGTTTAACACGCCATGCAGTGTTTTGATTCAACGTATATTATTGTTATTATGACCCATTTGAACATATGTATTACCTTAGTCTCAAGTATCAGACATTAATGAGTTTGTTTAACTCGCCATACAACGTTTCGATTGTACGTTTATTGAAGCTACTTTATGACCTATAATTAAACGCTTTATACATTTTATTCATTACTATTATCATAATTATCATTTAAGAGTCGAACTCTAGCAATAAAGGGAAACACATTTATTTGGTTCGTTAACGGGAACAATGTACAATCGCAATTGTTAACCTACTGGTGTATAGTTCCGAAGTATAAAGCCTAGATATATTCACTACAAATGCAATTTCGCATTAAATACAAAATATGATATGATACAACATATGATTAACTATTGTTGTGCATTATGTGACCTCCGTATGTTGTTTTAATTGTGTAAGCAACGTATGTTTGAAATGTAACTTCGTTGTCATTATAATGTTTTTTATATTTACTCATCTTTATTTCATTAAAACAACACATAATTGTATAAATAAAGAAGTTACCTAAAACTCAAGCAAAACAATTCTGCCACCTGCAGGGAAATGGTTATATGCACGATCAATGCATTTTCTGTATACAGTACATCTAATTCTTCATTATATATATGTGTAAAATAATGGACATTCCTATGACTTGTGTCAATAAATTTTGTATTTGTTTTAGAAGTCATTTCATTATTATAAAAATGTAATATAACACAATTTTATGCAAACATATACATGTTTATAGTACATAATGATGGTTCATTATATATTTTTGCTTGACATTTCATTGTGTAAGTATGGTGGAATTAAAATATCACATAATAGTTCAACAAAATCATAATTATGTTGTTGCATTTTGTATTTACATTTCCTTTTTAGTTTGCATAATTCCCCTGCATGGTCATACAAGCATACGGGACTTAAAGAGATAGTTGAGTTTTGGTATACCGTAGAGTGCGCTACACAAAATATTTTTTGTGAGATAATGAAAAACTGAGTGAAAAATTTGAAAAAGCATACAATTTTAATGACAGAATATATTTTATTTGATAAAAATCGGTTCAGATATGGCTGAAATATCCATAAACCTAACCATTTGTAATAATTGTGGGGACACACAATTATTCGATAATTTTGAACAAGACGTTAAATTTGTTTGGTAAATGCTTCCTCTTATAAGAAAAATGACAAATGAGGTTTTTAAATAGTTGTTGATTATCTCTGTATCTAATCACTATTTCAACAAAACATCACATGCACAATATTTTATTTAAAATGGTTGAAACCAATGAGTGTTTTAGAAAGAGCCCTCTTCAGTTGTAACGGCTCATTTTGAATGATACCAGGCTTTTTACTTAGTCATTTGTAATTTTGTGTTCTTTTCGAGCATGGTGGAGTTATAACTATAGGTTGTAATGTAATGGTGCAGGTTTGACCAAAACTGTACTCTCTTTACCAAAACTCAACTATCCCTTTAAGTGTGTGCATGGAATCGGGTGAGGGAAGGGAAAACCCCGTCCCCTTTGATAATAATACCAACAAAAACCTCAGTGGTATTCGTCCTTTCATTGAAAACAAATCACAATAACGAACCGATTAGCAACGGATGTCATGCGTATACATCCATTAACCATGATCCAGGAATAAATTATGTAGACCAATTGTTTGATTCATTGGCAATAATGGGTTGGTCCCAAAAATACTCGGGCTCGGATCTATGGATACTGCATGCTATAACAACATGAAATACAGTCAAACCTGTGTATAGTGACCACCCAAGGGAAACAAGAAAAGTGGCCGCTGTCGGGCAGGTATCCTATATAGACACTGTTCCATGACATTGTTTGTCTCTGCTAGGGATCACGTTTGGTGGCCACTGTAGACAAGTTGGCTTCTATAAACTGGTGGCCACTAAGACAGGTTTGACTGTAGTCTTGATTGGGTTATGACTGGTGGGCATATGAGACATAATATAACTGATATATGACGAACGGCCGGTATATAACCATGCCCAACGAACGCAATCAACAAACGTAACCGTGATATGACATCCTTAAATATGATTCATATTGGCAATTACCATACTCACATTGTATTTAAAAACATAAACAAATAAAGGTTGTAGGTCAAAAGTGGGTTCTATAATAAAACAAAAAGTGCATGTTGACATTTAAAAATAGGAGTTTCAGTTCTGTTAAAGTCCATAAATGAATTACATTGTATCAACAACCATGAAATCATTTTCTCAAACTGCAATGGAGCAATTGAAAACACAATTTAAAAACAAATTGTATTGCTTGCTAGCTGATGCGTGAATGCTATATCGAAATGGGTAATTCGTTTTGTTTCAATGTGTGTTTATAATTTGACAAATGACAAACAGAAAAAACGAAGATTCATGGATTCGATACAGACAGGATGTGGGGAAATTGAAATAGCTGGGTTATTGAATGAACTCGAATGTATTGCAAACTCATGGTGTACATTCTCATTCATGACTTCCATGACTGTACTTTATTGTTCATCCAATCAATCGGCTTATGAATACGACGATAGTTTTCCAGTCAGTCATAACTGTCTTCGTTGCTGTACTGTTCATGTTGCATCAAATACATAACACAGTCAACAAACTATTTTGTGCATATTCCATACTTAGAAATTTATATCTGCAGACTTGCGATCTTTCGTTGCAGTTTCTCGGAAAATTCATAATTCATAACTCAGCTATTGCATTTGGATGAAACATACAAACACAAATACAAACTCACAGTGCGTACATTGTCTTAACCCATTCAGACTATTTGACTTTGCTATAATAATTTACTCTATAAGTATTCTCCAAGTATTTTCGGGACCAGCCCTGAACCATGTTAAAGGGACTTAGTAACATTGTCAAAATCCTCAAAATCCAATTGGAATTCTCGCGGTTCCCTCATACCTCTTTGTATTCGTATTAACAATAAAAGCATGGGACGGGTTTCGGTTTTTCAATATTCCATTTTGTTCAAAAATATTTACGATTGAAGTGTTCGGATATGAAATTATCTACGGGCCCTTTTCAGCCGTGTACAAAGTAAATGCAATGAGTATAGTGAATATCACTTTGCATTTTCGCTCATTTCTCGGCCAAATAACATCCAATTAACTTGAAATGTTCACACATTACTTTATAGACATATCAGATGACACCAATACACATTTGATTAACCACGCATTACCTTTTGCACTTGTCAACAGAGTTACTAGATCCCTTTAACTTGTTAAACATGTTAAAATGTACATATTTTACGGATCATTTGTTTTGCTGCCAATACATTTCTAACAAATACCACGCAAGCCACATATTGATTTGGTTTTCAGTGAGGGTTTATTGAAATACAAATCTGCAAAACAATAAATGGAATCAAAGGAAATGGGAGAGCATTAAAACACTGTTATTGCCAAAATAAATAATAGCAGCCACAAATATTGACAGCAAAACAAAATAGTAAATGACTCAACAGTTCGGCTAAAACATTTGAACCTACATGATGATTATAATGGAAATAATTGAAAAGAGTATTTCGAATACGCAGCAAAATGGATATATGTGAGGCTAACAAGATATGTCATTTGACCAGTACTGTTAAATGGTATATAGACCGGTCAGGTACCGTTGCCATTTTCGAGATGGTTTCATAAAAATATATTTAAGTACGGTGTGTGTGTGTGCTTACTTTTTCCCAACATTCAGCACAGGGTATGGAATGTAAAAATAACCTCGGTTTATAATTATGTGCAATACCTAAATAGTGCTGAATTTATTGGGAATCAAGCTTGTTTTGTTCTCCCTCTAACTTTAATTAAATAACAATTATGAAAAGACCTATCTTTGACATTTCAAAAACACAACTTTAATATAGCTCCATTCAAATTGCGTCCTTAATCACCTTAATGGAAATGGATATTGTCCCCTGATTATACGCATAAATATGGATACATGTGAGTCAACAAGAAATGTTATTTGACTGACTTTCATATCATAACTTTATACCGTTGTAAATTCGTTGACTGCATGTTTCATGAATGTAGGAATGCAGTTGCTCATTTATGTTTCTTAAAATTTCAACACAGTATATGAAATAAAAAATATGTACTACGTTGTGCTAAATTAATCAGGAAACAAGCTGCCTTTAACTTTGATTAAATAACATTCATACAGAAAAAGTGTCTACACCTCAAAACCATAACTCTAATCATTCCACTCGTATTGTGCCATGCTGATAGAAAATAATGGATATTGTCCCCTGACTACTAGTATACACAGCAATATGGATAGAAACGAGTCAACAAGACAGGAAATTTGACTGACTGCCACAATTATCATAACTTGATACCGTTGCCAATTTACTTGACTGTTTCATCAATGTATTCATATATAGTATTCCTCAATTTTCAACACAGTGTATAGGACATGACAAAAATATATTCGATATATAGCGGTGTGATATAGTTTGATCGGGAAACGAGCTCCCTTGAATTTGAATACCGTATGTTCCCCAAAAAAATTACAATCGGACTTTCAGCAACGATAACGTTAAAGATAGTAGATCAATCATAATGCTTTTTCAGGGTATGAAACTATAACTTATTACCTACATCTTGCAGAAAACCTATTCAATTTGCTTCAGTGGGCATGGAGAATGGGGATCTTTGTAAATCGTGTCATGGGTTCGTAACTTCCAAGTTTTACACTTGGATGCTCCTGGCACCCATATGAATGGACATATTTTGCTCACAACTGGCAGGGCAACAAACAAATTAATTCAAATTATGTGCATACCTGTATATCAAATCAATGGTGTGTACTGGTGTGAGGTTTTGTTGTTGAAAGATGTATTGATCTCTCAGATTATTTCCACACGTTGCCAATGTTTGCATAACTCAGAAATATGATTCCCTTTTACTTCTTTTCATTCATTATTTATTCTGTTAGTTGAAAATGCAGGAAACAAGCAATCACTTTGTCAAAAGATATTTTTGTGCGAGAACATAATGAACAGTTTCGTATTTGTAAGGCGTAAACACAATGGACAACGCGTCTCCTTACAAAACCTGGAGGGATGGGACATCTGACATGATTTACCAAGATCCCCATTCTCCATGACCACTGAAGCAAATCGAATAGGGTTTTCTGCAAGATGTAGGTAATAAGTTATAGTTTCATACCCTGAAATAGCATTATGATTGATCTATTATCTTTAAAGTTATCGTTGCAGAAAGTCCGATTGTAATTTGTTTGGGACATACGGTAGAATAACATTCGTGCAGAGAAGTATCGACACTTCAAAACCATAACTCTAATAATTCCAGTCAAAGTGTGCTATGCTATAAATAGAAATGGATATCGTCCCCCAACTACCAGAATACGCAGCAGTATGGATATAAATGAGTCAACAAGGTATGTCATTTGGCTGAATGCCATATCATAATTGTCATAGACCGAACAGGTATCGCTGGCAATCACTTTACTTGTTCATCAATGCATTCAAGTTGGATCGCTTTTGTGAATTTCATTTTACTTTTTTTTTTGTATTGCAATGCACCATGTAATCGCGTAGCTACCGGGGGTGGAAGTGGGTCACTGTGCCCCCGTGCCCCACCCCCAATAACTTGAATAAAACAATACAAACGTAATGAGAGCATACAAAAACAACAACTAAGAAATACATGATGATAAGGTGTGTTGATAATCATAATTAATAAACAATAATCAGTGTGCCTCCAATTTGTCTGACCACGTTTAATACGCCACGCCTCCCCGTGCCACCCCCGATAATTTGAAGAAAAAAATAAGCATGATAAGAGAGCATACACAAAACAACAACTATTAGAAGAACATAAGGTGTGCCCCCCAATAATTAGTGTGCCCCCGATAAGTCCGACCTAGCTACGCCACTGGCATCAGTGCTATTATACCCAGGTAAACTTCAATAGTGCTTGGTTTTGTGTGTTTGCCAAGAACGGGGGGAAATATTATATTACGAATTACCGTGAAATGTGCAAACTCCTACTTCCATGGTGCAATTTGATACTTTGTACATACCACGCACTTGAACGAACATGTGCATTGTGTGTATTTAGACATATCAACATATCTAATTCTATGAGTATAGTGACTTGTGTCGGCATGTTGCACTTAGAGGGTTAATGGATGTATGGCCGAAATTATATATTACCCCTCCTGTACAATTGGCATACATTTATTATGATAAAGGCAACGACAGCCATGGTGAAATACCAGGAGGATTAATATTAATGGATGTATTTCATTTCATTTTCATTTCATTTTCAGTTTATTTCACTCGTTAAAAAATACCAAAATACAATTGAAACACAAATAACGACAAAACACATACTAAAATAATTTACATAATACGTAGTATAAAAAAGGGTACATTTTTGAGTGGGTAGCGAGGGTTAATATCAATGGATGTACGAAAGAAAAAGCTCTGTTTCATTGCTGTGGATACTAGCCCTTTCAGTCCAATTGACACAAATTAATGTGATAAAAGCAATGCCAAGCATGGTGGAATACCTACTTGTGGGTTAATGTTGATGCAGTTTAGATATATTAGGATGCGGGGCACGATGTTGGTCAAATTACCGTCGTAGATTCACTGGCCATGGCTAATCGTCTCGCGAGGCTGTAGCCAGATATACGGTCGAAGACCGGTCAATCGAATAAATTAGATGCGACAGAAAAGGGTGGAATTTGAGGGAAAAGGAATAGAGGCCAAAGGAATTTTAGAAAGAGCCGTTTCGGCCTATCCTACTTAACTGCACAATACATTATGCTGCATTTGAAAGATAGTAGTAGGTATGTGCGCCAAAGTCTATAGACAAGAATTGTGAAACGCTCAACATGGTTTTGTTTTATAGACAAGTTGTACAATAGAAGAAGACGTAGTAGTAGTGATAGTATAATTGTAGTAGTTGTAGTATTAATAGTAAGAGTTGTAGTAGTACTACTACTACTAATACTAGTAGTAGTAGTAGTAGTAGTAGTAGTAGTAGTAGTAGTAGTAGTAGTAGTAGCAGCAGCAGCAGCAGCAGCAGCAGCAGCAGCAGCAGCAGCAGCAGCAGCAGCAGTAGTAGTAGTAGTAGTAGTAGTAGTAGTAGTAGTAGTTGTTGTTGTTGATGTATACTAGTAGAATATAAGCAGCAATTCTTTGAATGAAGCAGCAAGGGTTTCTGTAAAATCAGAAAACTCCTTTTTCAGTTTCCCCTTTTGTTCCCTTTTTAATTATTAGCTGTTTGTATTTTCCCCTTCTTAAATGTGGAATCCATTTTCATCATCCTCACTCCGTAATCCTTAAAGGCTTTTCTTTACGCTAAAATGTATAATCAAAATAGGACTTAAGGCCTGGTCACACAGGACACGACTAGACCCACGAATGCAGTACGCATTGGTACGAATCTATGGCAAGCCGTTTTAACATTTATTCCTATTTCCTGATATCAAGAATTGAATTATTGATATCAAGAATGCATTTCTTGATATCAAGAATTACCAATGCTTAACAACAGAAAAGTATGTCTTGATATCAAGAATCCATTTCCTGATATCAAGAATTCGATTTCATGATATCAAGAATTGAATTCTTGATATCAAGAAATAGGAATAAATGTTAAAAACGGTTTGCCATAGATTTGTACAAATGCGTACTGCATTCATGGGTCTAGTCGTGTCCTGTGTGACCAGACCTTAAGCAGTGAACACACAAACATGCCTACCCTCAAACTCAAGTTTCACTTAACGAGGTTACTTCAACTTAATTTGGCAGGAGAAATGTTACATGGTCACGTCTTAGCATTTGGGAAATACTCTGTCAGGCATGGGCGTTAATCCAATAAGTGTTTCGGTTGACGCATCCCTTTAACATTGTCCAAATCCTCAAAATAAAAATTTTCATTCTAGCGGTTCCCTCATACATTGTTGTATTCGTATTAACAATAACATCATGGGACAGGTTTCGGTTTTTCAAATTTCCCTTTCGTTACAAAGATATGTATGATTGAAGTATTCAGATAAGAAAAACTCCGGGCGAGTTTTTCTTCCGTGTACAAAGTGAGTGCAGTGAGTTACTGAATATCAAATTGCATTTTCGCTCATTACTTGGCCATACAAAGACCATTTGACTTGAAATTTTCACACAATACCCTGTGGACATATGAGATAACAACAATATACATTGCATCAACCATTCATCAATTTTGCACATGTCAACAAAGTTACTAGATCCCTTTAAAGGTAACGTGTGGTGCCTGCAGAGTAAAGAACTTCATTCAGTCGTATTTTGCCTTAAATCATTTTTAGAGCATAATCTGCAATGTTCCTGCTGAAAGTAAAACATTCTTCAAATAATACAATCTCGTATTAATGTAAGGATTTTCCCAGGTCCTTTATCTGTGAGTTAGAATATAGATAAACATGGGGTGGGTTAAGCAAACCAGTCAGTTGTATAGCACTTTGGTATGCGCACTGTGTGCATGGAATGTGCATTGTAGTGTGGATTGTGTTTAGGCCAACAGATAGCGGATAGCGGATAGGGTGTGTGCTATTATATGTGTATACTGCTAAGGCATGGCAGGCAAGCCATGCATGGTGAACAGGTACAATAGTTGTTGTTGTAGCGTAGCAACCCTAGTTGCCTAGAGCCTTTGTTCTGTGGATACTTGGACTGGGTGTGTTAGCAAGGCAATGAAATTGCAGTGCAGTCTTAATTTTGTTGTTGGTCGTGAAAGTACTGCGAAGCAGAGTAGCTCGCGCTCTCTGCCAAATTTGTAGGGAGTGGCCGGCACCGGCTAAGCCAGCCAGAGATGCCCACCAGAATACCAGCCTGCTACTGTATTTAGTTATTGCAGCATGCAGCGGCTTGTGTGCGTAGTATACGGCCCATTGAAGTCGTTGAGCGTGGCAACAGCAGTGACAGTGCCAAGCTGATATTCCCTTCCCCTTGAGGCCAAATTGTAAGTACTACTTGGTTTATATATTATTGTTTTATAGCATTTCAATGTTTAATACCTTGATATATATAGGTGCTGCATCTGTTAATTTAATTCGACTGCATTACGCACTGCAGCGTTAGTAGAAATCTGAGTGAAAGTGTGGTGGTAATTTCTCTTTTGGAAATGATAAAATAACAATATTGGACAGAAGTGAGTTCATTATAAAATGTTGCTCTAACTTTTGTAGCTTGTTAGTATATATTAATTGGAGAAATGCCTTATGATATTTGATAATCTTGTGGGAATAATAGGACTTTGTAAAGCCCTAATTTGATGTTTACACTTGAGAAAGGGCTTGAATGAAGCTTTGATTATCTATGATTATTTTAGGGTTAATGAATTGCATGTGAATTCAAGCCAGATGTTGTCAAGTGAATTAGAAGTGAGTGTCTTAAAGGAAATATTTCATGTAGGTATGTGGATATGGTTTAGACATAGGCATGATAGGTAGGCCATCCATTCTTTGGCTGTTTGTTCTTTATAGATGGCGGTCGTCCCCGACTCCGTATAGGGTCATCTTTGACTACCCTTAGGGTCACCTTCCAGTTTCGTCATAGTGTCATCGTCATCTCGTCATGAACTTCGTCTTCCCTTCGTGGTGTAGGGTCATCGTCCTCTGATCGTCTCGCGTTCGCCCTGAAGGTCAACGCAAGGTCATCAGGACCGACTCGTCGATTGCTACAGCTCGCGTAATGAATAGTTCACGTCTCACCCTGTGTCGCGTTGTGAACACCCCACTAGTTGGACACCATTGAGTAGAGTCACCATTAATTAGCGTCATCGCTCACATCAGTAATGTATGGTGACCTTTCCTGTTTATGTCTTTTGGACACTTAAACAAAGACTCAAACTAATCCTTTCTTGTTGTTGTTTTATTTTAAGACCCTTCTTTTGCTATTCCTCATTGGTTATTGCCAATTTAATCATGTGTTTTGTTTATTGAATGCTAGCTACCAGGAGTAGCCCATTTAGAAACTGATCGGCACTCACTTGTGTGGGTCATTAACTCAACTATTATAGTCTTCATTTGGCTTTGATTGTTGGAAGCTTTCCACTGAATTGAAAGACAAGCAATAAAGTTAACTTTGAAGTGTATAACTTGTGTCCCTGTAATTATTTGGGTGGCTAAGCGGCCTTATAGACTTAATGAGTTTAGAGAATTAAACCACTCTTACAATTAAAATTAACCATAATGTGTGATACAATACAACCAAGAACATACATACACGCAGGAATATTTGTTTAATTGGCCGACGAAAAGGTGTTTTTAAATGAAATTGTTTTAACAAAATATGGTGGGCAAATGAAGAAGAATAGCGTCCATTTCTAAAGGGAAATAACACAAACAATCTGTACATAATAGAATTTAACCTCTCACGGACAATTTCTCAGACCAATATTCTCACTTATCCCTTTAATCTAGGTACAATCCTGTTTGAAACATCAAGCCCCTTCTCCTACCACCCACCCCCTCCTTTAAACAATAAGCTCAAGAAAGAATACCAACAGTCCTTCCCAGGACTTTCCAATTCTTTCTCGTCTTACATGGTGCAACCGCAACGCAAAATTTATAGTATATCTTCAGTTTGACTAAACAAGATTAGGATGGGCGACTGTGACTGCTAACTGATGCGTTTAATGTCAAACCAAAATGTTCATACGTGCTAGGCCAGCAAATAAACAACATATAACTATGCTAATCCGTTTTGACACATCCTTTATATATAGATATCATCCAAACATGTCTTTATCTTTTGTCCTCACTTTAGCCATGAATATCAAAAGGTGCACATTCATTCACCAGTCATTCCCCAGTGCAAGTTCAACTTTGTATACTTGATTATACATGTAGGCCTAAAGCTACCCTGACACTTGCACGAATTTTGTCCCCGCATTGGCACGCAATGCGTCGTGGCAAGGCGTGCCATTTCGGTGCTACATCGCGGAGCATTTGCGACCTGTTCACGCACTGTACACGCATAGTTACGCACTGTCTACGCAATGCGCGGCCAATAATGGGCCGCATTGGCACACTATGGCACGCAATGGCACTACTTGTTCACACACAGGTTAAAGTATAGATCGCGCATTATGTACCGCATTGTCCCGCAGTGTCACGCACGACACGCATAGTTCGCGCATGCGTGAAGTCGTCGGGGCAATTTTTGGTCCCGCTTGTCCCGCTTGGTGGCACGCTATATGCATAGCCTGTCGTTTCACACCTAAAACCACCCTGACACTACACGCCATGCCACGCATTGTTCACGAGCTGTTCACGTTGTGTTCGCGCAAGTTTGCGCCGCATTCACGCATGTACTGAACGCAGTGTTCGCGCCGAGTTCGCGAAGTGTTCACGCATGGTTCACGCGAGTGCACGCACATGGTGCGAAAATTAATGCGTGCCAAATTTTTGAACATTTCGAAATTCTCTCTACGACATGGCACGCACCCCCGCACTGCCCCGCACACTTCACACACTCTTCACGCTCGTTCACGAAGACTTTACTCATTGGCACGACGCATTGCGTACCAGTGCGGGAACGAAATTCGTGCAAGTGTCAGGGTAGCTTAACGCTGGTGTGTTATTCATGGAAGGTGAACGGCTTGCAGCTATAATGGCCTAGAAACACTTTTTCAGCAAGGTTAATACATACTGTATTACTATAATAATAGTAACATAATTGATTGTGAAGTTCGAATCTGCATCACCAGGAAAGCAAAGGTAAATGCCTCAGTCTTCGAGGCATTGTCTGCAAGTTCTACATTTGCACACTTGATTGTCATGTAGGACTAACGCTCATGCATTATGTATGGAAGGTGTGCAGCTCGTAGCTATAATTGCCTCGAAACCCGTTACCAGCAAGCTTAATAAATAATGTATAAATATAATAACATTAACATAATTTATTGTGAAGTTCTAACAGGGCGGCATCTCCAGGATAGCAAAGGTACATGTCCCAATCTTCGAGGCAGCATATGTAAGTTCTAAATTTGTACGCTTGATATTCATGGGATGGATGGCCTAACGTTCATGTATTATTTATGGGAGGTGAGCGACTCGCAGCTATGTGGCCCAGAAACACTTTGCTAGTATAAAACGTTAATAAATAATGTATAAATATAACAATATTAACATAATTTATAAATATAACAATATTAACATAATTTATTGTGTAGTTCCAATATGCATCACGTGTACAGTATAGCAGTTGTAGTTAATGCACTAGTCGTTGATGCAGCTTCTGCAGGTTCTACTTTTTACACTTGATATACACAGGTAGTGATATAGCCCGTGTCACATATCACCGGATAGCGTTAACGCACGACCAAGGGCGAGCCGCATTTTCAATCCGTATGTCTCCGTTCTTATGCGTTTCATGTCCGTTTCTATTTCGGCGAATGCGTTCCTTGTCAGGCTATGTACATTGCTCTGTCCGGCGGAATGTTTTGTGCATGGAGCTATGGAGATGACTTTCACCATCGGATAATTTGATTTCGCACATTTTCCATCCGTTGGGCATCCGTTTACGATATCCTACGATATGTGACAACACCTTTACGCTGTTGTATTATTCATAGGAGGTGAGCGACTCGCAGCTAGTGGCCTAGAAACACTTTGTAAAGCAAGGTTAATAATGTATGAAGCTGGAGGCCCGTCTAGTCTCATTTTCAGGCGCTGGTAAGGGAATGGCAATGTGTACACGAGTGCAGGTAAATCATTATACAAACGTGAAGATAATTGTTTTTATCAGAACATTAAGATGGATGTTTGACTCGAATTCCATTTGATTCGATTCCAAACTGTGCGATATTCTCATAAGTGTCGTTTAATATAATCATGTTTTTTCCTTTACAAAATATAGGCCTAAATAACACCCCCTGGTCGAGTACGCTTTATATGCTCTTAACTATACATGTACTGTAGGTAAATAATGTAAGTAAATAATGCTGTTCATTTCCTATCTTAGTAGGAAACTTATTAGATTTCATTATTCTGCAATGACATATCAATGTAAAAATAGCAACAAAAGGTAAGCAACAGTTGCATTCAAGAACGTAACAACTATTCGAAATACGAAATATAAATGACGGAATAAATAAGAAAATATTGCATAAAACATAAAAACAAAGTTGTGTTGATAAAATAGTGTGTAATCAGGTCTGTGTAAGAGACTAAGCTTATATCCACTGTTTAAAAATAGCATTACCAGTTGACAAGCGAAGGAAACGCACGCACTAATGGACAAACCCTTTTGAGATGAATTAAGTCCACTTAACTTAACGAGCCAACAAATATTGTTGCACAGGTTTCATGTCATTTGGTGTATTATCAAAGTAACATTAAAAACTTCGCCTTATTTACCTTATTATTAAAGTAATATTCTAAGTGGCCTTATTTGGCTTGTTATCAACGTAATATATCAATTTAAGAATCTAAAAATATAGACTAAAATGGTGGAGGTATATTAAACTCACTTAACTTAACAAGCTAGCAGACATTGTTGCGCAGGTTTCATGTCATTTGGCGTATTATCAAAGTAACTTTAAAACTTCGCCTTATTTACCTTATTATTAAAGTACTATTCTAAGTGGCCTTATTTGGCCTATCTAAGCTATATAATAAGTGGCCGTTATGAGCCGAACGAATTTAATAATATGTACTAACCTGATGAAGTTAACCAAATTATGTTTGTCTTTCTTAAAAAGGGGGTATTACTTTTGAAATTTGTTTACATTATGCTATAACATGTTGATAACTAAAGTATTAAGCCAAATGGAATTGACGCATAATATTTCTTCTTGATAACAAAGACCTTAAACATGTTAAAGGGATCGAGTAAATTTGTTTGGCATGTTCAGAAAGTGATAAATGGTTGGTAAAATGTGTGGTTTTGTCGTTCGGTAATATGTCCCTTGAGTATTGTGTACAAATGTCACATTAAATGGATGCTATATGGCTGCGTAATGAGCAAAAATGCAAAGTGATATTTCAAATATCTTTTTAAAGTGGACTCCCACACGATTTCAAGCTTCTAATGATTGAAAGACAGATATTCTAGATTGTATGATTGTGGGTTCTTATAATTGGCTTTGAAATTCTAATGACAAAAATTCGCGAGCGAGCTTGTTCTATCCCACAATGCACCAATTTGTGACGTGCGACCCTCACTATGCGCCTATCTATGTTTTTACACTGCAGCGAATGTGTTCTTTTGATCGGACCAATACAATGCTCGATCATGAATAGTTTAGTCCACGATGCCCCACTCAACCGTGCCTTTGAGCATTACTGCATTGTTGAACCGTTTGAAAATACTTGCCTGCCCGAAATTGTAACACGTTTGGCTTTCATTGGAATTTGAATAGACACAAAGTCCTGTAAACCTGGTTATTGAATTTGCTGGCTCTGCATGACCGGCTATTATGAATGACACATGCAGTGATCACAATGCAGTGGCACCGGATTCAAGCCTACTCAAGAAATTGAGCAAAGTGAGGGTGCTACGTAAGGGTCTCATGATTGTGTGCAGTAAATTTAATTATTTCCTCAGAGTTAATGACATTAGAAAAATCTCTTAGAAATCAACCAAAGAGAGTCAAATCTGAAAATATTCAAGCACATCCCTAGATTTATTTCCAATATACTGTATTTTGTTTAAACTCGTCCGGAATTCTCCTTTAACGAAAGGGAAATTAAAACCAAAAAAGGCTGTTTCATGCTTCTCTTGGTAACACGGAAACTACACAGTATGATAGTTGTGGATTTGGTCAATGTAACTAGATCCCTTTAAATATATAAAAGGTAGGGCGGTGTATTTGCGTCGATATAATAATAGTTGTTCTACATCTTCGTTAGATCGCATATATGCAGTTCTCAGATTCCACACAATACAATTATATTATAAGTAATGGCAAAGAAAAATATCATAATGGCGTTGACCAAAGTCAATCGATCGTAACAGTGTCCCACATAACCCTAAAAAGGCCTGGCAATTTGAGATCTTTATGTTTATCTGCCTGATATGGTAGTCTGGTTTAGATGATTGTTTTTTTGTAATAAATGTTCTATACTACTTGCAACATAACGGTCGTGCATCAGGGGTTGTTTCACTAAAACTAGAATTGATTTTAGCATAAATGTTATGTGATAATCGTCCTATTGAATCGATCCTAAAACGATTTCAGTGTTAAGTGAAACACCGTATATAGGTTATCATTTATTTCAATATTGATAACAGTAAAACAATACTTGAAAAGCCTTTGTTGTCGTGTATGAATGATATAATTTATTACACAACATTTATACTATTTGTAATCATTACATTGGTTGAATAACCTATTCCAGTATCACTGGTAACAGTAAACCAATAATTGCGAAGCGATTGCTGTCTTGTAAGAAAGCTATTATTTAAACCACAACATTAAAGGGATCTAGTAACTTTGTTGACATGTGCAAAAAGTGATGAACGGTTGATGCAATGTATATTGTTGTTATCTCATATGTCCACAGGGTATTGTGTGAACATTTCAAGTCAAATGGACATTGCATGGCCAAGTAATGAGCGAAAATGCAAAGTGATATTCACTGACTCACTGCACTCACTTTGTACACGGTAAGAAAAACTCCGGGGAGTTTTTCTTATCTGAATACTTCAATCGTACATATCTTTGTAACGAAAGGGAAATTTGAAAAACCGAAACCGGTCCCATGATTATATTGTTAATGACGAATACAACAAGGTATGATGGAACCGCTAGAATTAAAATTCTATTTCTGAGGATTTGGACAATGTTACTAAGTCCCTTGAATACTCTTTCTAATATATATGCTGGTTGATTAACCTTTCCGGTACAAAGGTCCCGACGTATGTCCCCTACCGGCAATTAGCAAACAAACACAGACCCACTATATCATTCAGATACTTTCATCCATTATTCCCCTAGGCCCCCTGACATACATGTACCCTCGATAAGATTCGATTAACGCGACTAGCAACCTGTTTCCTTGTTCGCTCACCGCCTGATTCATCCCGCACCACACCTTTTTATCTCTTCCTCTCCCCCTCTCCACCCCCCCCCCCCCCCCCCCCACCCTCGCTCTCTCTATCTTCTCTCTCGAACTCTAACATCGCAAATAACACGTTGGGTAAGGTATTAACGATACTGTGTAAATATACATTCACGTAGTATTCCCCCGGCCCCCTTGACATACCGTATCCTTGAGATGATGCATTAATCAAGCGAAAACGGTGACGAATTCACCTGTAGCAACAACGCCTCCGTTTAGCATTATCACACTATAATAACCTTCAACCCTACTCACGTAAACAATGTAAATAACACGATTATCTCACGAAAGCCACCATGTAGTGCTTACATTGACAACTTTTATGTCCCGATATTTTCTTTGTTAAGATACGTTTAAGAATTAACGTTTTAAACTTTTGATCACGATAATAATAAATACATAATGCAGATATTTACCTCCGAAAGTTTTGGCTGTCAACAGCCTTCGTTGTTAGCGTTGCTACCCGAACGCTGATTCTTATGAAATACTAATACAAGTGAATGTATATAGGATACGTAAAGTTGTGATTAAGCTACCCGACCCTTTCGGACGCCTCCTCACCCAGATTTTACCGTCCGTATAGGGGGGGGGGGGGGGGGGGGAGGTGCAGTAAGATATAGGGGTAACAAATCCTTATTCCTTACCCCTTCCGACCACCCCTACCCAACCCCCACTTTAATAACGATATTCTCTAGTTAATCATACTCTGAAACTTACGAGGAACAAGTGATCATATCTTAAAATCCTGTCCATGAAAATTAACAAAAATGACACACCGGATTACTTAAATATTCTACTCTAAACACATGTCAGTAACCAAGCAGTTACCCAACTAAAACAACAGCAATAAGCACTGACATGGAAAAACTTCCGGGACCACATGTCACAGTATAGGTACAATTCCCCTGTTAATGCACACTTAGAGCAGCTCTACAGGAAGAGAGGAACAATCTCCCTCAAGCCTGTATCAGAAATCTGGTGGACAGCTGCATGTGTAGCAGATGAACTGAATGTTTCCAAGCACATGGTGGACACACCCACTATAGAAGTCTGTGTTTGGGTAACTGACATTACCTTCATTTCAATTTGTTTTGACATCCTCACCTGCCTTAAACTCTGTTGCCGAAATGTCCAGGCTGTGACATGTGATACAGTAAACGGTTCCATGCCAGTGCATTTTTAAGTTCTGTCAGTAAGGTAACCGTTTGGATATTGACATGTCATTGGAGTAGGGTATTTAAGTAACCCCGTTTGTCATTTTGGTCAATTTCGATGGACAGATTTTAAAGATATGACCATGTGAACAAGTATAAGTTTCTTTTTGGGCCCAGTGTAGTATAACTCATTCACGTTATCACTTATTCGGGATCTTTCCTTGTTGAGTAGAGGCATTGATAATACCAGCTAAAGGTGTTGCTAACTCGACAGAAAAAAGCCGAATGATGCGAGCGCTTATACCATCTGGTCCTCCAAATGTCGATTCGCGAATCTTAGACAACTTAAGGGTACACGGTCGGGCATGCTGATGGGGCCGGAAGATATGATGGTAGATGCTGCGTATCTAGTTTCTGAAGATCCGACGAAACTGAAATGAAATGGTCATTGATACGGTGCGCTACTTGTCGATGCTCGTCGGGATCAGTACCTGGGACTAAAATTTTGATTGGCTGTGCTTTTCCCCCAGTGATATTGCGAATTTCACGGTATACCATTTTGACGGATTTTGTTCACATTGTCATGAGCGTACGCACTGTTAAAATGTTCTAATTTAACACATTTCTACACAGTGTGTTCACGCTGTGGTACACACTCTGAAGTCTGAACCACAGTGTGTTCATGCTGTGGTACACACTGTGAAGTCTGAACCACAGTGTGTTCATGCTGTGGTACACACTCTGAAGTCTGAACCACAGTGTGTTCATGCTGTGGTACACACTCTGAAGTCTGAACCACAGTGTGTTCATGCTGTGGTACACACTCTGAAGTCTGAACCACAGTGTGTTCATGCTGTGGTACACACTCTGAAGTCTGAACCACAGTGTGTTCACACTGTGGCATACTGTGTTCTTTCCGAAAGGGTTACCACCTAGTACACGACACAGACTACGATTAACCAAGGCACACTGTCCCACCGCTTCTACAATCTCTAGTACTCCATCCCCCTTTCTTAATTCTATCCTTTTAACGTAAACCAACGTATACCGTATGTTCATTTTCCCGTTATAATTACCACTTACCACTACTAGTAAGACACTCACTACGATATACCAACACATGCCATCTCCTCTAAATTAACACCGCTTCCACTTAAAACACAACCACTCCCCTTGACTATACACCCTCAACTGCCACTGAAAGACACACATTAAAGGGGAAGTTTCCCCAAGTAATAATGTGGATTGAATGAAAGGAGAATAATTTTAGAAGCCCAATAGAGAAAGTTTGAGCAAATTTGGATTTTCAATTCAAAAGTTATGATTTTGGAAAGTTTTGTTTGCCGCCCTCTCTAGATGGCAATTTGCAAAAAATCTGTAATGCCATACTAGGACAACCTTCCACTGACTTTGTACACATATTTTCAAATTTGTAAATTTTTCTTGGATTTCACTGGACCAGTTTAGGAAGTTTTACCTTAAAGGGGTAGTTTAGTTTTGGTAGAGAGGGCGCTGCACATCACAATTTTTTTGTGAGGTAATGAAAAACTGAGTGTCGAATTTGAGAGAGCATGCAATTGTAATGGCAGAATAAACTTTATTTGGTCAAAATCGACCCAGAAACGGCTGAAATATCAATAAATATATCTGATCTTATAATTATTTGGGGCCCAAATAATTAGATGATTTTTTCAAAAAATTAAAAAAATGTTTGCACTTTTTCAAAAATTTTCAGAAGCGTTTTTAAAATAGATGTTGATGATTTCTCTATTTAATCATTATTTCAATAAAACATCACATGCATAATTTTGTATGAAAAATGGTTGAAACCAATGCCTTTTAGAAAGCGCCCTCTTGTGTTTTAATGGCTCTTTTTGAACTTAGTCGTTTGTAATTTTGTATACCTTTCGAGCATGGTGGAGTTATAACTATTAGTTTATAATGTTACTGTCCAGGTTTGGTTACTAAAGTTCAGCCTTACCAAAACTGTACTACCCCTTTAAATGCACGCACATTTACCCCTTCTCTAACATATCTGAGAATGAGAGTAGAGGGACGATGCTTTTTCATGACAAGTGACATTTTGTGAAGTTTTGTTGTACAGTTCCAATGGGAGTTGTCCATCTGTGACATCACAAATCTAGCAAAGAGGGCAGCAAACAAGATTTTGATCAAAACTTTGAAAAAATCATTATTCTTGATTGGATTTTCAAAATCTGCTCAAACTTTCGCTATTAGGTGTCTAAAATTGTTCCCTGTTCACCCAACCTGCTAAAAAGCTTGTAGAAACTTCCCCTTTAACATAAAGAGCAGCCACTGAGTAATCCAATGATAATGATACTTTTACAAAATTCACTTAACCAAACAAGAAGCAAATTACAACGTACCGAACACACGCCATTTCACGCCAAGCGAATCAGAAATTAGGGATTATTAACATACGTACGGCGGATTGACGATGTCGTATTATTATTATGTTTTCATCTTTATATCTTTGTAACTTCGGGCGAAAATTAGACGGTCGGGCCGTATGGTAGGTTAGTCTTTAATATTCAGTCTCGATCATTTCATTTATTTGGTTTTGGTACGGGCATGACGGGTTAGTAATATCTCTTTAATGCTGCTCAATTTTACGTCATTATTAATATCATAATAGCCATAGATTGTTTTCAATCAGGTCGGGTGTTGATTGTTTTCACATTATTCATTTATCTCTAAACAGACGAGCGGCTATATACGACGAAAAATTGTACAACATTTAAAATGTCTACCGTACTATTTATTAAAGACAGCTTATTTATTATATTGACATTACATTTTTAGAAAAATATACAACTTCAGTTAGCCGTTAGGTATTGAAGACTGAGCGACCACTGATGTGTGTACAAATAAGTGAAATAATAACGAAACACTTCAAAGTCTGCACGGGGATACTTTCGATTTCATCCATACACCATCAAAAAGCGAAGCTCAAGAGAACTGCAAAAAAAAAAAAAAAACTATGTTGATATGTCGAGGGTATAATTAAATCACTGTTAGATGAGAAACATCATCTTTAATTCATTGTTTTTGCTTGTTTATAATTTTGGAATGGTTGTGCTAAAAGGTGTGTTTGATTCACACTTTCATGACAGATACGCAACCTTCGGCACAGATGCGGTGGACAAATCTAAATTAGGTTGTCATTATGACAGATTAACCAAGCGTCAATCATATTGCAAGCTTGATCTAGATACTAACATCTCAGTTTCGCATGCGTATAGCTAGAGGGGGCAGG
>JBAMJV010000666.1:0-42983 GCA_037951105.1 Echinarachnius parma
TTTTAATTATTACAAAGACAGCACGAATAAATAAACCATGTATTCACAAACGAAAATACAAAAAAGACAAGAAACAAAAAAGGGGACAAATCATTGCCCCCCCCCCCCCCCCCCAGCTCACAAACACCCATGAAAGGTACCTAGCTAGAAACTGAAGGAAAAGCAGAAATACAACCGAAAATCACATAAAAACGAATATTAACACATGCTCACACATGGCTTGTTTTTTTGTTTTTTTTTAAGTTGTCTCGAGGCCAATTTGTAGTGTTCTTTAATGGTCTCGGCCCCCAAAACCAAATAGTCTCGGTCTCCACCAACACTGATTATTATTATCATCATCATCATCATCTTTATTTTTGTGGAAACTTAGCGATAGTGATACATGTGAAACCTGCCATTGTCGAGAAGATTTATGTCATGCTCTATTGGAATGTAAAATGAATGAAATATTTTTTAGAAACTTTACGCAAATGGTAAAATATGTTTATAATGTAAATGTAGAAATGAATGTATTCACATTACTGAAAATAAATGTAGAAGACAAAATCAATGATATTTTAACTATAGCTTTTTGGAGCATATATAAAATGATAGTTATCAGAAATCAATCAGGAAAAGATGAAAGAAGCACAAAACTATGGTTTACATTCGTAAATGAAGTTCACGCTCGCATACAAATAAATGATTACTTGCATAAAGAAAACCAAAAAAAAATGTATTTATTACCATTTATGAAACATGATTTGTTAAACTGTATGGAACTTGAAGTGAAATCAATAAATGCCTGGAAAGGTGAAAGAAAAAAAAAAGAAAAAAAATCATCATCATCTTTGTAGCTTGAAGACAGCGACTGACGACAATTTGTGCAATATGCGACAAGTTGTGGTGTGAGGTTTTACGTGATTTCACAAATTGTCGCCGGGTATGGGGACGGCGAGAGCAACACAAATTGTCGCAAACGACAATTTGTGCAGGAGGCGACAATTTGTGGCGTGAAATTTTGCACAAATTGTCGCTTACGACAATTTGTGCAGGTACGACAGTTTGTGGTGCAACACCCCCTAAGTGATTTTTTTTTCACCTTTTGTCAATTTCGTCCACGAGCCGCGAAGCGGCGATTTTTTTTTGCTATTTTGAACCCCCGTAAGTGATTTCTTGTCACTTTTTTTTTACTTTCGTCCACGAGCCGTGAATTATTTCCGCTATTTTGAACGCCCGTAGGTGATTTTTTTTCACTTTTTGTTTCACTTTTTTCACTGATACATTTTCACTGATACATTTTCACTTGGCAGCACAAGGGGGGGGGGGGGGGGTAAACCCCCTAGCGAAGCGACCGAGGGCTGGGGCAGAGCCAGACGGGGAGGGTTTGGGAGGGGGCATCCCCCTCCCACGGGGAAGATTTGGCATTTATATACTTGAAATAGTGCAATTTGGTGCACGTCACACACACAGCCAGAGCAATAACAGTCGACACATGAACTACGTGGACCGGTACAGAAAAACCCACCGCAGAGGTACCATACGCAAGTTACACAAAAAACTGAGATTATTTATTTGCGCGCAAAGCGCGCAGCGAAAACTTTAAATGGATGTATAACTTAGATTCTAAATGTTATAATTAACAAGTATTGGCTGATACATACCATGTTTTCTTTTCCTTTTTCTTTCTTATCTTTTTTTTTTTTGAGGGGGGGGGGGGGCTTTTTGGGGGGGCAAAAACGCGTTTTTCCCCCCACTTTTTGGATTGGGGGGGGGGGGGGGCGGCCGCCCTCCCCCCCTGCCCCCCCACTTCCGGCGCCTACTCTACCATTACATCAGGCGTTAAATAAATCGAACATATCATTACTTATTAAAACAATAATACAAATGTTCATTACAAATCTAGGATCATACATGGTGGCCTAAAAATCAGAGCGGGCTACTTGCCAAGACACATAATGTATGGATTCAGACTATAGTGACCTATTTACAAAGACAATCATACCGAGAGAAATCATTTTAGTCCAGTAGTTTTCGTTTTAGGGTATCTTTAGTAACACCTTAGTCATATTACATACACTACGCTTAGGACTGCTTTTGGCAGTAGTATGATAATGCATAAACAGTACGCGCGTGTGTACAGATGATCAGCTTACTGAAACACAAGACAAGCCTACGTGTCATGTTTGGGGAGACGCTGACGTGAATATGTGAAGTGAATATTTAAAGAATTTTTGTTTACGTTTACCTTTTTTGTTTTGTTTTTTTCGACATCAAAGACAAACAAATTGGTACATAGGTGAACGTAAATTTGTTTGTACATTATTTTCTCGTCTTGTACGTAGAACACACACAAAACTGTTGCATTGGCATACGCCAATTTGTTTTACTTTTACGTCTTTAACGTAAAAGACGAACAAATGTTGCATAATTTGTTTTCATATTCACGTCTTTGACGAGAAAATGAAATAAAACAAAAGACCTATAATCGTTTGCGTTTGTGTGTCCCACTATAGTTTTGTACAATGTTTGACTATTGTAAATTTATTCACGAATGTATACATTAAATAGTAACATGGACGACTATGTGCTGCGGTTCTATATTTACAAATAATATACAGCTAATAAAATAACAAAGACGTCATGCTATAGAATTAATTATGATTCTTATCGGACCAGGCAAGGTTTGACATCACTCATCAATCTGATACGTGCAGTGACTAGTACGGTCAGTGAACTTTCAAATACTTCACCGATGCTCTGTAAATAAATTAATTATCATACCATCCTCCCCCACCCTCACCATTTATGAAATAACTTTTACTTTACTAACAATAATTTACAAGGAAATGTTTTTGTCTAACTGTTTATTATTTTACATGGTCGATGATAAAAGCGTGTTTTGTGTGAAGGGTGTTTTCCAATACCCCTATTTAGCTCGAAATGGATCTGGTTAGTAGTTACCATGTCAAGAGCCTCAAAACTTACGTGGAACTTTAGCTGCTCTTATATGCCTCATTTTACTTGTATATCAATGGAAGCATTGAGTTAGTTATCGGGTTTTTAATTTCCCTTTCCTCATAAACATAAAATGTATTAATTAGGTGTTCATTCAGTGCATCTATCCAGCAAATTTACTGTGCATTTATGTTTATAACTTGGTTATAATCTATCATATTCATTTACCATGATATTGTTCACACATCTCTTAGTGGACATATTATATTACAGACCAAAGTTTGTCAACATTTAACAAATTACTAAAGCAGTCTAACTGCAGGCCTTGTCTGAATTTTAATGAAATAAATGTATAATGAACTTTGCTATGATCAAATGGATGCAATGTCCGTACTGTTGATGTCAGTCGGCGAAACGGAATGTTAAAATAACATGAAATCAAGATAACATAAATAAACATCGCGTGACTAAAAAACAAACAATTCATGGTTTTATCTATTTCATTGTTATTCAGATCGTGATATGTACATACTACCTAGCGAGAATTGATATGATTTGGGGATAAATATGAACTTTGTTCGTTATTAAAAGAATGTCTTGGTAATAAACAGGGGTTTAATGACATACTTACATTAATAGCAAGCCACATAAATGATTTCAAGGAAACTATTAGCCATTACCTTAAGGCGTGTATATTATATATCAGCTTTTCACTTACCAGAAGGTGTAATTCATTATTTCCGATTTCATGGTGCGCCCAGTCGTGCCAGTGTGATAACAGTTTTGTTGTGCCTTATTTTTACATACAAAAAGTGTTTTGTTAATAGTTTAATCGCTGAAATAAATATTAATCGATTAATTTGAAGCAGGAAACAAATTATACAAAATGTCTGCACCTACTGTTTTTCACATTTAAGAAGAATTGAACTTTAAGCGGCAACATTTGTAACTTATTACAAAATGGAACATATAATCTATCAGTAGAGAGTACAAATTTACCTTAAATCAAAGGTGCGTAGTTGCAACATGGACGGCATCAAGAGTTGTATTGTTAAGGAGCAAGGTTGCACCAATTACAACGATGTACATAAGGTGCAACTTTTCATTTGTCTTTATACATTCACAAAGAAGCACCTTTAAAGGTGTTGCCACTGTGGCAAGAAAAAAGTGAAAATATTTGTTTCTTTGTGTGCCTATACCAAACAAAATCGCAAGCTGTTGATATCAATTGCTAAAGTTCGTATTAAATTTAAATCGTTTTGAATATAGCACAACAAAAACAACAACAGACAAATACTGCGATTTATAACATACTCACTTGAGAAAAAACCGGGCAGGATTTCAGGCCACTGTAATTGTTATTATAAAGTGAATGTTAGTAATATATCTTATATCTCCATATTGTTTTATTTCATTTATCCTTTTACTTGAAATTATAACAATCTCGGTTAATTATATAACTACATCGTATTGCATGGTAAGGTGAGTTTATTTGATTCGGATGATAACATAATAACATTTTATTCCAATCATTTCAGAGTGAATTTAATGACAAATTTGTTTTAAATATCTAAAGGGGGGATCATTTTTAGTAGCACTAGATGCTTATACATAAATGAAAATATTAATCACACATCTATCGGTATATTTTTTTAATGTAATCAGTGACATTTTGGTAAAACTGATTATGATTCTTATCCGCCTAATTTGAAGCCACTCCTGTGATACAGTGACTCGTATACAGCGAACTTTCAAAGACTTCAACCATGCTCTGGAAATGAATAAATGATGCTGCCCCACCCCCTTCCCCTGTCACTCCCATAATGATCTTTCAAGAGCATTTTTGTCCAACTGTATAATTCGTTTCCATGTCGGTGATTAAAGCGTTTTTTTAGTGGGGTCCAATATTGTTATTTATCTTTAAAGGGATCTAGTAACATTGTCAAAATCCTCAAAACTTAAATGGAACTCTAGCGGTTCTTACATATCCCTTATAGTATTCGTATATTAATAGAAGCATGTAAGACATTTCGGTATTCCAAATCTATCTTCCGTTATGATTAAAGTGTTCAGATTTATATTACTCTAGTGGATAATTTTAACTGTTTACAAATTGGAAAATATCACGTGACTTATTCTCTCATTAGTCGGTGACATTCATTTACCTTAAAATGTTTACACATCACTGAGTGGACATAACATATTACAGAATATTTGTAAAATTGTTCAAATTTCAACAAAGTTACTAGAGCCTTAACTGCACTAAATTGTAATGAAATATATGAAGTGAACTTTGCTAATATAAGTTGGATACGTATCGTTTGTGTCAGACGGCGAAACGGTTTTTTTAAAATAACATCACATCAAGATAACAGAAATAAACATCGCGTGATAAAAAAGACCAAAAGGTTTTATCTCCATTGCTATCCAGATAAATGATATGTACATACCACTTATCGAGAATTGATATGATTTGGGGATAACGATGAACTTTGTTCATTATTAAAGGGATATCTGGGTAATAAACAGTGGTTTATCAACTAAGCTAACAGATAGTAAGACACATACATGGCTTCCAGAAAACTCATAGTCTTTACCTTTAGGTGTTCATAATTATAATGTTGCAGCTTTTTACTTACCTGAATGTGTTATACTGCCAATTTCAAAGTGCGCCCACAGTTGTTCCAGTGTGGTAACGGTTTTGCTGTGCTTATTTGTTTACTTAGCGTGTACATAAACACATTAGCAGGAAACAAATTGTACACACGTTTGCACCTATTGTTGTGTACATTTAAGAAGGATTCAACTTTCAGTGGCAAACTCGCAACTTATTCAATAATGGAAAATATAATCTTTCAGTAGAGTGTAAATATTCACCTTTAATCAAAGGTGCGTAGTTGCAAACCACGGATTTAAGAGTTGCATTGTTAAGGTGTAAGGTTGCACCAATTTCAGAGATGCACCTAAGGTACGACATTTCAGTTTTTAATTATGCACAAAGATGCACCTTTAAAAGTGTTGCCACTGTGGCAAAAAGTTTGCAAAATAATTATATAATAATATTAATATTTATAAAGCGCACTTATCTAAAAACAAATTACTCAAGGCGCTTGGACTACATACAAAACAAAAAACATTCAACAGTATTATCTCTCTACAAAATTTAGCAAACTACTTACAAATTCTATGGATAACTTTGGGTAAATAAAAAAGCCTTCAGATGCCTCTGGAAAGTTTCCAGGCACTGAGCATTACGAATGTTAATGGGTAATGTATTCCATAGGACAGGGGCAACATGCGCGAATGCACGATCACCGTAGGCGGTTCTGGTTCTAGGGACTTCAAGGATTGACAAACCCTTTGTTTCGTTGTGTGCCTATAACAAACGATATCACAAACTTTTGATATCAATCGCTCAAGTTCGTCTTCAATTTTAATCGTTTTGAATATATCACAACATATATCATAACAGTCTCACTTGAAAGAATACCCGTCCGGGCAGGATTTCAGGCCACTGTAATTTTGATTATGAAGTGAATTTTGGAAGTATATACTTTATCTCTATATCGTTGGCCTCAGGAGGTGAAACAGGTTTAAACCATAAATTGGTAATTGGTGTTGTCGTTTTAGAGGTAAATGAGCGCAGTTTAGCACTCTCACGATGTGGGGTAAAGACGACTATTGTATCGATTTGTACATAATGAATGAGAGGGATCAATGTCCCTTCATTTTAAACGTAACCTTGGACCCCAGGTTTTTTCGATAATTAAAACAGATATACATGGTCATGCGTCATGACTCGCCTCCAAATAGGGTGGCGCCGTTACATTTTAGGGTTTTGTGCTACCATTTTCTTTATTATTTTCAAAACCATAAAACCTTTCTTAACAAAGTTAGTATAAACTTAAAGAGCTATGACAGTGCTACCTGTCTGCAAAGTATTATACCTCCTTCAAAAGTGGAGTTACAGCTATTTGAAGGTTGGATCAAGAGGGTGGCGCAGGAAGCGGCTCCCCTGAACAAAGTATATGGGAAAATGCCTCTCAAAGCGCAATGGTTCCTAAAACGTTACTAACTATTATAAAACTAGATGTATAGCTACAATGCAGGTATCAAATGAAAGCTTAAATATTGAACTATAATGTTTAATCATTGAAAAGTGTTTCTGATGTGTTTTAAAACTAAATAAACCCAAACAACGAAAATTGGGGGTTGCCTGCACAAACTGTATGGGGGCTTTGAGGCACAATCTGGACTGAAACATTTTGTGATCCTATACAAAAAAAAATCAATTTCTTCACAAAAACTTGGTGTAAGACTACAAATTTGGTATAATATTAAAGCGTAATGATTAAACTGTATTATTTCTTAATGCACTTAGGCCTGCCCTCTATATTATTATCCTTTAGTGACTCTTACATAATACAAATGATTTTTTTTTTTTTTTTTTCATTAAGTACGAGTGAAAAAATCTCACATAAAATAGTCACGAACCCTATTCAATATTATATTGCCGTAAAAGTCTAAGTGATTTCTGCATGAAAACATTAACATTAGTTGTCTAGAGCTACCTCAGGAAAATTTATCGTGGAAAATATTGACCTCTATAACGTGAAACAAAATTTCACATGTGGTTAATGAAAACAAAATCGTATACACCTAGTGTTATTTTTAAGTGCATTTTTGGATTCATTGTGAAATTTCCTTTCAGCAAAATAAATGTTTACAGTTAGGATAGGATAGGGAGAGTTCTTCAGAAAATATTTGCTCTCAACTGTAACATTACTCCCGTAGAAGCCCAACTTTTTTCCCGGCCGAGACCGCCTGCCAAAATGTTTCGAGACCAAGGGAATTGGTTGAAAGTCCTCTCAGTGGGCGGTGGGGGGGGGGGGGGGGGGGGGGGGGGGGTCAGCAATGTTTTGTTTCCCGGCCGAAACCGCCTGCCAAAATGTTTCGAGACCGAGGGAATTGGTTAAAAGTCTTCTCAATGGAGGGGTGGGGGGTCGCCAACTTTTTCCATAGCCGAGACCTCTTGCAAAATATTTTCAAGACCGCGGGAATTGTTGAAAAGTCTTATCACCGGGGGAGTGGGGGTCTGTCGTAAAATGTTCCAGGCACTGAGCATTACGAATGTTAATGGGTAATGTATTCCATAGGACAGGGGCAACATGCGCGAATGCACGATCACCGTAGGCGGTTCTGGTTCTAGGGACTTCAAGGATTGACAAACCCTTTGTTTCGTTGTGTGCCTATAACAAACGATATCACAAACTTTTGATATCAATCGCTCAAGTTCGTCTTCAATTTTAATCGTTTTGAATATATCACAACATATATCATAACAGTCTCACTTGAAAGAATACCCGTCCGGGCAGGATTTCAGGCCACTGTAATTTTGATTATGAAGTGAATTTTGGAAGTATATACTTTATCTCTATATCGTTGGCCTCAGGAGGTGAAACAGGTTTAAACCATAAATTGGTAATTGGTGTTGTCGTTTTAGAGGTAAATGAGCGCAGTTTAGCACTCTCACGATGTGGGGTAAAGACGACTATTGTATCGATTTGTACATAATGAATGAGAGGGATCAATGTCCCTTCATTTTAAACGTAACCTTGGACCCCAGGTTTTTTCGATAATTAAAACAGATATACATGGTCATGCGTCATGACTCGCCTCCAAATAGGGTGGCGCCGTTACATTTTAGGGTTTTGTGCTACCATTTTCTTTATTATTTTCAAAACCATAAAACCTTTCTTAACAAAGTTAGTATAAACTTAAAGAGCTATGACAGTGCTACCTGTCTGCAAAGTATTATACCTCCTTCAAAAGTGGAGTTACAGCTATTTGAAGGTTGGATCAAGAGGGTGGCGCAGGAAGCGGCTCCCCTGAACAAAGTATATGGGAAAATGCCTCTCAAAGCGCAATGGTTCCTAAAACGTTACTAACTATTATAAAACTAGATGTATAGCTACAATGCAGGTATCAAATGAAAGCTTAAATATTGAACTATAATGTTTAATCATTGAAAAGTGTTTCTGATGTGTTTTAAAACTAAATAAACCCAAACAACGAAAATTGGGGGTTGCCTGCACAAACTGTATGGGGGCTTTGAGGCACAATCTGGACTGAAACATTTTGTGATCCTATACAAAAAAAAATCAATTTCTTCACAAAAACTTGGTGTAAGACTACAAATTTGGTATAATATTAAAGCGTAATGATTAAACTGTATTATTTCTTAATGCACTTAGGCCTGCCCTCTATATTATTATCCTTTAGTGACTCTTACATAATACAAATGATTTATTTTTTTTTTTTTTCATTAAGTACGAGTGAAAAAATCTCACATAAAATAGTCACGAACCCTATTCAATATTATATTGCCGTAAAAGTCTAAGTGATTTCTGCATGAAAACATTAACATTAGTTGTCTAGAGCTACCTCAGGAAAATTTATCGTGGAAAATATTGACCTCTATAACGTGAAACAAAATTTCACATGTGGTTAATGAAAACAAAATCGTATACACCTAGTGTTATTTTTAAGTGCATTTTTGGATTCATTGTGAAATTTCCTTTCAGCAAAATAAATGTTTACAGTTAGGATAGGATAGGGAGAGTTCTTCAGAAAATATTTGCTCTCAACTGTAACATTACTCCCGTAGAAGCCCAACTTTTTTCCCGGCCGAGACCGCCTGCCAAAATGTTTCGAGACCAAGGGAATTGGTTGAAAGTCCTCTCAGTGGGCGGTGGGGGGGGGGGGGGGGGGGGGGGGGGGGGGGGGGTCAGCAATGTTTTGTTTCCCGGCCGAAACCGCCTGCCAAAATGTTTCGAGACCGAGGGAATTGGTTAAAAGTCTTCTCAATGGAGGGGTGGGGGGTCGCCAACTTTTTCCATAGCCGAGACCTCCTGCAAAATATTTTCAAGACCGCGGGAATTGTTGAAAAGTCTTATCACCGGGGGAGTGGGGGTCTGTCGTAAAATGTTCCAGGCACTGAGCATTACGAATGTTAATGGGTAATGTATTCCATAGGACAGGGGCAACATGCGCGAATGCACGATCACCGTAGGCGGTTCTGGTTCTAGGGACTTCAAGGATTGACAAACCCTTTGTTTCGTTGTGTGCCTATAGCAAACGATATCACAAACTTTTGATATCAATCGCTCAAGTTCGTCTTCAATTTTAATCGTTTTGAATATATCACAACATATATCATAACAGTCTCACTTGAAAGAATACCCGTCCGGGCAGGATTTCAGGCCACTGTAATTTTGATTATGAAGTGAATTTTGGAAGTATATACTTTATCTCTATATCGTTGGCCTCAGGAGGTGAAACAGGTTTAAACCATAAATTGGTAATTGGTGTTGTCGTTTTAGAGGTAAATGAGCGCAGTTTAGCACTCTCACGATGTGGGGTAAAGACGACTATTGTATCGATTTGTACATAATGAATGAGAGGGATCAATGTCCCTTCATTTTAAACGTAACCTTGGACCCCAGGTTTTTTCGATAATTAAAACAGATATACATGGTCATGCGTCATGACTCGCCTCCAAATAGGGTGGCGCCGTTACATTTTAGGGTTTTGTGCTACCATTTTCTTTATTATTTTCAAAACCATAAAACCTTTCTTAACAAAGTTAGTATAAACTTAAAGAGCTATGACAGTGCTACCTGTCTGCAAAGTATTATACCTCCTTCAAAAGTGGAGTTACAGCTATTTGAAGGTTGGATCAAGAGGGTGGCGCAGGAAGCGGCTCCCCTGAACAAAGTATATGGGAAAATGCCTCTCAAAGCGCAATGGTTCCTAAAACGTTACTAACTATTATAAAACTAGATGTATAGCTACAATGCAGGTATCAAATGAAAGCTTAAATATTGAACTATAATGTTTAATCATTGAAAAGTGTTTCTGATGTGTTTTAAAACTAAATAAACCCAAACAACGAAAATTGGGGGTTGCCTGCACAAACTGTATGGGGGCTTTGAGGCACAATCTGGACTGAAACATTTTGTGATCCTATACAAAAAAAAATCAATTTCTTCACAAAAACTTGGTGTAAGACTACAAATTTGGTATAATATTAAAGCGTAATGATTAAACTGTATTATTTCTTAATGCACTTAGGCCTGCCCTCTATATTATTATCCTTTAGTGACTCTTACATAATACAAATGATTTATTTTTTTTTTTTTTCATTAAGTACGAGTGAAAAAATCTCACATAAAATAGTCACGAACCCTATTCAATATTATATTGCCGTAAAAGTCTAAGTGATTTCTGCATGAAAACATTAACATTAGTTGTCTAGAGCTACCTCAGGAAAATTTATCGTGGAAAATATTGACCTCTATAACGTGAAACAAAATTTCACATGTGGTTAATGAAAACAAAATCGTATACACCTAGTGTTATTTTTAAGTGCATTTTTGGATTCATTGTGAAATTTCCTTTCAGCAAAATAAATGTTTACAGTTAGGATAGGATAGGGAGAGTTCTTCAGAAAATATTTGCTCTCAACTGTAACATTACTCCCGTAGAAGCCCAACTTTTTTCCCGGCCGAGACCGCCTGCCAAAATGTTTCGAGACCAAGGGAATTGGTTGAAAGTCCTCTCAGTGGGCGGTGGGGGGGGGGGGGGGGGGGGGGGTCAGCAATGTTTTGTTTCCCGGCCGAAACCGCCTGCCAAAATGTTTCGAGACCGAGGGAATTGGTTAAAAGTCTTCTCAATGGAGGGGTGGGGGGTCGCCAACTTTTTCCATAGCCGAGACCTCCTGCAAAATATTTTCAAGACCTCGGGAATTGTTGAAAAGTCTTATCACCGGGGGAGTGGGGGTCTGTCGTAAAATGTTCGCAGCGAAGACCATTTGTTAAGATGGTCGAGACCATTAAAAAGTGGACTTGAGACCGTCAAAAAGTTAAGCCTTCTGAATTGGGGGAGGGGGTGGGCGTACGCACCCAACTTGTATCACTAAAGTGAGATTTATTAAAATAAAATATTAATACCTAGTCCTACATTTCAGACCTATATTTATTATATTTGATTGCGCGTTTGAGCGCAGCAGCTGCCAGGCAACTACCTAGTAGACAAACTCATATCAAAGCTGCATATGACCATGGCAAAGAGTCTCTCGTGAAATCTGCCCCAAATTCTTGTGTTATTTTGGTCAAAAAGGTGATTATTCGAACTTCGATTCATATGGATTTGTTTTAGCGAATTCTTCAACGCTAAGAAACCCTAATAAATCTGATAAACAAGACTATTTGGTTGCAATTTCGTGGCTAACCCTTGGCGATATGTTGCAGAACAGTGAACATTTTGAACAATAGCCATGTCGTGGTAAAATTTGTGTTCCTTTACATTCCCGTAAGTGACACAAAAAACCAGTACTGCCACGTACTACCACGGACTAGCCAGGAAATCAATACCGCATAGTTGGTTTCATATAGCTTCGACAAAAATGCCAGAACGTTGCTCTTAAAGCAAGACTTTTGGGGTATATGTCACTGAGACTAAATTAACAGTACTTAAATGTATTATTTTACACCTGACAAAACAACATACCTATTAAAACGTCTTGAGTCAGCATCATGTATTACCTTTAAAACATAGTAAACGCATTTTCCTTATTTGTAGTACAGCCAGTTTTTGCATTTGTGCAGTGCTTCAATGATCATGAAGAGATAAATGATGCTCAGCTCGCAGGGTTCCATCGCTTCTTGCTAACAGAAAATGGGACCCAAATAATAATAATTGGAACGTGTCATTGTGGCGCCACATGTGCGGCTTGCCAATATCGCTGCATGTTTACACAATTATTTGGTGGAAGCTGCATACCGCAACATCTACCTTCTTAGATTTATAAGAAAATGTACCAACATCGGATCTACTGTTGCTAAGTAAGTTATGACTGACAGTTGTATTGCTCATTTAAATTAGTTGTACAAACACACGACAAAAACATATGTGGTCTTTTTTGTATTAGGAATGCTTGTTTTGGGGCCCATTATAGTTAAATAACAGTATAAGATTATACAGAAAACAAACTAATAATGAACAAAGAAACGCAAACGAAATGTTGAAACCATGGAAAACAGAACCAAACTTTTGGTTGAAATATCTGGACTGGTCAAATTCATGAATGTAGTAAGAACCCTAGCTCAATTAGCAACAATATATGCATTTGCATTAATCATGTTAGTCATTAAACGTATGTAAATAAATTTACTTCAGAAAAATATAATAAATATAGTATTCTTTACACAATTTGTGACACGATCACTAATGCTAAATATTGTACATGTGTACGATGTTAGCATTTAATTTTAAATGTAAACGTTTTAAAATGTTTAAATGTATGTAACATGTTTGAAGCGCGTATACAATGTAGATATAGTATATTGCGCTCAATAAGGGATGTATTCTTTGTATTTTTATGTGAATTATGATTAAAAAAAACAATCCAATACGATATTGCTAGAATTTTTAAATACCGTAAGTCTCCATCAATTAAAGGTGTTACCACCTTTAATTAAGTGTTGCGTTCGTGTGACATTCTACCCAAAAGTGTGCCTCCTGTTTAAAATAAATATCAAACAAAATAATCACAACTTAAACTTCTCTTATGTTTGTATATTATTGTTTTTCTTTCAACTTTGATAAGACACAATTACACCTTGAAACCAAATATTTTAAAAGGTTTTGCTTCTTTTTAGTAACCCCGTATTTTTCGTTATGTTACAAACAAATTAAAGATTGAATAGGTAATACGTTTACGTACATTTATAAGTCTTCTGTGTTTCTTAAATTGTATTTAGTTAATAAATACAGTTGTGTTTGTTTATTTACTTGTTCAAAAATGTATAATGTGTGAAATATAGACAAAAATTGAAATCGGTTTTGTGTTTATTTTCGTGAGTCAAGATTGACGGGTAACTTGTGATCATTACTGTAGACAAGCGCCCTCCACGGGCTCGTGGTTCACTTTGAGAAAATACAAATTGTACCTTTGTTGTGGTATGCTATACAATCAATAAGGGAGATGGGCATTTACGGTGTAGTCTGCGTGTAACGATTCTAGACCAATAGACAATGGTGGTAAAGGCTTACACACACACACACACACACACATACACAAATTAATCCAAAGAGGGGGCACGGTTGTTTACCAGACAATACCGCCTTCACATGTTTCGTTCGATTCTTACCAAATTTGGTGACATGTCATGGCAATCTTCCTTTACACGTCATACTGATATTTACTTGTTTCTCCATTAGACATGTTAGTAAAAATGCATTTATATAAGCCTGAGTTTGACAGCGTGATTATAAAAGACACTAACATGTACATATACGATGATTGAGTCATTGTTTGTATCATTACAAAACTGATAAAATTGTATTGTACAGGCAAGATGTGCATTTTCTACAATAACATACAGTCGGTCGCGCTTACTATGTTTGTATTAATACTGCAAGTGTTCCAAACTTATGTCTATGTACACGTACCTACTGCCTGATGTATAACCATGAATTTGACATTATTTTGTCAGAATGGAGTAAGGAAGTTACATTTAAAGAGCTACCAGAGGCCTAGCCCTGTTCTGTAGCGTTTACTTACTAGCTTGGTGGTCTAGGATTATTACTTCACGTGCATAATAAGAGAAGGACGGATACTATTATGTTTGTTTGACTCTTTGATTTAATGTGGTATAATGTACTCCGAAGCACTTTCTTTTGTTTGAATATTCTCTATACTATATTGTGACTATACATGACTTGTTTGTGGATTAAATTCGACTCAAGGAACATTTTACGCACAATCTGCTGGATTCGCGCAAGTGGACGGCCGCCATCTAGCGGCCAAACGAGAATAACTCAAAGGGAGAGAGTGATCCCTTGTAAAAAAAGTACTGCGAGTACTGCGGTACTACTGCAGTAGTACCGCAGTAGTACTGTGGTACTACCGCAGTTCTCGTAGTACTTGTGAGTACCGTGGTATTACTGCAGTACTACCGCGGTACTACTGCGGTACTACTGCAGTACTTTTGCAGTCCTCGTAGTACTAACACACAATCCGCGGTACTCGTGGTAATACCGCAGTAATACTGCAGTACTACTACGGTACTACTGCAGTACTTCTGCAGTCCTCGTAGTACTAACACACAATCTGCGGTACTCGTGGTTATACCGCAGTAATACTGCAGTACTACTACAGTACTACTGCAGTACCCGCAGTACTTATGATAATACTGCGGTTCTACTGCAGTAATACCACGGTACTTCTGCAGTACTCGCAGTGATCCCTTGAACTTGCAGTACTCATGGTAATATTGCGGTACTACTGCAGTATTATACTGCAGCTTATCGGTCCAATAATTTTTTCTCAAGATTTGTGCACATTTATAGTTTTGTGAACCTATTCTACAGCAGGCTGGTAGAAATTCAAGGAACTACACCAACATCATTATTATTTTGTTTAGATTTAATATTGTTTAATAATGACCTTGAAACAGGAATGCAAAATTTCTAAAAAGCACATTGTATTTCTGTGATAAAAAGCACATTGTATTTCTGTGATAAAAAGAGTGAGCTGCGCCCTCTGTTGGTGTAATCTATTCAGGTCACATGGGGAATTTGAAATTTTTGAAGTGACTATGAAATTTGTTCTACCGGATCGGAATGGGCCGTAAATCTAACTACAACTTAGGAAAGAAGAGAAAGAGAGACTATAGGGCATTCAGAACCCCTATTTCTGAAAGCCAAAGGCAAAGCCTACTACCGAAAAGGAGCCAGAGAAGACAACAATTCAAAGGAGCTCTTTACTTAACTTCAGATTCTGAGGAATGTTTCAGATCAGTCCCACATACTTGAATTCATGTGTGGTTATGGCGCGCCGCATGCCAATACAGCTGAGCTGAGCCTGAGTGATGGAAATCCTAGCTTTCTTGCAAATTATCATCGAGTGCATTAATGGTGAGTGTACAGTTACAAAATATTAAGTTATATATAAAGTTTATTTAGTAGTTCAAATTGAAAAATAGGTTGTCCTGTTTCTATTTTTAGAATTTTAGTATTTTAATAAATGTTTAAAATTTAAAAAATAAAGTTTTAATAATTAACATATTATTATTAAACTATTGTAATTTGTCTTTTACTCTTTGAACTGAACAAAATATTTGGCACTAGTTTACAAGTGTACCCATACTCTGGCGCTGGCCTCCTACGGCTACGCGGCTAGCTACCCGTGACTCGCACTTGGTTAGACTTACTTAGAACTTAGCTCACTTTCAAGTTTCATGGCCTCTTTGTCTTTGTCCTTTGACACTGACAGTCATTATTATTGGCATTTTCACTGTCGGCAAGCGCTAGATGCTATGATTGCCGCCGCTGGCGCGGGGCAAGAACACCGCCGGTCACGAGTACTCGTGATTTACGGAAAATCAGTTCACTGCCACTCAAAAACTTATTTTTGCTTTTTGCGCGAATTGTGTAGCCCTATCAATTATCAATATATTTAGGGCTACTCTGGTACATTAACTCACCGATCTCGAGTGTCCCTCTACATGTAAGTCTGTAATTACGGCAATTTGGGGTAATTTCCAACAATTTTCATCACTCTTCCTCGGTCTTTCGCGTACATTCTTTCAAACTGCCGTACGTTATAATGTGCATATCCGTTCAGTACAGTGGGCATGCAGTACAGTGCGTGCACGCTATACCAAACTGATGCACATTATGCAGTTGAAAAAAGGTACAGCGAAAGACGAAGAGTGATGAAAATCGTTGGAAATTACCCCAAATCGCCGTAATTACAGAATTACATGTAGCATTGTGTTATGTGTAGAGGGACACACGAGATCGGTGAGTTAATGTACCAGAGTAGCTCTAAATATATTGATAGCCTAGGGCTACAAAATTCGCGCAAAAAGCGAAAATACATTGGTTTTCGAGTTGCAGTGAACTGATTTTCCGTAAGTCACACGAGTACTCGTGACCGGCAGTGTACTTGCCCCGCGTCGCCGGCGGCGGCAATCTTAGCGTCTAACGCTAGAATGCCGACTTTGAAAATGACAATAATAATGTCAAAGAGGCCGGAAAGCGCTAGATTTGTTGATCTAGCAGTAGCACTTGGTAAGTACCCTACATATCGCGTATACGATGCATGCGGCGCGCGCCACACAAAGGAGCAGAGCTATGCTGCCCTGTATGGGAACAACATGGGCTGGTACAGAAAAAGTTGGTCAAATTTGTATGCAAAATTCTGAACGTAAATTCAGCAAAATCAATCATAAACTGGCCCTATTATTTGAACTTACCAAAATGTCGAAAATATGGACCATTTACAATACTTTGTAGATGTGGCCACAGTGGCGCGCGCGTGAAGTTAGCGATATGTACATGTACTTGTAAGTTGTATTGTGCAGCAGTTAGCTGTGAAACATGCAAAAAAGTAAATATCTCCATTTCTATGAAAAATACCCCCATTTTTTACGTGACCGTAGCCCTACGTGATTTGGCTATTTTTACGTGAATCCAACTTGCGCATGCCCATCTCTGAAATTTCCGACTTATACATTTTAGCGTGCATGAGGTGTGACTGTTTCATGCACAAAGCATTGTCCGATGGTCGGAATCGAACCACGATCTTTACGCCGTCTGAGATTATGAGTGACACGCTACCGACTGCGCTAACTCGACTCGCTTGGTTTGTGAATAGAAAGTCAGGAGTAAAGGACTTTGTCTTTGTTTAGGTGGATACATAATTTAATTTTGGGTTGCTAGTTTCTGCCTATAGCCTCAGATTTAGTGGCTAAGTCTATTGAAATTTCAGAGATCCGCAGGCGCACGTTGGAATCGCGTAAAAATAGCCAAATCATGTAGGATTACGGTCACGTAAAAATAGCCACAACGAAATAAAAATTGACACAAAACAGGTAAACAAGAAAATAACTTTGAAATCATGACCATTATTTGAATAATTGTTCAAGATTTAGTTGATTTTTTGGAACGTTAGTTCGCCAAACGCGAGTCACGGGTAGCTAGCAGCGTAGGGTGCCGGCGCCAGAGTATAGGTACACTTGTGAACTAGTGCCAAATATTTTACCTGTATAAATTAAAGTCATATTAATGACTTTTCGTACAAAATTTGGAAATAAATAATTTGAAATTAACTTTGGTAAAAGAATTAGTATTCTTAAGTCATTTCTAGCCAAATCTTTCAATTTCATCCATAACAGGCATATTTTCTGTGGCAGCGGAGCAACGAGAGAGCCTTTTTTGATGTCCTTCGCATTTAATGTAGTGGCTGTCAGTGGGAGATTACCAAGCGAACATCAAACAGCGTCAGGTTCTACCCTCTTCAGAAGTTGGATTTTCGAGGCAAGGAGCTGCAGACATCTTGTAGTTCTTGAGGCAGTGTCACTAGTTACCAACAAGGCCTACCAGCATGTTTAGCAGCACTCAAAGAAGGTATGAAATGTTGTTAATTCATAATTACATGAGTGATTTGTCATCACAGAAGATACTGCCTGATACAAGCCAACATTCAAAAGTTGTGAGATTATTGTCTTTAAAATGTGAAAAAAAAAAATATTTAAGAGCTAGCTAGATTAGATCTTGAAAATACAAGCTCTGTTTAATATGTCAAGCAACTGCAGACCATCTATGTGCCAAACTGTATTTTGATTAAACTTGACAGATTTGGAAATGGGTTTTAATTTTTGATGTGTTGTAATCGATAGTATCAGAATTTCAGATACTTCAACTGTTCATAGTATGTCAAATCTGATATATCGCGAGAACTAAAATATGACATCTATTTTCACTAGGTATTCCTTTTCTATTAAAATATCACATAATTATTATAATAATTGTATAATTTAAGTCTCAAATATCGCAAGTTTGGACAATATTATAAATTTAATTGATCACTTTTGCACTGTCAAAGTGATTCAATCAGATGTGTGATATCACAGGGTGATGGGTTTTTTTAACTTGGTAAAAGGAAAAAAATAATTCATGATCAAGTGCATAGAATTAGAACAGAAAAGGAATGAGCCTGAGAGTTAGACTAACATTGCCTTGTGAAGAGATGTTCTGTGCCCCGTTGCAGAAAGAGATACAATCGATTGTAAGTTGCAATTAATTGTAAGTCGTATCACGTGTTCTACATGCGCAAATCTGATTGGTTGGAACGTGCAAATTTTCTGACTTACAATCAATTGTAACTTACAATCAATTGTAAATTACAATCACTTGTAATCTATCAGATGGGGACGATAAAGGGAGTTCTGCAGACGTAAATGATCATAAGTGATTGAATGCCTCTGTAAAAACCAAAGAACCCAAGCCGCCACACTAACTTTTTTCTGTACTGGCATGTTTGGGCAAGTAAAATAAAAATATGGAAATTTTATTTGCACCAATATAAAATTTACTTGCCCGCGTACTTTTTATATGAGATGTACACGTTTAAATAACATTGTTCTCTTATAGTTGAACATTATTTAGTTGCCTGATCGGGCAAGCAAACTAGACGATTTATGAAACCATTGGTTTTAGTTGCATCCTTTGGAATCTTTGTCACAATTGTAAACTTCAACATATTATTCTTGTGGTTCATGGAATGTTTTACTTAACTGTCAGGTGCCTGCAACAGAAGGATATCCTTAGTACATTCATCAAAATATATCCTTGTGTATTTTTGTATGTAAATATTGTCTTTTTTCTCTTTGGTTCATTCCAGGCTACTGAGGAGCATGGAGGAGGCAGCTAAAGAAGTGCCAGGCGTGGCTATAGAGGAGGACCCAATGATCGATAAAGACACTGATCGACAAGGAATGATGAGGCAAACTGAGAAAGGGAAGGGGCTCCATGGACCTGGGTTACAAAATTAAACTAGGTTTTTAAATTCTTTTTATAGATATTTTGGCCTATAAATTCTCATCAGTGACACTACTTTAGTCCGGCTAAAAAGAAAGAAAATACTAGTAACTAGTAACCTGTTAAATTTCACTAGTCCATTGATGGTCGTCATTTGCCACTGGAGACATTCTTTGTTAATTTTTATCATCCAATCAATCCCTCTATTTCTGCTTAAACATCAGGACAAAGGGCCGATATTCCAGTTATATTATAACCGATAATGTGTCATGCCATGTCCTTGATGATCCAGAAACGATTATTACACGTTTTAATGATTATTGTTCAAAGTTACCTGCAGTTGTTAATGAATTAATCTCATCCGTTTACCCTTCAAAAAATGTTTACAAAATGTATTCACTTCCATAAAAATACAGCATTCTAGCTGTCATAATATGTGAAGCTAAAACTTCTTTTTTAAAGATATAATTAGATTGTACACACCTAAATTTAATGGATTATAAACAAATAGTTTTACACGTGAAATGTATTTACCTTCAAAATAATCTTTGTTACGATCTGAATACTTGATTATTTAAGTTCTCCTTATTCTAAAATATATTTTGCAACTTCGGTTTGATTTCCTAGTATAATTAATGTTTTCGTTGCAATTCGGGACAGTTGTTTTATAACTATACAGTAAATCATGTAAAGCATAATAAATTTTGTTTTTATTACGCAAGAAAACAGTTTGATTTCCTAGTATAATTAATTTTTTTGTTGCAACTCGGGTACAGATGTTTTTTAACTACATGTATACAGTTGTTTTGATCATGTTAAGCATTATATATATATTTTTGTTATGCAAGGGTATAACTTTTTTTTTTGCAACTCAGACTTTTTATATCAATCTCTTAACTTGCCTTTACCAAACATTCAGTCATTGTTTGTGAAGCTATAGTCATAGTAGTTCAAAAGTAATAGAGTAGAGATGTTAAATACCTAAATACACTATACAATATACCTACTAATACACATCTACCTCAAAAATAAACTTTGTTATAATATAAATACTTTTGTAATATTCTTATTATTGTGAAAAGCTGAATGAATTTGTGATTGTTCTTGTATTCTGTGAAAAGGATGCATGCAGATTAATACCGCAGTACTACTACAGTACAAGTACCGCAGTAGTACTGCAGTACAAGTACCGCAGTAGTACTGCATACAGTACTGCAGTACAAGTACCGCAGTAGTACTGCAGTACAAGTACCGCAGTAGTACTGCAGTACAAGTACCGCAGTACAAGTACCGCAGTACAAGTACCGCAGTAGTACTGCAGTACAATTACAGCAGTAGTACCGCAGTACAAGTACAGCAGTACAAGTACCGCAGTAGTACTGCAGTACAAGTACCGCAGTAGTACTGCATACAGTACTGCAGTACAAGTACCGCAGTAGTACTGCAGTACAAGTACCGCAGTACAAGTACCGCAGTACAAGTACCGCAGTAGTACTGCAGTACAATTACAGCAGTAGTACCGCAGTACAAGTACCACAATATTACCGCAGTAGTACTGCAGTACTACTGCAGTACAATTACCGCAGTAATACCGCAGTACAATTAACGCATTATTACTGCAGTAGTACCGCTGTACTACTGCAGTACAATTACCGCAGTACTACTGCAGTACAATTACCGCAGTAATACCGCAGTACTACTGCAGTAGTACCGCAGTAGTACCACAGTAGTACCGCAGTACTTGTACCGCAGTACTATCGCAGTACTATCGCAGTATTTTCCGTCCAATTTACCGGAGTAAATGTACTGCGGGTACCGCAGTACAAGTACTGCGGTACTACTGCAGTACTTTTACTGCAGTAGTACCGCAGTACTTTTTTTACAAGGGATGTCCGACCGAGTCTATACTCTGTCAAAAAATGCAGACTGATATTGTAATTTCTTCTGTAATTTTCTCAATGGGGACATGATCAGGCATATTTTTTTTTTGTGCGTGTGGGGGGGGGGGGGGGGGGGGGGGGGGGGGGGGGTGGGGTATGTTGGGGGGGGGGATGTCATCCGAATTCTATATTTAATAACAATACTCCCCCTAGACTAGTCCAGTTTGGACTGTGGTGATATTTGTTTTTGTATCCGCTCTTGCCCGCTAGATGGCGACAAACCCCATTAATCTGTCTTACCCACATGACTGACCTCTACTAATGGACGGGCGGCTGCACGTTGATTGGCCGTTTAAAAATGAGACCGCCCCTCCGCACGGCGGCCATATTGGGACCATCATCATGGACCGTCGATAACCCGCTGTTGATAGTGTGTAACATTCGTAAAATTTTTTCTAATTAATTTTACCAATTGTTCTCGTTAGATAAAAAGTGTTGATTGTATTCTGATTAGGGATGGCACATTACATGGCATTTGGCTGTACAAATCGAAATGATAATGACATACAAAAGGCTGAAATCACGTTTCATAGGCGAGTTGTTTGCAGTCATTGGGCCGCCTACAGTCCCATGTGTTATGTTTTGTGTCAGAAAAGATTATAGTTTACCTCTTATATTCCACATATATATTAGGTTGCTACATTTATTATAAATAGGGTACTGTACTGATAGATATGTTTAAATATTGAAATAAAACAAGTAAAATCGATAAGAGATTTAGATACGGGCAGGCGAATAGATGACAAAAATGTGATTGCAAACTTGAAAATGTATTTTTGATATAATTGAATAAGTGATTGGGTTTTGAAAATGTATGTTTGAATTCATAAAGTCTATACTAAGGCTAGGGTTTTCTGTCGAGACAGTGACTCATTAAGTTAATTACAGCCCATAAAAAGTGAAATAATGAAAGAAGAAATATTGGTATTATGCACTCATTTGAATTTACAAGGAATAGTGGTGAATTTTGAGGGGATACTAGTCATTGTGGAATTAATGCAATTAAATGATTGATAGAGAAGCAGAACATGGCTTGGGGGAAAAAGGGAGATTTGTAATAAAGTAAAATAAATAATATGATTAAACAAAAGTATTATGTTAAATGGCAACAAAGATGGTAGGACTTTGAATCTTCCTTGGAAAATATTCAAAATGATGTATATAATTATAGGCCTACCATTGTAATTTGAATAATATTAACATTTCAATCTATATTGCATCGTTTACGGATGGGAAATATTGGTATGTGTATATCATGGGCATATATAAAGATACATAATGTATTTTTTTTAACAGAGCAATTAATTTGAGTTGAAACAAAAAAGAGAAAAGAAGGAAGAAAACAAAAACAGATTGGTTCAAAATGAATGAAGAACGGCAATAATCACAAAACAGCATCAACAACAACAACGACAACATGTATCTCCAATTAATGTTAAGTATTGACTTTTATAACATCTAATAAATATAGGTTGCATATGGTCGAACTTTGAATTTCTTCAGAAGTGTTTTATAACCTCCATGATCGATCGCTGATCGATGTTCATAATGATTTAAAACAAACCATAAAGGTAACATTATGAACCATAACTCACAAAGCATGCCCTTTGAAATAGTAATCTCAAGAAGAAAGCGGAAAACATGTTACTAAATAAATTGAAAAGGAAAGAAACAAAGATTGGCTATCTTGTTATGATATTTTTATATATTACGAGGAAGACGTGCCATATGGAGTAAAGTGATGCATGAACACATGGTACAATTAAATAAATTAATGAAAACAGCAGAAAAGTTCTTTCTTTACATGGGGAACAAAATCTTGTTAAAAACAAGGGAAAATAAGAGATAAACTAGGGGCGAGTAATAGTTATAAGATCGGGTCAATAGCGGGAATACGAGTGAATCTCTCCGGGCAACGCCGGCGCGCATATACCTTACGTTACCGTGTAAGCATCATAACAAATGGCGAATTATCATTGCTTGAGCTGTGATTCAATATGCTGGATAATTTTAATTAATCATGCTAGTATTCAATCACTTAGACTATTTACTTCACATATATGATCATATTTCATTCCTAAAGGGATATAAAAATGCCATGGTGAGCAACAACTCCGTAGCAAGTATAATGCACTACCACGTTAGTGCATGCATATATCCGCTGTTACGGGTTGATGGTCCCAACATGGCGCGCGCCCGCAGCCCGCGGCCTCAATTACTGAGCCATGACCGCCCGTCCATAAGTAGAGGTCAGTGGTCTTACCCCACTTTAGAAGGCTTGTTAAGGGGTCCGTGACTGCAATTTGGGGTACGATTCTTTTACATGGCACACATATTCTTTTGATCAAAGAGACACTCTGTATCTATGCAAATTAGGCCTAATTTCCATAATTTATGCAAATCTATTCATGAAAATGGGATATTCTATAAAAAATGGTGTTTTCATATTCCTTGGATCAAAAGGAGAATATGTATCCTAAGAGGCACACTGCATATATGCCAATTAGGCATATTTTCCATAATTTATGCAAATTTATTCATGGGAATGAGATATTCCATGAAAATGGTGTTTTTATTAAAATACTTGCGGAGAGAATAACTTTGGAAATAGATTGTCTAGAGTAAATCAAGGCAGATGGATCAATCTAGCAGATTATTTTAACCTTTCATGGCCATCTAGTCCCTCAAATCCAAGATGGCCGTTGGCAGGAATGTTAAATTCTGTATATTTTGTCTTACTTTTGAACTAATCATGGTACAAGCATGTGTGATGTGTCTATTTTAACATGTCTGAATCAATTTGGGATCCATCCTTGGAACAAACTAAGAATAATTAGCAAAAGAAGCACACTTTAATTAGACAAGTTTGCATAATGTATACATTAGTACACAAATGTGATACATTATGAAATTGTAGTCTTTATGTAAATAATTGATGTTTTAACTTATGCAGTTGATGAACTAGGGTAAGTCAAAGTAAAAAAATACTTTTAGCAGGTAATTGTCAGCATTGGCAGTCATCTTGTCTCACGAATCCAATGTGGCCGCCGCAGGAATGTTAAAATTCAAGTATTTCAATGAAGACGATAATATCATAATAAATTACATTCCTTTGTCATTATACATAAATTATGCAAATAGGGCCAATTTATATAGAGATTGTGTGTCTCTTGTGACATCTCTTCTTAGTTTGTTCCAAGGATGAGTCAGCAATTGGTTTTGACATCCCATTAATGATTTTACTAGACATATCATACAGATATGGAGTTGAACAATAACACACAATATGCGATATTTAACATTGCTGCCGGTGGCCATCTTGAATTTGAGGGGTTAGACGGTCACCAAACGTTAAAATAATCTGCTAGATTGATCTACTGGCCTTGATATACCCTAGGTAATCTATTTTCAAATTGTTTCTCCTTCAAATATCTCAATAAATATAATTTTTTCATAGAATATCCCATTCCCATGAATAGATGTGCATAAATTATGGAAATTAGGCCTAATTTGAATACAGTGTGTCTCTGTGGATGAATTTTCTCCTTTTGATCCAATCAATATACAAACACTATTTTCCTAGAATATCCCATTTTCATGACTACATTTGCATAAATTATGGAAATTAGGCCTAATTTGCATAGATACAGAGTGTCTCTTTGGATGAATTGGTTTCTTTTGATCCAAGGAATATGTTCGCCAAGTAAAACAATAGTACTCCAAAATGCAGTCACTGCCCATATTTGTGGCCATTAACAAGCCTACTACTTGGCTGCAGCCAAGTGGGGTAAGACAGATTAGTGGGGTTTGTCGCCTTCTAGCGGGCAAGAGCGGATACAAAAATCACCACAGTCCGAACTGGACTACCCCTAGCCGGTATTTCGCTCCCTAGACAGAAATATCCATATCGTTTTGGAGGGGTCCTTTAATATTATGACGTCATACTATCCCCTCCATCCAGAGATGGAATTCTAAGGTGTTCGTATTGTGACGGTGCAAACCGGCGAAAAACTAGCTGGTTCGTGGAAAGGTCAAATACGTGCCGCAGCGCGCGAGCATAGAAGACACAGGGGTTCAGCACTCGCACGCGTAACGCATACCTTATGAATAACAAAATGGCGATCACGGAATGAGAAAGATTTACAAGATATTTACGAAAAAAGCGAATAAAATGACCAGACAGAGATTGATTTAGTGAGTTAGACCTTGACGTGTGAATGAATACTTTAACTTTACTTTTGTGACATTGTACATTTGATATGTGGTGATCTGGGATTATTTTACACTTGTCTTCGATTGATTTTTTTTTTTCGAAGGAGCTCCGTCACACAAGCGAATAGCCAGTACTTCAGACGATGTAGAGGTGGTGAGAAAACAAATCGTCAAAGAACCCTCAAAACATTGGCTGATTTTTTCGGACTATTCGCTCCCATGCACACTGATCAATGCTATTCATGTTGTTTCCCCCATTATTCCATTATTACGTGTCCCCTCCCCCCCCCCCCCCCCCCCCCTCTTCATGAGCAGATTCAGGTTTGTTTGTTCAATGTCGAATTGTTTTTATTGAATTACATTTCTAACTTGATTCATGATGAATACGAATATTTGGAATTGTATCAGTCTTGAACATTGTCTCATATACAAATTTGAAATAATATGTGTGTTTTTTTCGCGACTCTCTTCTTAAATGGTCCTCTCAAATTTTGTCTGATTGCGTTTTATTGTATAATCTATACTTTACATGTTTACATTTTGTATATTACATGTAATTTAAGACGTTCATGTATATTTTAATGTACTTTTATTTTCCTACTATGTGCTGTTACTGTGAACCAACGACAAGTTATATGATATCTCAGAACATATAAATAAATGGTGTGTAAATGTCGATATATGTTGTGACGGTGAACCGCACGATATGTGAATTGACTGTGGATACAATTCAACTTACGCACAATCTGCCAGATTCGTGCAAACTGATTGTCGCCATCAAGCGGCAGAATTGAGAACAAAACTCATTGCGGAGGGTGGCGTGGGGGTGGGGTGAGGGGGGAATGGGTGGGGTAGAAGAGAGGGAAAGGGGAGAGCGAATAAGACTATACATACTTTTAAAAACTATGACATTACTATTTTAAATTACAATAAATCGACAATTCGTTCAAATCGACATGTCTACTGTTAATGTAACTTTTCCATTAATATGTTATCATATATTTCCTCCCCCTCTCGATCAGATTCGTTTTGATATGTTTTTGATGTCTACTATATTTTGTTGAAAATTATTTGATTTATGAAAGAGATCAAGGCTTGGAAATTAATTAATCTTTATTTACCGGTCTCACATCTGAACTGTAAAAAATGTATTTTCGAACTTCAATCTCTCTATTAAAGGTGCACCTGTAAAGTGTCAGATATTCCCCAAAATGACATTTGAGACTTCAAACCTGTACCAGAATCATTGTTAGTTTTGTCCGAATAATGTGTGAAAGTTTCATTGAAGAAAAAACACTGCTTTCCTGATAAAAAAAAGGAAAATATGCGTCAGCTTTTACAACGGACGTTTATGAGGTTTATGACCGTTCATTAACGCTTTTGAGCTGAATGATAAATATCGTCATACTAAAGGGGCATTTAAACAAATCTAACACTAATTTATTCATCTCTTACCATAAGCTATACAACACGGTAGAAGAGAAACAAGGAAGCTCCAAGTAATTTTCGTGGAGTTAGACACTTTACAGGCATCCCTTTATGATCTTCTCTCCACTCCACATAGGGTTAGGGCATACTGTATCATGCGTTTTTTTATTCTTCTTTATTTGTCATAATTATATTTTGTGTATATATGTTGTATTTATTATGTGCGCTGATCACTCACACGCACACACTCGCGCACGCACACAGACACACAAACACACACACACACACACACACAGACACACACACGCACACAACCACAGGCACACACACACACATACACACACACAATCACACATACATGCACACACACACACATACACTCGCACATGCACCCAGACACAGACACACACGCGTGGACACAAACACTACACGTACTTACCCACACCCACATTAACACATACACACGCTTGCATGCAGAACAAATTTACATACACAAATAAGTACAGGATGATAACCTAGTCACGAATGTAAGTTTTACAAACTACAAAGTCTATATTCACACCTAGTAATACAGGATTATTGTCCTAACAAAAGAGGGACCTGATGGAAGAGGGGAGGGGTGGGGGGGGGGGTGTTCTTCCTGCCCTTACATACATATGTTTGCCCTGGCTATTAAGGGCGTATTAAAGGGGTATTTTGGTAAGGCTGAACGTTAGTAACTAAAACTTGCACAATAACATTACAAACTAATAGTCATAACTCCACAATGCTCAGAAGGTATATACAACGAGTAAGTAAAAAGCCTGTTATCATTCAAAAAGAGCCATTCAAACACAGGAGGGCGCTCTCTAAAAAGGCATTGGATTGGTTTCAACAAATTTTTCATACAAAATTATGCATGTGAGGTTTTGCTGACATAATGATTAATTAGAGAGATCATCAACAACTATTTAAAAACCGCTTTTGTACATTTTTGAAAAAGTGTAAGGATTTATTTTTTTTTTTTGTTATCATCGAATAAATTTGGGGCCAAAATTTATTACGATTGGATATAAATTGATATTTCAGCCATTTCTAAACCGATTTTGACCAAATAAAGTTTATTCTGCCATTAAAATTGCATGTTCTTTCAAATTCGACACTCAGTTTTTCATTACCTCACACAAAAAAATTGTGTTGTGCAGCGCCCTCTCTACCAAAACTGAACTACCCATTTAAGTACGTACAGGTACAAGTAAATAATGCGGCGTTATGAAAATCGTTTCCGGCTCATGGCTAGCGAGAAAACGGATTAGCATTAATCATATTTGAACACGCTGATTCGAAGATAAATATATAAGACCAATTGATCATAACCACGATCACGAGGGTAGTTTTTAGGGGGGGGGGGGGTGGGGGTGCCTCCCCAATGATTTGACACAACATATTAACAAACACCATACAGGGATATTATTTTACAAATAATGACATACATGATGTGTGCCCCTCCCAATTAGTATTCACCACTCACTGTCCATGGTACAACGGTGTCACGGCTACTAAAATCACATTCAACTGTATTTTGTTATGCTACTATTAACTGTAGACAAAACTCATAATAATATTCACATAACAGCTTGTCAATTTGTGTTACATACGTTTTTATTTTTTTTTTGTTATTGAGAACAAAAGTAACAACACATATAATTGATCATTGTTTTGTTTAGCTTTGTATTCAAACACATGGTTTACTATGATATCATTTAGTAACAATTTGCTTTAGTACAAAGCTTTGTGATCGTATAGAGTAAAATAATACAAAACTAATTCAGGTGTCCAGAGTCATTCTATAAGTTAAGTTTTTTACACATAGTATTTTGGCCATAATCATGTCTATTGACCGACACAGATTTGTCTTCTCCAATAATGGCTCGAATTCGTTGGTCCTAATGTAATACAGCTAGATAAGTTATTCCACCTGTCTTTAACCACTATGGGCTTAGGGCTGCTTAAGAACATTCCAATTATACAAACCAAATAATTAACGTGCAGAAACATGTCAACGGTAAAACTTTAAATTATTGTCCATACTAGATACCTTGCCATACGTAACCTTGTTGTATTCTTTTAAGTTTGTTCCATACCTTTCGTTAGCTATTATCCCCGACAGTCTAAAACTATATCAACCATTCCATAATACTTACAGCAGGTTTAATATACTGGAGTAAATACTTTGCTATAAAATCGGTAAACGATAGGCTACTCTAAAACATCAATTATTTACACTGAATATTTATTGACTTTTAAAATGCGAAATTATACACATCATTTATATAATTACCATACTGCAAAACAATGTTTTTTTACAAAACATGCAACACTACAATGTATGTTTTAAACTGTGACTATAATGTACTTATATTATATATGCATTGAGACGCTATGTTTGTTATTATGAAGTCCAAAAGTAAATAGCTAATTTTAATACAAATTTCAACACGAAACAGTCAATATATAACAAAGAATTTTGCAAATGAAATATTCCAACATTAATATGAGCATGAATTTTCTCAATTGCCTTGTATTCAGTTTGCCAATCTTTAACAAAGTCTATTTACGTCATCAGCAAATTCTTAACTTCAAGATCTTGAGAATTGTCATTAAATCTGATCAGTACTGTTATATCTTTACTTTAGTTATAAGAAATTGATAATATTTATATTACAGCTAAAACAATATGGTATAATTTAGTAATAAGATATATTACATTTGACTTAGAGACTGTATTTGTGTAACTTAAAGGTTCGACAGGAAACACCATATTTTGATACAATCTCAACCACAAAAGCAACCATAAACACAAAGTTGGCAGATGAATTATTTCCAAAACAATTCTAGTGAATACAGCATGAAGTACGTATTAATACATACACATATTTATAACAACAAAATCAACCTTGGGCGAGATGACTGAATTAACATTCTTATATTAATAATAATCATAATAATGATTAATATATACATTGCATTTATATTGCGCATGATACACGGTTTCTAAGTGCTGTAAAATAAAAATGACTAAGGCTTATACCGATTATAATGATAATATACCATTATGTGTACACAACTATACTTTTATTTGAATTGAGAACTTTGATTCAAACATAACTAAATACATTAATATAACTTGATAGTTGAAACATGCTTACGTACTTTCCGTATAATATATACAATATGCTTAACATGTTAGGTGTTATATTAGTATAGTCTATTCCTTAAAATATATTCGTTTTTCTATGTACATGCTTGATTATTTCAACTACGTAACTAAAACAAAAGCTATGTATACAATTATCCTTCGACGCTGGACAAGATTATTACAATATCGTAAACATAATTATATTATATTGTTCTGCATCTGGTGAACATTGCAAATTGAGTTTGCAATCCTATTCAAATAACATCAGTATAATATACAGATAATACACGGTAGCGCCAAATAATGCACGATATGGCCTAGGATATACCACACTGAGGTCCGCGGGACCAGGTGCAGTATTTCCAGCTGGCGAGTCGAACACTGAGTGCACTACTAAGGCCCACACATGCATAAGCAAACGTACATTGTTTGTAACACAACTTCCTTCTCCTACTGAGCTGCCCCACAAAAGCCAATGAAAAAACAATTAAATTGCCCATTAGTGAAACACACTTTTTAAACCAAATACACTATACCTGCACTTCGGCGAGTGCACGTATACTTCATTTGGTATAGTACGTGTCATGCAATCTAATGTAAATGGATGTTATTGTGCACTCCAATTAATGTTTATTACGTGACCAGATTTGAACCAATCATATTCCAGGTAATAACCCTGGTCGGGTTGGACAATAATAATACCGAATCTAAGCGTGGTTTGCATAAGAAAGTTAAAAGTGACTAAATGCATTTTCGATAATGTTGTTGATTAAAGGGACTTAGTAACATTGTCCAAATCCTCAAAATAAAACTGTAATTCTAGCGGTTCCCTCATACCTTGTTGTATTCGCATTACCAATAAAATCATGGGAGAGGTTCGGTTTTTCAAATTTCCCTTTCGTTACAAAGATATGTACGATCGAAGTATTCAGGTAAGAAAAACCCCCCCGGAGTTTTTCTTACCGTGTACAAAGTGAGTGCAGTGAGTTAGTGACTATCACTTTGCATTTTCGCTCATTACTTGGCCATGCAATGTCCATTTGACTTGAAATTTTCACACAGTACCCTGTGGACATATGAGATAACAACAATATACATTGCATAAACCATTCATCACTTTTTGCACATGTCAACAAAGTTACTAGATCCCTTTAAACTTTAAAATGCGTTACCGTCAATATCTTTAGAAGTATTCTTCCCCACGGAGACAAGTGTTCTTTTCATTATGATAATCGACAATCTTGCCTGTGCTCATTCAAGTGGATACCATAATGCACGTTTGTATTGTCTGAAATATCCCATTAAACCAACATTAACTAAGACAGTATATATTCAATATAAGCGATAGGTAAATGTATATATACATATCAAATTATCAGAACAAACATCACTCTCTCGTAATATCCAAACAACTGATGTATTCAGACTTATACAATTTATCACTTTCAACTGTACAATCTGTATTATCAGCATTTTGCGTAACATCATGAACAGGTCAAATAATTATTACCAACACTCTTGCCTAAACATTGACATTAGTACTTATAGACTTCTTGCTAATAACATTTCACGTATCACGCCACCAAATACTTTCTGATATTTTGTCACACGACTGAAAAGAGCATTGAGTGTCATGCTTTTTGAGCGCCAAACTTCTATTTTATCGTAACACGTTTGAGCTCATGCAAAATGTGATGACATCTATACCAGATACCCTCCTAGCTGTCAGGGTTATTGCGCCTTTTCTCTGCATCTATCTCGTAACGCAATTGGAAGATCGCGTCTCCATCAAACATGCATCTCTCCATCAACTTTAGCAGGACGAGCTGATACTTTGGTTCAAGATCTTCCTTGTTAGTATTCAGATTCTCCACCTCGTATATGTCGGATATACCTGACGACAGCAACAGGAAACGAGTCGCGTTAACCTGATCAGGTGTTGCAGTATCTACATGAGTAATCACAGCTAGTGGATATCGTCCTAATAATACAAACATAGAATACAAATTAAACAGTTTATGCCATGAATAACATGTCCCACATGCGCACGATCACACATACAAACACACAACTATACACATAAGCATACAAACAGATAACAGAAGAAGGTAGTTTAGTTATACTCCAGTGAATGGTAAAAGGGGTGATTCGGATTTCTGATTGTATTAGGCAAGGGCGTCGATTTCTTCTCGCCATTGGGGGGGAGGGGGGGGGGGGGTGATTCGTCATTTTGTCCATCTCTGGCGAGGGAGCGAAGCGACAACCCAGCAGCGTGCCCGCGTTTTTTTATGGCTGAGGGGGGGGGGGGGGGGGGGTTAGGGGGCCCCAAACAAAGCTTTTGAATTCAGCTGTTTAGAAATTGGAAGATTATTAAGTGCACATTGCAAGCATCATGTTATGAGCTGGGCTTTGTCCAATATGAACTTTAGCCTGGTAGATACATATTTGCAAGCATTCTGATGGAACCCTGAATAGCATCAGTCATGGGATACCCACATTGGGAATCTTATTGGGGTCCAGGGGGCGGAGCCCCCGGAAGCTTTGGGATATGCAATATCCAGATATAAATATGTTGTCTATATGTAAATATAGAGTTAACTATTCTTTAGTTAATTGGCTTTTGATTTAGCTGTTTAGAGATTGGAAGATTATTAAGTGCACAATGTAAGCTCCTGCTATGTTGAGGGCACTGTCCAAGTATTGATGAATTTTAGTCTGATAGATAAATACTGTCGATTGCAATCATCCTGATGGAACCCTGAATAGAATAAGTCAAGGGATACCCACATTGGAAAGCTTATTGGGGTTCAGGGGGCGAAGCCCCCGGAAGCTTTGGGATTTGTAATATCCAGAGATACAATTAACTTTTGAATAGTTAGCTCAATTTTAGTGAGCGAAGCGCAGACGCACAGTGGGCCAAGATCGCCTGAAAGTTTGCCAAGAGAGAAGTCCTGAATCAAACTATTTAATGAGTACAGGGCTGGGACTAGGTCAAATAACCTTAATGGGGGTTCCAGGGTCGCAGCCCCGGAAGATTTTAGATTTGGGCAGTTTAGCATTATCAAAAAGTGGTTTAAAGAAGACTATAGTAACAACTTCCATTCATGAGAGGGGGCAATGCTTCTTAATTTTAATGTTATTATATATATTTGAACCCCAAATATTGGGGGGGGGGGGGGGGGTGATAATACAGGCCATCCCCCCCACCTGAAATATTGGGGGGATATATCCAATTTATACCAAGTTTCATGCTGAAATAAGGGCACAAACTGTAATTTCGACGAATAAACCTTAGCCATGGAATTCCCCATTGTGTTACATTTGGATGAAAATAAAACCTTCAACGTTCATAATTTGTCTTCATTTACACTTTTCTATTGAGATGAAACTAAAAAAGATCACATTTGTAATTCAATATTAATGCTATGTCATGATATAGCGTTTATATCACGCTTGTCAACATTTAAATGGTTGAATGGATGTTCCATTTTTTCTATTTTTAAAAACAGACCTTGCGGTGGTTAATTGACCGTGACAAGTCATGCATTAATGATTTCTCCTGGATTCTATGCTAATATCGAAGAGGGTTATTTTATCTTTAATTTGATATACAATAACATATATTTTATCTTTACAAAATATGAGATATGTTGTCTTAAATAGGTGTCCAGTTTCTTTTTGTGCGGAGTGTACATTGTATCGACCACTAATTACTGTTTGCACTTGTCAACAAAGTTACTAGATCCATTTAATAGCCATGGACTACCAACAAGAAGTAGGGGAGGGAATGGGGTAGCAAACAATTGTTAAGGGAAGTATTTTCCAACTAAGGTATCAGCAACATCCAACAAATGTTAGAAGACAGCATAAGTTATTACGAAACAAATAAATATACACAAATATTATTAAAATCGGACAATTCAGTAAATTTCAATGATAAAATTATCTTTTCGGCGGCTATCTTGGTAAATGGCCGCCATGTTGGATTTGTTTTCCATTATATAGGTCAGTATGTATCACAATCGTTTTCAGCATATCAAGAAACATACAAATCGACATCAAGATAATTAAAATCGGCAAACACACTTTTTCAATTAAAAAAAAAGTGTTTTGGGGGGACGGCCACATTGGAAATTGGCCGCCGTGTTGGATTTTCGCAAGTCTAAGTATTTTTTTTCCTGAAAAGTGTCCCCAAGGTAGCCTACATACCAATGTTGTTGATGGTATACAACTTTTGAACGAGAATTATACTTATCTGCTCTACCATTTGTTTATGAATGACACAACCCTTTGTTGGGCATCTATTTGATATCACTCAACTGTACACAACCATTTTAAGTATGTGTTGTTCTCTTTCTGCAGTGTTCCCCTTTAATGGATGAAATATACACAACATGGCCACCCTCATTCGCATGAATAATAAAACAATGTTATGCGGGTTACTTGTTGGCTCTGTTAGTAATTATAGCTTATCGTTTTTCGCATTTATATTTACATACTAGTGACATTTGTACCAACAAAATTTAAAATTCAATGGGACGCACGAACACCCCTTCTACCTACTAGACTAGACAAAGCGTATGTGGTCAAATTAAAAACAAACTAAATTTACTCGAAATTTCCTAAAGTGGATATAGCGCTTTTTGGAATTAAACATTTCAAATAAAGACATGTTACAACGTTTCGCATGCCATAACAAGTACAACTTTCTGACTGTATCATGTTTGGGTGACACATGGTATAGTTGAGACTCATGGAAGATCACAAATGAAATAAAACAAAATACGCCAACAACTTTTAGTTCCACTATAAAGTTTGTCAAGCTCAAATTTATTTCGACGATGAATGTCTTTATAACTGAGTGGATACTATTAACTAATGTGTAAGTATTTGTAGCGCCTTGAGTCTGTTTGTTAGATAAGTGAGCTTTATAAATGTTAAACAACTAAATTCGAACTATGTTACATTGAACGCGTAGCATACTTTTCATGGATCACTTAATTTGCATAAACATTATCAAAACAATATTTGTATGCACCATTCAGAATTTAGCAAAGTTTCTATATGCGATCTCAGTGCATAGCTGCAATTTAGCTGGGATTGAATGCGAACTGTAAGGGACCAAGAAATCACTTTCAATAAGAAACAGTGCTTATACAGTACAAACATAATTATTTCGCTACACTGCATTTCTAACTTACCTTGCCATGTGAATAGAGTACGCATACTCTTAGAGATCACATCCTTGACTGTAGCCGCATTAATTGCACTGTATAACAAAATGATACAAAATCCATTTATAAACAAACACAGCCTTGAAATATATCTTGTTCCCCGTTTTGAATAAAACAAAGTATCGAGATATTAACATTTATCCATCAACATCTAATAGATAGAAGAAGAAGAAGAAGAAGAAGAAGAAGAAGAAGAAGAAGAAGAAGAAGAAGAAGAAGAAGAAGAAGAAGAAGAAGAAGAAGAAGAAGAAGAAGAAGAAGAAGAAGAAGAAGAAGAAGAAGAAGAAGAAGAAGAAGAAGAGGAAGAAGAGGAAGAAGAAGAAGAAGAAGAAGAAGAAGAAGAAGAAGAAGAAGAAGAAGAAGAAGAAGAAGAAGAAGAAGAAGAAGAGAAGAGAAGAAGAAGAAGAAGAAGAGAAGAAGAAGAAGAAGAAGAAGAAGAAGAAGAAGAAGAAGAAGAAGAAGCAGAAGAAGAAGAAGAAGAAGAAGAAGAAGAAGAGGAAGAAGAAGAAGAAGAAGAATCAACAAAGACAAAAAGAAAAAAGGAGGATGGGGAAGACAGAAAAAAGAGGGAATTTTCTATTATAATGGTATGAACAAGTAACCAAGGATATGACAATATGTGTAATAAACAAGACCAAATCCATTACGTATCTTTAAACCTTCTTTACCTTACATCGAAATCAAAATGCCGGTAAACAAACATGTATCATACAGAGTGGCCCCAAAAACTGAAGGGATACTTCACATAACAGGTAATACAGAATGATACTGGAAAAATTATCTTGTCATATTCTAGGGTGTACTAGTGACACCATGTCATGTTACAATAGTTGTTAATTTATACAAGGTCGATGTCTGCCTACCATAGCATCAACAAGTTTGAAATATTTTCACCTCTGTAAATGTGCAATTAACCACATAATCGACGTTTACGTAGATGTAGAGAAGGGGCATTGCAGAGAGTGACTTAGAAGGGACAACATTGCCAGGGGAAATGATTTAGCGGCTCCACCACACACATAGTGTAAACGGGAACTCGATCTTGCATGTGCTAGTAAGTTTCTTTCTGAATTAACTTTGTAACGGGCGGGTGAAAAAAAACAAGGGCTGAGATAGGGTGGGGAACATTTCCTGGCAGATTATCTTCGTATATCTATCCGATATTGGTGATATGCCACTGTTTTATACAAAGAATTTACAAGCGGTGAGCCATCACTCGGGCAATAATTAAAAACTCTTTTGTAATCATTGCCCGCCTTTAACCATTTAAACAAATTAACAACGAAATTGCAAGACAGTGGTAAAACACAAACAACGGGTAGAAAGAAGGGGCGGACCCTTAGGTTAGTGTTCCTACCCCCACATCTCAACTCTCTGTCTTTCCCAGCCCATTAAGAAGCTAATTCAGAATATATAAATACTGTCAGACCCACGATTGAGTTTCCATACTTGACATCTTTTGAAGCCCCTAAAAGTATCCCCGGTAACGTTGCCACTTCTAACTCACACCTTGCCATGCCACTTTTCGTAGTTAACGTTGGTTATACAACGTAATGCACATAGAGGTGAAGGTATTAATCATTCATTGATGCTGTGGCAGGCTAAATTAATCAGGCACCGACTTTGTATAAAATAACATCAATTGAAACCTCACGGTTATTTGAACAAAGTTAGGGTTCTTGGTTTTTCATTTCTTGAGTTTTCTGTCTTGGTGATTTTCCTTGCAGTGAACCAAGTTATGTTTTTTTTTATTATGGCAAGTAACCCGTTCCGGATTTGGGGGCCACTTGTACATGTTGTATACAGGCAGAAGAGAGCTACAATAATGGTTCCATTTAAATTGTCAGTGGAAGAAAGATGTCAACTGGAACAAAAAAAACGTGTAAAGCATAGTTTATACAGTGTTATATCACTTCGGAAAGCCAGCATTTCTGCACACATTGCACAAATCAAAACTTTGTATTATACTAATGCAAAAAGAGCAATTAAAAAACAAGAGCACGCTCTCTAATGCTAGGTTTACACCATGTCCCCGGCGGCCACGGCAGCCCCGTTTGCCCAAAACGTAGTGCGCCGTGAGATGTTGACAATTTTTTCCTCTGTATTCAAGTTTTGTTTGGTCTTGCCAAGTTTTCTCACGGTCTATCACGGTATCCGCGACGGGCCGTGGGGGGAAGAGTCCTTTCCCCCCACTGATGGTGCGTTTACACCATGTTCCTGGCGGCCACGGCAGCCCCGTTTCAGGCAAACGTGGAAAAAACGGAATGGACCTGAGACAACGCGGGGGGACGGAATGGGCAAACGTGACAGCCCGCGATTACCGTGGATGCCGGACCAGATTTTTAAACTGTCAACAAATTTGCCACGGCAGTCACGGTACGGATGAGAAGCCTAGCAGGCCAAAGTAAAACGGGGTGAATGCAACAAAACGTGACAGTACGTAATAGGCCGTAACAAAACTTGGAGGCTGTCCGTAGTAGGATGGGAAAGGACCGTGAGATGTCGGGGAATGTCTTCCCGTCCTACTACGGACAGCCTCCAAGTTTTGTTACGGCCTGTCACGTTTGGCTGCGTTCACCCCGTTTTACTACGGCCTGCTAGGTTGCCGTGGCAAATTTGTTGACAGTTTAAAAATTCCGTCCCCCCGCGTTGTTTCACGTCCATCCCGTTTTGTCCATGGTGGCCTGAAACGGGGCTGCCGTGGCCGCCGGGGACATGGTGTAAACCTAGCATAATGGAATGGTTACCCAGACTTGCGACGACCTGCAACGGCTTGCGATTTGGTCACGTGCGCATATGAAAGGCGGATAGTGTCAAGGTCTGTAATACATCACCGCGTTATACAAACTCACTGCAGCTATACAATATAAACACTCATAACATGTTCCGAAATTCAAGGATGAGCGTTAATATCTCTCTGCTCTTATATTGATGTGGTCTTGCTGCACAAATTATGGAATAATAATGATACTACTACTTTTACTACTACTACTACTAATTATTATAATAGTAATAATGATAATACTAACAATAATTTGTCATAACAATTAATAATAATAGTAGTTCGTATTCATATCGCGCCTAATAGCCTCTAAGCGTCAGACCCGCACAATTACCTTGTACACATCCTTTACTCCCCGGGGAGCATACTAGCGGTGGGCAACCCTAATGGTGCACCAAGCTTATATGAAATTAACATGAGTGGGGCCATACCAAAGAAAAATGTTGCAAAATATCGGACGGGGTGCAAGCTTTTGGCTTTTAGCTCATACAAAGACCCTAAATGGGCCAAATATAAATTACCGCGGTAAACAAGGTAGAAAAAAAAAACAATAACAACTGACATGAAGGAGAATATTGGGCCCAAGAGCGCAAGAGGCGAGACCCCCCCCCCCCCCCCTACCTCCCTGTCAATGGTGAGGGTGTGTAATGAGTATATATAATTTTTGATGAAAAGCAGAAATATCTGGAGACTTGCCTGGAGTATTCAGGATAAATCATTGTCTACCAAACCATGCATCGTTGCCATGGATACAATTCCAATAGGTCACCGCAATGACCGCATGCGACGAGACTTGCCTGAAGTATTCAGGATTAAGTATTGTCTACCAAACCATGAATAATTGCCATGGATACAATTTCAATATGAAAATAGGGTGAGCTGCAGCCACCGCAATGACCTCAATGACCACATGCTCTCTCTCTTCTATTGTTTTGGTCGCAACGGATTTTGAACCGATATTTTGATGTTCGAAACCTTGCGACGAGTCTTGTGATGGGAACCTGCCGTCGCAATAGAACACACGGCACATGCGTTCCTCGTGACCGGTCGTGCTATTGTTTGATCAACAACCCAACACCAGGCTTATAATGCTTATTAAAGGGTACCACCACCCAAAAATAATAATCTTTTTATAGAAAGGTAACATCTTTAGAATTCCATTCCTTCAATAAGTTCACAAAAATATGTTTTCAGAAAAAAAAATATAATTGGAAAACGCATTACCATTCTCAGCCATGCGGTCATGCGGTCTGAAAGCGCAGACTATTATGCGAGCACAGCCAGCGGCGCTCTATGCAGAGCGAACGAATCATCCGGGATTCTATTGACGTACGCGTAAATTGCATTGGCGCACTCGCAAATGCCTGGCCCGTGTGGAACCACGAGATAGCCGTGGTTCCGTAAGTGGTGGAAAATTAATTGCTTTGTTTATGAATTACACAACCCTTTGCAAAATGTTGGGTATCTATTTGATATCACAAAACGGTACCAAAACATATAATAATATGTTGTCCTTTGCCTGGCGGTCCCCTTTAAGCACGATAAATTACATGTAAGGCTTATTTGAGCAAACATGTAATACACACAACCTATTTATGGCTATAATTGGGAATTAGACCGAATTTATTGCGATATTTGCATTATGTTGTAACGTCTAGTTATTTCGAACATGATCGGCCCTTCATAAGTTATATTGTCTTGTTGCAGGCTGTTGCAGGTCGTCGCAAGTGTCGTCTGATCACTCCATAAAAAAAGCATTGGTTTCAATAATTTTTCATTCAAAAGTATGCATGTGATGTTTTGTTGCAATAATGATTGAATAAAAAGATCATCAACAACTATTTATAAACCTTTTTTGAAATGTGTTGAAAAAGTGAAAGCATTTAGTAAATCAAATAAAAAATCATTGAATAAATCTAGGCCCCATATTTATTCTAATTGGATATATTTTATTGATATTTCAGCCTTTTCTGAACCGATTTTGATCAAATAAAGTTGATTATGTCATCCGACTTGAATGCTCTTTCAAATTCTACACTCACTTTTTCATTATCTCACAAACATAATATTTCGTGCAGCGCCCTCTATACCAAAACTTAACTACCCCTTTAAGTAATCCATAGTAATGAGGGTATTTTCAGACCCTGTCAACTTAATATTTGTCAGACGTATTAGCAAACCCAGGGTAATATGTGTACCGTTCTCGTAGTACTTTAACTGTAAAAAGTAATCTTTACAAGTTCGCTGCGATCAACAAACTGCAGTAATGCAGTACGCGTTAGCCTAATCTTGGTGAGTAGTAATATTATGATTAAAATGTACACATGTGTACATACCATTTAAACTTAATAGGAAGGGGGATGTATGTGGACCTCCGGGCTCTATTCCATTGCGTATAACTAGTACAGATAATTGATTTATTCTTGTTATCTAACTACTAACCTAAACACAAGGATGGTGCATAAGATCATGTTCCCTTCAACCACGCATCTCTCCTCATCAAATGATCGGCCTGTCCATACCACTTCTTTTGCAAAAGATCCTCTCCCTTCTGCATACATAAAATAAAACAGAGATGTTAACAACCGAAAACATATTCATAAAGGACGATTACCATACAAAGTAAAACATTTGAGCAATAATATATAAATGATCAATTTGAACTGTGCAGAGAATCAACTAATTAAGCAATGACACACTTAAATTAAAAATATATAACAAAGTATCGAAATTAAATATATATCTTCATCGTATGTTGTGTATTACATCATACATTCGGGGATATTATTCTATAACTGTGGGCCCTTAAAAAACAAAGAATTTTTCAGAATGGTGGTTCGTATGTTAGAAAGATGATAATTTGAAACATTTCTTGTAGTATAATCATGAATTTTAATATTCTGAATAAAGTAAATATATATTTATTTCGGTAATTGTCCATTAAGTAGTAAGTACATGAATGTTACAATTTGTACATTTCCTATATCATTGACTGCTAATATCTTACATTAATAAAATAAAGGACCTTTATGTGCATACAAATGAGCATGATCAGTAATCCGTATTGCTTTCCTTTGTAATGTTAATAATATATTTAAACCGAACACAAAAAGTAACTACCCCCTAAACAATTGCTCATAATTTCATAACAAAGAATCGTCTGAGGACTTCGTGTTGCCAAACTATTCACATGGTATAGTAACAACAATGTAAACAAATAAAAGGTAACCATTAATTTATAATTGAATAAGCACACATTAAAGAGAAAATTAAAGAGCAAACAGTATTATCACCATATTATTGGAATCATTACGAGTATTGGAAAAATTTAAGAATGCACTATTTTACAATTGCAATTATTGCATTTTACTACATGTGCCATTGCAAAATCAAACTGAATGGAATATCAAACAACATTGTTTCATAAACCATGATCACTGCATTCAGCCACATGTGCTGTTTCAAAACAATGTACAGACACGCACGTATGTATTGTGACTTTTGAATTGGGTAATTTTGTCTTAAATCTGTGCTCAAGCAGCCATAAAGAGATGAATTTCTTTGATTTTCACACAAATGTACATAACAAATGTACCAATATCGTGGTAAGATGAGAACTTGAAACAAATATTGAATTGAAAAGAGTTTATTAATCAAATGGTTGGCAGCCAAAGGCTGAATTGTACATTTGTTACATTTACAAAGTGCATAATACATATTAAAAGTTATTAAGTTTAAAAGGCAATAAGAAATATGCAAACAGCAAAATACACAATTATACATGTATAAGAAAAGAAAATGATCATACAAAGTTGAACTATATATTGTTTAAAATACGAACAAGGTAATGAAGAGCACTATTTTGAAATCTTAAAGTTTTACATTTAAAAGTGTCATATTTATTCGAGTTTCTAAAATCTATTTTCTCTTTTAACTGGTAACCAATCATTAAAAACAGGGTGTTTTTCTAAAGATATTACAAACTGTTCTCACAAAGTTGTTTTCTTCTTGCTTCCAATGTATTCAAATTGCACAATAAAAGAACATTAACATATGTTATATAATCACCTCCCAATATTATTCAAAGGACTCTCTTTTGAATCCGTTCTAAATTTAATATTTGCACTTGAGTAATATTTCCATTAAATACCGGGACACAATATTCAAGTACTGGTCTTATGTCAGTTATGAAGTTGTGAGCAGTTGTTTAGGAGGTACATGTAGTTACTGTTTGTGTTCGGTTTATATTCCCATTACTTGAATAGGCCCATGCTATAATAGAATAAGTTAACGGGATAGTTGAGTTTTGGTATAGAGGGCGATAGACAATATAATCTTTATGTGAGATAATACAAAAAATGAGTGCCAAATTTGAAAGAGTA